>VDFB02000003.1:309509436-309619051 GCA_007258455.2 Sequoia sempervirens | reverse complement strand
TGATCCAGTGGTGAATTCAATAGGTATTTTGCATACATCCTCAAAATGTTCTCATCTACTTCATAACCCATAGGCATGATCCAAACTGTTCTAGGATTAACAGCTTCCATATGGCACTGGTCAATGTTTACCATGAAGCAAATAGTGTCTTTGTATTGCTCCCAAATTGTTACAGGAATTATTTCTCTAGCGTGCATCAAATTCTAATTTTTTTTAAATTAGCCCCATAGGATTGTATTGCGAGTCTATCGATCACCCAGTCCACATAACATATTCAATATCTGAACCGCTACTGGCATATCATTATGCCATTGAACTTTACCAACTCCTGATACCTCACCCGAGAAGTATAAAAACAAACATATCAATAGGTTACCATATTTGAATATGTTCTTCTTATCCTTTTTTTAATTTTTGCCAAATTCTCCAATAATTAGCTTCAAAGAAGTTCACATAAATCATAGTCTGCATTATGTTTAACCATTTCATATGTTACATAGATAGCTATGTCAGATACTGAATTCTCCTGGCTTGAATGATAGATCTTATAGCTGATAACCATTGATACAAATTTTACATGCACTGTGGAAATATCGTCTATTGTCATTGCCCTTTTATCCCAGTGCGAGCCTATCGCTTTAGTAACCTTATCATTCTTCACAAACTTCAAAACTAGAAGTCTACTAGTGGAATTTAGTCCTGTAACTGCACATATAGCTTCTTTGGTGATTTTGAATGGAACATCCAACCACATGAATTCATCATGGATACGGCTAAACATATATCAAACCCATTCATCTTCTTTGAATATAGGGAATTTTGAAAATTGCACAAATTTCTTATCTTCTAGGGTTTTGAATTCATGTTTCACAGTATAATCTTCTTGAATTATATGATGAGATTACAAATCCATCAAATGAAAGGTTCCCAAATCTTCAATTTTTGCATACACATAAGCCCTAATATCCTCAATATGTAGGACTTCGTACGGTACTGATGAAAATGCACCTAAGGGCTTTGTATCTACGGACTTATGTGGATGCAATTTGAACTTTGGACACAGCCTATCCTTAATTTTGACTACCAAAGGAGTAGACATGATTGCAATCACACAAATTTATAGGTTTTCAATAAATACCTTTCGGGAATGAAAACAAAATTTGATTGCAGATTCTCCTTTATGCTTGAGTCTCTCCACAAATTCGCAATGATCACTTTAGAGCTCTTCAAATTTCTTTTCTTCCAAATGCAATATGACAAATGAGGGTTGAAGCCATTATTTTTATTGTCCACATACTTAACCTCTCTATTTTGCAATAAATTCCCTTGCCCTAGGTCATCCAGTTTCCTTCCTTCCAGGCACTGAGATAGATGACACTTATGTAGATCTCCAATATGCTTTACTAATGCCTTTAACTCATTTCACAACATCTAAAAAGTATCAACTTTCCTACTGGACACATTTAGATTCCAGTAATCATTCATTTTCCAGAGGGGGTTTAAGAGTTTTTCTTGTTAGCTCCCCCTATGCCAGAGACCTAAAATTAATTCCCTAAGGAATTACTAGAAGTTGCTTCTGGTGCAGGTTCATTTCCTTCTACAGAGGGATTCTTCTTCACCCATTTCTTCTGCATTTTCTTCCTGATCACTTTAGTAGTGACTTTTCCTTTTCCTTTAACATCCTGTTGCATGTTCTATTTTACCGGACCTCTTATGTTCCAACAAAATCTAGTGATGTTTCCAATTTTTTTGCAATTGTAGCACATGATATCTTTCTATCCATGCCAACTATTCCACTAACTTTGACTTGATCTACATTGATTAGCCATATGTCCAAATCTATTACATGTATGGCATCTCAAATCTCTATGAAAGTCATTCATCACAATTCTGCATTGACTTGACTTATGACCATACTTATAGCAATTAAAACACTGACATGAGAATGATGGTCTACTTGTGTTTACCCTACTTCTTCACTAAGAAGCCATATGACCAAATTTGTTGCAGACATAACAATAGCCATTAAACATTTGAGCATTTGGTTTCCTTACCAGATTTATTTTGGTTCCTTTCATCTGACTTCCTTGTCTGAATCTTCCTTGTCTAGAATTCCTTTGTCCATAGTTCCTTTGTCCAGATCTAGAACTTTCTCCTTCTTCATATCAAAGACCTCATATGTCTCCATCAATCCTCTATCCTTTGATCAATTCATCAAGTTTGGCTGAGCATGCTTTGAATTTCTCCTTATACTCATTTGCAGTAGCAAGTTCATCTCTGAGGTCATCAAGCTACTTTTCAAGCATTTCTTCATTGTTCTTGGATTACTCCAATTCATTATCTAGTTGGCTACATTTTTCAGACTTTTCTTTCAAATACTATGTGATATTTTCTTCATTATTCTTCTTGTCCTCAATCTCCTTGGTCATTCTCATCATGATGGATTCCATCTCTCCCTTTAAGGTAGCATTCTCTTTGGAAAAAATTTCACATTCTTTTGTTTTCTCCTTCAGAGCTAGACTAAGTTGTTCATCTTCCATACCTTTGTTCTTCTATTTGAGCTAACCACATAATTCCTTATTTTCTCCCTTGATTCATTGATTTTTTCTTTTAGTGATTGAATGAACTTTCTGCACTCTAAATATTTACTTGTAGTTCCCAGTTCTCATATTTTGACTGATCTAGATCATTAAGGGCCACCATAAGTTGTTGTTGAAGACTGCTTGTAGCCATTGAAAAACACCTTCCAAGATCTCCCCAAGCTATAAGACTTCTTTTGAGGAACTAGCTCTAATACCAATTGTTGGAAACAAGCAACACTGAGAGGGGGGGTGAATCAGTGTTGCACAAAAATTAAACTTTATTACTCTATTATTTAACTTACTTAACCATTCAACAAAAGAAACATGCATCAACATAAAGAGAATAATCACAACACCATAACACCAAAATTTTTACATGGAAACCCTATTAGGGGGAAAACCATAGTGGATGGCTAGTCCACAATATAATATGAGTATACCCACAATGAGAATTACAAAATGGGAATGCACTAGCATTCAGGCTCACTACCTAGAGCTCACTACTCAAAAGGATGGGCTCACTGCCCTACAATGATTTGGAATAGATCCAAAAGTGTGAGCTGATGAAAATAGCATCCACGATGCCTGATTATAGTTCCAATTATGCTCTAATGACAATCTAATATCCTTCAAACTAATTCAACAATTATGCTATGCTCTGCAAAACTTGCATTGCAAAAATCTTAATGCACAAGTGAAACTATGCATAATTGCTTAATCGATCTTCCTGATGATCGTAACACACCACCACACTACTTTATTACATGCCAAATGATATTTCGAATCTCTTATATATATCCACAACTATAAATAGAATTGATATAGGTCGGTCTTAATAGAACTTGGAAATAATATCAGTTGTCGGCCCAAGTTTACAATTAAGTTTTCAATGTGGATCTAACACTATTGGCCAATATAATGATGTGACCCAAAAAAATATTCATGAGTGTGCCAAACATTTGAATTTTACTTTTCAAGGATCCACAACACATTACATTCACTGAGTCAGCTACAATGAACAAATAAATAGAAAACATCCTACCAGACCTTCAAGCTCATCCATCGATTAAAGAAACACAAAAAAATTCAATAATAAGATAATGTACATGCTTTCCAAGCAATACCAGAGATCCAAAACTCAAAATGATGATTCCGTGAGGTAGACAAATTAACCAGCTAACCAAATACCTTGTTCTGCAAGTATTCTGCCAGTAACACACAGTACTTCACTTTATCTTCTGGTATAACTAGATACAGATCTGTGGACCATGGAAATGACTTCAGTTGCCATCAATGACAACACTAGAAGCCAAAAACAACTTCCCAAGGTCATATGCCAATAGGGAGAACATAGGCGTGCTCGCAAAATGGAGGAGAGGATGCAAAGTAAAAAAGAAAGATGATTCAAGATGATGAAAATGTTGAATGCACAAGACAACTAAGAGGGGGGGTGAATCAGTTGTACCTTAAAATTTCAAAATCCTCATAAACATTCAAATCCACATTCATTCAATTAACCCTTAATATGTTATAATTATTTAGCATGAAAAGCAAATAATAGAAATTGAAACACAATCAAAACCATACACAAGAGAACACCATATTTATGTGGAAAACCAAAGATGGGAAAAACCACGGTGAGGATTAACTCACAATATAGAGTAATATCAACACTGATTACAAAAGGGCTCATTTCTAGAGGGCATACTACCCAAAAGAAGGAAAGGCTCACTACTAGAGTAGAAAAGAAGATAGAGAAGAATGTTACACAAGGAAATAAATCTTAATGCAATAGGAAATTCCACCACAATGTCACCAACACCTTCACAGTCTAACTAACTAAAGAATTGTAGACAACTTGTGCTCATTGTATTCATAATCTAACATATGAAATATCACACCACACTTCTCAAATTCACACCTTACAACTCTACAATTCGCATCATACTCATCTATCTTGTCTATCTTATCATCCCTCAACAACTCAACTCTTATTTATACCATCTTCAACCTTGAAACCATTCTCCAAGGTTGGTTATGCACCTCAACCATGCAAATTCAAATTAGGTTGGCACCAAAAAATTCCCACGGTGGAAAGGAATGAAGGTAGACCACAACACACCTTAGCTAGGACCTAAATCCATTCATACACCACACCATGCTTCCACAAACACCAAGGAACCTTCACATTGAGTGTTAACACCATTAAACTTTTAAGTACACTCTTCTTTTGATAAAACAACAAATCATAGATAATACATGTCACCTAAACATAATCTGGAATATTCCAAATACATCCTAAAATCCAACAAACTCCTTCACATCAACTTTCACCTAAAGAATATACACACCCAATACACTCAAACAACTCTGGCATACACTATAGCTCAAGAAACCAACTTCTAAAGCACCAAACCTCAAACAAATTCAACTAAAGAAAGATACCAATACTATCAACATTCCTTCAAATCTGTAAGACCTGAAACCAAATTGTAAAGAAACACGAAACAAAAAAAATTCTCACAGACACCTCTACAATACACAATTCATACACTGGTGAACTCAACTTTTTTTGCATAGTGATCTAGCACACCAAATTCTAGATATAACACCTCTGAACACCTTTGATCAACATATCCAAAATTCACAAGCAAGTATTCAACCTAGAAGAAATGTGAAACAACACTAGAACACTACTATGTAACCTAGAACAACATTGCAACTCCTTTTTATCAAATTTTCTCAAAAGCACTTGGAAACCAAGCACTAGAGACACATCCTCATCATCTTCAGTACTTCTTTAACACTACAAAATCAACTGAAACCTAACAACTCAACCATGCATCCATAGACAAAAGCTTATCAAAGAAACACTAGAGGTTAAAACCAATAGCTTACTAATGACAACATAATGCAACTAATCAAAGCATCATTAATGCAACAACATAGACAACACCAACAATACACATAATCTTGCAAAAAAAATTTGCTCATCAATAACAACCCAAGCTTGTTGAAATCAATGACAACAACTTCTCATACTTGCAACAATCTCCCCCTTTGTTATTGATGGCAACACATGATGTGAAAAATCATCAACAACAAACACAATATCTTTGCTCCATACCTATTTCCTTTTCTCTTTTCTCTCACATGACTTGATCTTTTTCTCTTTTAACTTACTCATTCTCCCCCTTTGAAATCAATGGCAAAGGAAAAATATTTTTATTACTTAATTTTCTCCTTTGACATCAATAAACCTTCTCACAACTGCTTTGCAATTTTATTTCCTTCACTACTCAATATACTCCCCCTTAGGAGCACACACCAAAACACTGCAACTCACTATTTCCTCTTTTTATCAAATTAAAAAAATAAAATGTGGGATGGGAGGAGGAAGAGATGGTTGAAGGAGGAGATGATAATAAAGGAAGCACAAAAGGGTTCAAGGAAAAATATGATGTTTCCCTAGTCATGCTGAAAAGACAAGGTCAATTGATGGTGGATGGAGTGTTGTTGATGTGGAAACAATATATCCTGAAACAACACAAGGATTGGGAAGGATCCATCCTAGTGATGATGATGTGAGTGTTGTTGATGAGGGAATGATATATCCAAAAATAACCCAAGGATTGGGAAGGATACATCCTAATGATGATGATTCGATTGAGATCAATTCTTGCAACAAGGCTAGGAACAAGAACAAGGATATGATTGAATGATTTGTGCTAGATTGCATGGATGAGGATTTTCTTGAGATGTGAGATTACAAGGAGCAATAGGATTGATGAAATAGATGAATATGATATTGGAAATGCTGCTTAGAATAATATATATATATTATCCTAAGAAGATTGAAATAGATGGATGAGGAAAGGATATCATAGATAGAAGAATACTTAGACTAAAAAATATATATTAGCCTAAAAGGATTGAAGGGGTGATAAAATTGTTGGAATGGATGAAAATATTCTTAAACTAATAAATCTATATTAGTCTAAAAGGAGTGAAGAAATGATGAAAACATTAGGATGGATGAGATGCATATGAATGATGGGATAGATGAACATATGGATGAAGATTCATGTGCACACAAAATCTAGGATTAAGTGTGGGGAGGAAAATGGATAGGATGAGTGGATGGTAAATAATGATGAAGGATGAATGGGGGATTTGGAGTGTCGAATTAGAACTACCATGTAGTGAGCACTTAATTTGATATAGCATGGGATGTTATGCACCAGAGTATGAGGAACCAAGGTGAATTCATATCAAATGCATAAGACTGACTCAACAAATAAAAAGGTTAGTCCAACATCACAAAAAGTCACAAAGAGATTTTATGGATATGATGTTGGGAAAAAAATGAAAAAAGGATGCCCCAACATAACACAAGACCTTGGAGGATCTTGGTGGATACTATGCAGGACAACCAAGAAGACATAGCAAACAAAAATCCAAGACTTGCACCTATTTCTACCTGTCAAAGTGCACCATGATATGATGGATTGTAAAGACCTCGAGTAGGGAAAGTAGGAAGCTCAAAATAAAGATAAACAAAGATCCAAAAGCACCAAAGAAATAACAAAATATCTAAATTACCTTTTTCTATAAGGATGATGGATGGGGTTGATGTGGTTTGATCTAAGGAATGATATATCTAGTGAGGACCAATTATGGATGGATAGGACCTAGGATTATAATGACAAGAGATAATCAAGATACTTGGAACCCAAGGGGGATAATGGTTTTTTTTTAAGCGCCAAATTGATGGTGGATTTTAACATCACAACAAACACAAGGATGGGACCTAGTGAAAAGTATGTACAAGGATGGGCCTAGATGGTGATAGAAGATTAATCTTATATATAGGATGATTGATATATACAAGATGTATAAATTTGATGAGATGATGTTGATCATGTGAAGCTCAAGAATGGTATATTTATTCAAATCATCCAAAAATGAATCAAGGGATGAAAGGATGGATAGATGAGCGATGGAAATTAATAGGATATTAGCAAGGTGTGGGAAAGAGGTAAGAGTGATGATAGTGGGATATATGGTATTGGATTGCATGGGGGTAGCCTATAGCTAGATACCAATGACAAGGTATTATGGGATGGAATGAGGATATAGATGAATGGATAGAGAGATAAGGATGTGGAGATGAAATGGTGATAGGATGAAGGGATGAGGTGATAAGGATTTTGAGATGAAAAGGATGATAGGATGATGGATGGATAAGGATGGGTAGATGGAAAGATTATAGGATGGGGAGATATGAAGATAAGGATGGTGAGATGGAAGGATCACATGATAAAGGGATGAATAGTTTTTTGAGGGATTGATGGAAGGAGGATAGGGAGATAAAGATAGTGAGATGGAAAGGATGATAAGGGGAAAGGATAGGGAGATAAATATGGGGAGATGGAAGGATGATATGAGGGATCAATGGATGGTATTGAATGATGTCTCTAATGGCCATGTCATAAAGGAAGAATATTCCCCAATTTAGATGTCATGTGTGATAAGGTAAGAAGGATGGCAGATAGGGGGATGGGTGGATAAGGGAGATGGATGGACGATATGATGATGGATGGATAAGGATGATAGATGATATGGAGAGGATAAGGAATATGATAGTATGGATAAAGGGAATGTATGCCAAGAGGTGGCCAAAGTATTTAGATAATGCCCCTATCTTAATATCAAGATCCCAAGGAGGATGGAAGGATTGGGACAAATGGGATATGATAGATACAATGGGTATGATAGGTTGGATGGAGGAGATGGAGGAAGGGGATTCTCAAAGTGAAGGTTCCCCCAAGTGTGGAAAAAAAATGGGTGGGGGATTTACACATGATGCATGGTTTTTTAGGTTTTCATCATGGTACTGGCCCATGACAATTGTTTTCTAAGTTTTCAATATTAGATTATTCTTTTTTTACTATTGTTTTTTTGAATTTTTTGGATTTTTGGATTTTATAGATTTTCTTGCGATTTTTAGATTTTTTAGATTTTTTAGATTTTTTGATTTTTGGGCTTTTGGATTTTTTGGATTTTTTTGATTTTTTTGATTTTTTGGAAAGTTTGTTGGAAGAATTTCATTGATGATGTTGTTTGGAAACATGAGAATGGAAGGTACATAACGATGTGTTACAGTGTTGTCATAGATGTTAACATTGTCACTTACATGAAGATTTTAGTTGCAAATCATTTTTATCAGTTCTAACAAGTTTTTGATTTTTTGAGGAAGACACTTTTGCATAGTGATTTGGTTCAGTAAAGATAGTTGTAATGGAAAATTGACTAAGTGTCAATTTTGTGTATACAATATTATAGTGAATTTTTAGGTCCACATCACTCTACGAATGAAGATTTCCCTTTATGCTTCTAACATAATTTTGGTGGATGTTATATGTATCTAATTCCAATATTTCATCATGTTTTGTCAAGTGGTTTGAAAGTTATGAGTAACAAAGTTTGGCCTAGAAAATTCTAGTTGTTTTTTGTATAGTATAATTGTGTGGAAGATTTTGCACTTCTCCATGAATGAGGTTTTGACCTTGCACTCTTGAAGATAAGTTTCTAGATGGAAATAGAGTATGGATTCTAGTTGGCATTGAGTTTTGAGGTCCATGTGTCGAGACGTGGATACACATCTAAAGGTTTTTGGTATTAGGTCTTATTCGGAGCTGACCCAATATGTTTGAAGGTATGCGAAGGATAAATAAGTATTGTAGTCTTATGTGGGATCAATTATACGTCCATGTCGACCTATTGCAAGTTGTTTTGAGTTTTTTATATTGGCATGAAATATGTATGAAAGTTTTGGAGCCAAGTTATATTTTGAGTGTTACATCTAATTAGGCCGACCTAATTGATGTTGTACTTGATGTGGATATATATGTTGGATATTTTTGGTGTCTTGAATGGTGACATGAATATATAATGTGTGTTCTGAATGTTCTACATGTAAATTTCATTAGATTGGAGAAAAGTTAAGTTGTGAATATTGAGTTGAGGATCAAAATTGTATGAATGAAGAGAGAGGCAGAGTGTTGAATCAGAATCATATAAAGATAGTTTACTGTGCTTCAATGGGACTATATTCATGAATATGAAAGATGAAATTGTAACATTTCAAAATAGGTTGTGAGCCACCATATCTCTTCTATATTTTTCTCTATTAGCAATGAGTCCACCTGTAATGATTACTTCTATAAATATACTATAACTAGTTAAAATATATTGTGAACTAACCCTCATTGTGGCTTTTCCCATTTTGGAGTTTCCACATAATAATCTTGGTGTTCAAGTGTTATGTGATTTTGTGAATGTTTCATACTTTATTTCTTTATTACAATTGAATATGCTTTGGTGATTGGATGTTTGATGTTTGAATGGTTTAAGAGAATATTGATTCAACCCCCCTCTCATATTCTAGGTGTTCAACAATTTGTATCAAAGTTTGGTTCCTTGTAAGGAGCTTAATCACTTTGGAAAGGTCTTGGAGGTTGAATATATGGCTGATAGAAAGTTTCATATTCCTTCGAAAGAGATTTCAATAGTTGGATTCATAGAAGAAGATTGCATGCTTGAAAAATATGGAGAACTCAAAGTTTCCCTTGAAGATCTTGAAAATATTGAAGATGAAAACAAAGATCTGAAAAAATTATCAAAGAAGAAAATGAATGCATAAGAAAATTGAGAGAGCAAATCAAGAAGTTTAGAGAAAAGAATGAGGAAGTTAGTGAGCAATTGAAGAAATAAAATTAATCCATCATTGGTTTGAAAGTGCAAGTTGAAGAAAATAAAATAATTGAAGAATGATTGAATGCAATGGTAAAAAGAAAATCAGGGGAATATACAAGGCTTGAGCAAGAAGTTGTGAATGTGAGATCAGATCTTGAGAAAGAAAGGAGACATGAAGAAAAAATCAAGTTGAGTGCTAAAAAGCTTGATGAGATGATTTGAAATTATAAAGTCTCTAAAAACAAAGGTAGATTAGTGTTTGAGATTGAAGAAAATTCAAAGTCAGATCAAACATCAAATACTAAAGATAAGAGTGAAGATAAGAAAAACAATGGCAAGAAAATTCATAATCAAAGGAGACCATCAGTTAGACAAACAAATGCACAAAGGTACTCATCCTTTAATGGTTTCTATTATTCTTGCAATAAATTTGGACATAAGGCAATGGAATGTAGAAGGAGAATGAATTAGAATGATCTATCCTCTCTGGTCAATGTTTTTCATGCAAAAGATTTGGTCATAAAGCTAGTGAATGTAGAAGTCAAATGATGAATGACTATAACAATGGTAGAATGATTCAATCTTTCAATTTCTACTATTATACATGCTATGGATTTAGACATAAAGCTAATCAATGCAAATCTAGAATGAATGGAAGGAATAATATTTAGAAGAATGTTGTATGATACAATTGTAGTAGACCTAGACATATTGGTAAGTTTTGCAGAAGCAAAAATACAAGGAAGGGTAGTCTGGTAAAGAGGAATGAACCAGTTAAGAAGGTTGATCAGGTAGAAACAAAGAAGGAAATGGAGAATATTTGGAGAAAGAAAGAAGAAACAAAAATCAAGGAAGAATTTATACCATCCTCCAATGCAGATGTTTCCTTTGGAAACTAAGCTAAGAGATATGGCTTAAGGGGAGTTTTAATGGAAACCTATTGTCCCTCACAAAAGAAGAGGTGATGATGCCTCAACACAAAGATATGTGGTGTAAATCAACATTCTTGATATATTAGTGAAAATTGTAGAAGAAAATATGATGATGTGGAAGTTTTCAGAGCCTCATAAGTTGGTTGTGCATATAGATAAAGGGTTTCCAACTTTATGGTTTAAAGAATTCAATGCAAAATTAGGTCAGATTGAAGGATTATAAGTGATTTCAATAGACAAAAATTAATTTCACAAAAGAATTCATGGAGTAGAGCGGTGAAGAAAGAACTCAAAGTATTCAAGGTGATTTGAGATTCAATGCATTGAAACCCTAGTTTGGTGAGAGAAGATAAAGGTATTTACAAATATGTTTTCCTAGTTTTTGAAGAACTTTGTTGGAAAAGCAATTTAAATCTATTTCGCAATGGCTACACCAAGGATTATAGAGATAATAGAAAAACCACAGCTAAAATTCAAGAAGTATCCTACAAAATCCATAGAAGATGATATGTTAGGCACATTTTCACACATTCCTTATGGGATTTTAGAAAATGAGGATATTAGGATCTACATTCATGGTAGGATAAAAAAAATTGATCATTCTAAGTTAGGAGATTTGTGGGTTAATGAGCTTACTGGAGAAGACTTTTCCCTAAAACCAGAATTTAAAAACCTAGTCATGAAGAAACTAGATGTATGGCAAGGGTTCCCTAATTTTTGTTTTGATGACAAATGGGTTAGGATGACACTTAGTAGAATCCATGACAATTTTTTTTGGACCAATATTACTAACATGATAACTAAGGAAGTGATCAGAGAGGTCACTGGTCTTTGCTTGACCAGACCAGTTCCTATGCTAAAATCTATAAACAATGAAGTAGTTATGGAGAAGACAAGTACTACATATGATAAGAGAGCTCTAGCGATGAATCCCATTAGAAACCCAGTTGTAAGATACACAACAATGATGATTAGCTATAAAATTTATTTAAAAAACAAAGACAATTCAATATCTTCCACTGTAGTCAATGTGGTATATGAGATGGTTGAAAATGGTGCAGACTATGATCATTGTGAGTTGCTTAGTGTTGTGTGGTCTCACAACATGCCCCATTTTTCCCCTTGGAAAAATGTGGACCCCCCCTTTTTTTTCCTTCTCCTTTTCTCTTTTTGCTTTCGCTCGCTTCGGCGTTGTTTTGCTGCTTGGTTGGTTGTTGACTTCCTCTTTCATTTTCACTTGGCCTCTTTGTTGTTATATTCCTTTTGATTCTCAGATTTGATATTTTCATATGCTCTTAATGTTTAGTTTGTTACCAGAAACTAGAGTCCCAGAGTCCTGCGTTTGAGCCAAGATAATTTGTATCTTCATAAGATCCTAGCTCTACCCAGTATTTCATTGACCAAAGTTTTCAATCCTGGTAATTTCCTTTTTTACCAAAGTTCAGTATTTTATTGTTTCTTTTTCTTGAAATTTGGGAACCAAAGAGTCTACTTTGAAATTTTTTCAAACCTATCATTTAGACTCAGTTTCTGGTCTTTCCTTTTCATTATGGTTTTCTCTTTCCTTAGAAGGTATTTCCCAGATCCCGGTGTTGTTTGTTCTTTTCAAAAGCAATACTAGAAAGCTTTAATCTTGGTGATCACCAATCGATCACATATCTTTAATGACATATACCTTACAAAGAATCAGCGTGACATCTGATTGCCACATATAATTACTCCGTCGTCTTCTTTCTCAAATAGCGAGCCAGTGCAAAAATCTAGGTGTTCGTGATTTGAACCATAATTTATAATGATTGCACCTTCATTCTAGGAATTAATGTGAAATAACAGGTAATTAATGAAGGTGGAAAACTACCTATGTAATTGGCACCACCCCAAGCATGCAATTTCTTTTTCAACACTCCACTTTGCGTCATATTGCAATTGTTCTAAGGACATTGAATTAATGAAATGACATTGGCATGCAAAGAGAGGTAAATTTTGAGAAACCAAGACACAACTACCAAGGGTTTTGAAGTTTCATTATGAAGAATCGCCATTATTAACTAGAACTAGGTATGTTCTGAATAACTGTTACTCTGTTAAGTGTTTCTCAAGTTGAAAAATCTTGATAATGGTATTTCCCATTCTGAAATTGAAATGTTAATTATTCTTTGGGTTAAATTTAATCGCAAATGAATTAAAAAATTTATGAAACATAAGTTTTGGTTAAATGTAACCCTAACTCACACACAAGACACATATTCTGAAAAATTGCAGAGCACATTAAATACAAAATGAGCACTTCTGACGCAAGGGAAGAAGATGAATTCAAGTATTGCAATTCACAAGCCGTACCCATCAACGTAGTAGTTACAAAAACTCATATGGGATGGTCTTCCTATTGGAAAGAGAGACTGCACAAGTTATCTGTTGTTTTCATTTATGGTAAACCTAGTTAGTTATTCAATCCACATGTCTACATTTGACCATACCGAAATTCAAATCAAAGTTTTATGATTAATTGTCAAGCTAGAATAGGGCATCTGATAGAATTGTGTTCATCGATTCATATGTAATTTTCTATTATATTTTTGAGTTGTGGATTTTAGGGAAGGTAGTTTGGTGTATAATCTATGTTATCCTTGAATCTTAGAGCCTCGTATCGATCAGTGTGCAAGTTAGAAGATCTAGCTGATCCATTTTTTGTTTATCAGTGCAATATGGCCAACTAAGTGAATGTAGTATGTTGCGGATATTTGAGGAGTAATTGTTTAAGTAATTTTGTGTTCAAGCATGTTGATTTTATCTTATTTAAGCTGACATGTAGCGATTAAATCCTTAGTAGCGGGGCATGTACAGGATCATGATGGGCCAAAAAGTGGCAATATGATGGGTATGTGTAGGGTATGTGGCTGACGGCTATTTTTTTACCCAAAATTGATGAAACAAAAAGGATTTTTAAAGGAGATTCTCAACTTTCCAACAATATAAATTATGCTATACTTTTAATTTAATAAATAATTATTGTATATGCATAAAAATGGTCATGTCTAATTAATCCTAGCATTTCAATTAAATATTTATTATTTAATTAATTTCTTTCTTAAATTCCTCTACATATAAATAAATTTAATTATTTTTTTATATTGTTCACCTACTTTATTCTACCACTTTAATTAAATAAATATCATTGTTTATTTAAATTAATTATCACATTTAAGTTTAATTAAAATATTTGATTTAATTGGATTTAATTTCTTTTCTCCTAAATCAAATATTAATTAAATATTCTTATTTAATTAATTCCATGTCACTTTCCAAATCTTAATTTAATTAAGAATCTTCCATTTTCTCCAAATCTTAATTAAATATTTTATTTAATTAAGAAAATCTCCATGTCACCCATAAATAAATAATTGAATTTATAATTCATTATTTATCTTCTTAAATCTTTCCAAAATCCTCTAAAAAGATGATTTTTATCATCTCATCTTATCTCTTCCTTGAAAAAGGAAACAATTTTATCTTCTTAAATCTTTCCAAAATCTTTTAAAATGATGATTTTTATCATCTCATCTTATCTTTTACATGAAAGAGGAAACAAATCTTGCTTTCTATTTTTCTTCTATTTTTCTCTCCAGTCTTCTCCATCTTCGACCGTTCGATCTGCCAAAATTATCACAGCCATTGATCACATCAGCCAATCAAAAGCTTTTGAAAACTCTATAAATACCACTACGAATGCAAGCATTGGTTACACTCAGATAGACATACAGAGATAGATACATATATGCATTAGAGACAGAAGATTAGCATTTTAGCATTATCAACTTTAGCATTTGTAATTTTACATTCTAGCAATCATGTTTAGCATTCATAGCATTTAAATCATATCTTAGCATAACATGCATTCATCTTTAATCTTGTTCTCTAGGAAGACTATTTGTTGAGCCTAGCATACAATCTGAGAGTAAGCTAGAATCAACAAAAACACTGGAGATAAAAGACGATAAGACGACATCAAGGATAGAAGACTGAGTTTGCATTCCTTTTATTTGATTTTCTATTTTTTATATAATGTCTTATTGGTGTGTTTGATTTATTGTTTTTACATATTGATACACTTAAAAATTGATCACACATTTCTAGCGCCCCCCATGGGGCCTTTGTCCCATTTTTAACATATACTTGTAGAGTTTTCTAACAGGTTTTTGCATTGTAAAGTTTGGCTTTTTGGAAAAATTCGTGTTTTAGTGCATATGTGGGTTTCTTTAGCACATCCAGGTCTTCTTTCAGCGCTTTTGCAAGTCTTTCGGTGCATCTGAGAGCTATTTTAGTGCATCCAGAAACTATTTCAACCCACCCAAGGAACAAAATGGCTCATGCATTTAGCTCACTTTATCAAAATCTTGTTTAAAAAAAATAAAAAAAATATAGCATTCTTAGATTAGTGCATTTAGGATTTTTTGTAGCACTTATGGGTTCTGTTTTAGCGCATTAACTGTTTCTTTTAGCGCATATGTGTGATCTTTTAGTGCATGCAAGTTGTAACTAAATAAAGCTCTAAGTCTGACGTCTTCCGTAGACAGAGCTTTTTTCTAATTAAAAAGAAGCAACCCTAGGGTAGACATGTCAATTTAAAAGGAACCAATCCTAGGATAGACATGGAATTTAAAAAGAAGCAATCCTAGGATAGATACCACACATTGATTTTGTGGTTAAAATGAATCCCATGCTTGTTGTGAAGCAATATCTTCACATAGATTAAATCATTATCATTTGGGATCTAAAAAGAACACTGTCTACTTTATCTGTGGCAATACGTCTATGCTCTCCCCTTAACTAGGTGATTAGAATACTAGACTTGCCTTTTCAATTTCAGCAATTTTAATGCTTTATTACATCCTATAGAGGGCCTGCTCTTGTGGGAAAAAATACTCACCCAAGAGGAATGACCCAAGTGGGTTCAATCCAAAGCTAGGCTATTCCACCCCACTATAAAATTTAAAGCAAATCTGGGGAAACCCACTTTTGTCGGTAGTGTGCAAGATAACCATCCCCAAAGCCTTTGTTCTAAAGGTTGGGAGGTCTCCTGAGGGAGTTTATTATTGCCACACCAAACGGAAACCCTTACTATGAACCTAGTGTAGTAGCCAACTTTGTCAGTTTATGAACATCCTAATAATCACAATGCAAGGGGAGGGAAGAATCTGCTCCCAAGACACTCACCATATAATTGCCAAGGATCGTTTGCTCGGGGAATCTGGTATCCACTTCCATCACTCTGAGTACACACCTAGAAAAGAAAAGAACATGAGTGCCCCTTCGAGGGTGACATGACTGTGTGAGTCGACATAGTTCTAAGATGTGGGTTATGGTTATTATGATGACCTACTTGAGTACTAAGAGCGAGTCTGCCTGAGTTGTCTGTTATGTGCAAAACCTGTGAAAACACTTTTTGAAAAAAAAAATTGAACATAAACTTTATGTTTAGTATAGGGATTAAAAACAATTGTTTTCAGAATGTTTGTTGTGTTTTCAATCACATTAATTTAGATAAAAGATCATCTGAAATGAACATGCAAAATTTCATTTGAAACTACTCAAAAACTGTTCAGAAAACTACTTTGGAAAACTGTTTTAGTGCATCTAGGGTATATCTTAGCACATGTAAGGTCTATTCTAGCACATTCACTAGTTAGTTCAGTGCATATGGAGTCTATTTTCGCGCATTGAGTGTTTTAGCACATAGGCTAAATATTCTATGAATAGTTTTTGGTCATTGTCAAAAAAAAATTTGTAGCGCATCTGAGACATATTGTAGCACATCTGAGTTATGTTGAAGCGCATATGATTTTTTCTATAGTGCATATAGGGTACAAAGTAGCACATCTATCACTTTTTCTAGAATTGTTACTTTTGATAGATCTGAGTTTGTAGCATCTTCGGTCCAGTAGCATTTTGACATTGCTCTCATGCTTAGAGAGTGGAAATCAACCAATTTTGTTAGGAAATCAATTACCAATAGGATCAAGAAACCCAAGAAACATTTAGGTTACAAGAAAAACTTGAAATGAAGAAAGTTTTTGTATAAAATTTGAAATGTCTTGCTCCATTATCGTAAGTTTCTACATAGGTACCAAGATTTTGCTAGGGGATTTACCGATGAGTACGTTGTAGAGCCTTTATATTCACAAGCCTATTTCTAGAGAAGAGCTCTATCACAACGACACAATCATAATCAACCTCTCAACTTCAATTATCTACCACAATGTTCCATTGAATATCCAACACATCCCAGTCAAATCCTTCATTGAATTTAATTAGGCTATCATTCTTCAAAAACAAGGATCAAATCTTAAAAGTGCACCTTTCAAGCAAATTTATGATTATTGATTCAACTTCCCCAACATGATTCTGATATCCTTTATCATTGGAAGCCACAATCAAGAATTAGGAACGTCTTTTGATCATATCATAAGATTTTCATCTTATTAGATCAAAACATCATCATTTTTGCACTTATCAAATTGTGATCTAAGTATAGAAGAACATTTCGAAATCATATGCCTATTTTTACAAGATCTAAATACAATAAATTGAAAGAGAATATTCAACAAGAAGATCATATCCAAAGAACTCAAGAAGGTGAGAGTAGTAATCTCCTTTATAGTGTGAGTCGTAATCCCCTTTTTAACAATGAAATGGGTGAAAGAGAAAAAAATTTGTTCCCTTTCAACAAAGAAATGAGCAGAACTCCTGTAGATAGTGACGATGAATGAGATGAAGAACATCACCTTAGAGAAGCTGAGCAAGATCCCAAATTTCACAAAGCTTTAGAAAATATTTTAGAGCAAAACAAAGATAAATACTTCCTGTATTTGGCTGACAAAGGAGCTAAATTGCCTCATGATTTTGATAATGAGAACTTAAAGAGAAGTCTTGATGAAACACCCTTGTCTGATATTAGTGCCTTGTCTCAACAGGTTAAGGAACTTCAAGGAAAAATTCAAGACATGCAAGGGGGAACCACAACGAAGATGTATACCCTTGATGACATCTGTCCTTATCCTTTTGATCGACATCTCAACATGATCCCATTTCCCAAACATTGTGAAATCCCAAAGTTTGATCATTAAAATGGGAAATCGGATCCAATCAATCATATTAGGGACTTCCGAAATATGACTTTAGAGTTCTCTCATGAGGATACATACTTGATGCATTTTTTTCCTAGAAGTCTTGGAGGCCAATCTATGGAATGGTTATCGAAAATCACACCACCTGTCAATACATTTGAGGAATTAATTAATGAGTTCATATCACAATATTCATACAACATACAACATCAAATAGCCATGATTGATCTCTGCAAGGCTAAACAGAAACCTGGTGAACCATTCATTACATTTCTCTAGAGATGGAGAAGATTATTTGCTAGATACCCATGTCATGTTCTTGAAAAAGGAAAAGATCACCACTTTCATAAACAACTTAGATCAAGAGATGAGCTATCGTCTTAATCTTCATTTTCCTCCCTCTTTCCAGAAATTGATCAAAAATTCCATCACCATTGAAAGTGCTTTAATCTAGAGAGGGATAATAAAAATTGACAAGGACAATCCTAGCTCTTCAAATCACCACAATGAAAAATCTAAGTTTTGGACTTGCAACAAAAACATGGTGAATGATGGTGTTGTAGATGCAAATCATGTCTCGACCAAGCCATTTTTTCTTAGTGCTCCAAGTACTCCTTGCAACAGTAACTATAACAATGTCAACTTGGTCACCAATCAAGGAAACAATCCTCCTCCTCTGAGGAATAACGTGAATCAAACTTTTAGTCCCAATCAAGGGAATTCCAACAATCAAGGTTACCATGGAAACAATAATAATGGCAATGTCTTAGGAAATACCCCAAACAAAAATCCACAATTATCTTCATTCTTCTCTAGCAAAATAACTTTTACTCCATTGGGTCAATCCTTAGAATCTGCATTCAAAGAATTGATGGCTAAAAATGTTCTTACTTTTCTGCCTCAACGTAATTTTGAACCTAGTGTGAAACCTCCATCATGGAATGATGCATACTATTTTGATTACCATCGGTGCAAGGGCCATCACAAAAATAATTGTCAAGCCTTGAAAAATAAAGTCCAAAACTTAATCAAAAATGACACCATCACAATAGAAGGACACCGACAATCAAACAAAGATCACCAAGCATTTCACAACCCTTTTCCCAACTATCAAAAGGGTGAGTCTTCTAGAAAAAGTGTGAATCATATCAACGATCATATAATCAATCATATCTACACTGACGATGAATAGGTCAATGTTATAAAAGTTATAGAAATGTTGGAATATAGACAAGTCAACACAACAACAAGGGCACAAGCTAAAGTTGTCTTAAAGGGAACTTCTTAAAAATCCATTGTGCCCCTACCTCAACATCAATATGAATTATTCAATCAACTTGGAAAAACTCCTACTCAGATTTCTATCGTAGAACTCTTGAAGATTTTCATAGCACACAAGGAAATTCTAGAAAAGGCCCTCATTGAAACAATTGTATCCACTGATCTGGATTTGGACCAATTTCAAGCCATGGTGGGACATTTATCCTCACCCACGTGTCTCTCATTCTCATAAAAAGATGGCATTTCCATGACTCATCCCCATAACTCATCGCTATACTTAGAAGTCATGATCCACAAGTTTCATGTTAGACGTGTATTAATAGATGGAGGTGCTGGTTTGAACATATGTACTATGAAGTTAGTTCGGGCTTTAGGATTTTATGAGGACTCCATTGATCCAAAAAGAAAAATTACTATTAAATCCTACGATGATGAGGAAAGAGCATCCAAGGGTTTAATCATGTTTCTAGTCAGGGTGGGACCTGTTATCAAGAATACTTTCTATCAAGTATTAGACCGTGATCTTGCATACAACATCTTGTTGGGTCATCCTTGGATCCACAAAATGCAAGCTGTTCCATCCACATATCATCAATTTCTCAAGTTTCCTTATGACAGACAAGAGATCACACTATGAGCTAATAATTCAAACAGTCAGACTTGTGCCAACATCAAAGCTAGTCAAGATACTTTGGTTCCCAACAATCAAGAAGCTCCTATCAGTACTTCTCCCAAAGTTGATACACAAATCAGTCAGTTAACCAAAATCTTTGACAAGAAACTACGATTGAAGGAAAATAGAGTTGGGTAGTACTCTCTCTATCTTGTTGATCTTCCTACATCACCTCGGTCACATGGGAAACCTTCTATCACACAACGTCAAATATCTGTAGCATCAACATCAATGCATCCACCAATAGAGCCAAGTACAAAATTTAATGGATGATTTATCAAAGAAAATTTCCCCATGGAAGATCCTGAGGATAGAGAAGTTCTAAAGTGGCTCTATAAAGATGAAGACGAAATAATTCTCACTGTCAAGATACCAACCAACCAATATGGTAAAGGGTATTCAATCATGCAAAAGATGGGCTATGATGGCAATGGTCCTATCAGGAAAAGAAAAGGAGTAGTTGAGCCTATTCACCTTCCAGGACTTGCCGCCAAAGATAAAACAGGACTAGGCTATGATACTAACTCAAAAGAAAGACCATCCAAGTAGTTGCATGACACTGTCCTTACATTGTAAGAAGGTTCCAATACAAGAGAAGCATGTTTGACAGCAATTTAGAATATCGTGGATAATAACTTTGACACAGATTCTGGTGAATACAAATGGGACACCATATACAATGATGAGTTCTGGAGGGAAAAAAAGGTTGATGTGGTACACAAATACACCCTAACTCTAATTGAAGGTGAAGGGTCAGGGTCCCAACCGTAAGGATCTAAACTACAAAGTAACTATGATTCTAGTGATACTGAGTCGGATTTAATCAAACAAGACTATTGTGAGAACAATATCATCATTGATCTTCCACATACCTCAAATACTATAGAAAACTTTGTTATGACCATAACTATAGCCAATTTCACATAGCTCAATGACCCACTACCACTGTTCCATCCCGATCTCATTGAATGGGATCTATCTGAACCTATTGTTATACCTATGATTCCAAGCAATGAATCTATCGTGAACTTCCTTTCCACAGACAACACAAATGATTGTTCCACTAGCTATTTTCAACATATATTCTTTAATCAGGAGAGTGTCAAGTCTCCTAGATGCAAAAATAAAAATAAAAAAAGAAAGATCTAATGGTGAAAACCAGAATCTGGCAGTGTTAGATCAAACAAAAGATAAAACAAAGAGCGTATCAGATGGTGAAAACCTTTTTAAGGCACCAGATGAAGGGATACTTGAAACTCTCCCAGAGCATTATCATGAGCGATCACCTATCTTGATTGAGCCTACAAAAGAATTTAATCTTGAAACTATAGAAAAACCAAGGATTCTACAGTTAGCTGCATCAATGATAGATAAAGAAGTACCCAAGTTCATGGAATTTCTCAAAGCAAATCAAGTCAACTTTTCCTGGTCTTATGTAGACATGCCAGGTCTTGATCTTGATCTTATAATATATCACTTTTCCATTAAACCAGAAGTTAAACCTGTGAAACAAAAACTCAGAAAGATGCATCCTCATGTTGCACTACTAGTTAAGGAAGAACTCAAAAAAATCCTTGATGTCGAATTTATAAGATCAATCAACTATGCAGAATGGATCTCTAACATTGTTCCTATGTCTAAGCCTGACAAAAGTATTAGAGTGTGCACAGATTTCAGAGATCTTGATAAAGCATGTCCAAAGGATGACTTCCCACTTCCAAACATTGATACTATAATTGATCTGACAGCTGGCCATGCCATGTATTCACTAATGGATGGTTTTTCTGGTTACAACCAAATCAAGATTGCACTTGAAGACTAGGACAAAAAAATTCACATGTCCATGGGGGACTTATTGTTGGAACGCCATGCCTTTTGGTCTAAAGAACGTTGGGGCAACATATCAAAGGGCTATGACTACATTTTTTCATGACATGAAACATACATTCATGGAAGATTATGTAGAAGATATATTGGAAAATCCATACACAAGAGGACATCTTGAAGTATTATCCAAAATCTTTGCAAGGTTAGAAAAGTTCAAAGTTCACCTCAACACTAAGAAATGTGTTTTCGGAGTCATATCTAGAAAACTCTTGGGGTACATAGTGTCTGGAAAGGGAATTGAAGTAGATCCTACCAAGGTGCAAGCAATCATGGAAATGCCTCCACTAAGGAATATCAGTCAGTTAAGATCATTACAAGGATGGCTTCAATCTATATGAAGGTTCATCACACAACTGGCAGATAAAATCCTACCTTTGACACATTTATTGCATAAAAATGTTCCTTTCAAATGGGATGACAAGTTTGAAATGGCCTTTCAACAAATCAAGCAATGCCTAATAAATCCACCAGTTCTATTATCACCAAATCTAGACAAACCACTAATCTTATATATTGCCACAACAAAGACATCTTTGGGAGAATTATTAGCACAAGAGGACTCTACAGGAAAGGAACGTGTAATTTATTACATCAGCCGAACACTAATAGGTCATGAACTCAACTACACTTTTATCGAGAAAGATTGTCTAGCAGTAGTCTTTGCCTCACAAAAGTTTTGACACTACATGTTAGCTCATACTATCAATCTTGTTGCAAAGATTGATCCACTCAAATATCTGCTAAGCAAGGCTACATTGACAGGAAGGTTGAAAAAATGGGTTATGATCCTAAGCAAGTTTGACATCCATTATGTTGATCACAAAGCAATCAAAGGACAAGTTATCACTAATCAACTAGCGGATGCACCACTACAAGCAAAACATCCCTGAATTTCCAGATGCTGACGTTTTCATCGCGGAATCAAAACAACCATGGTCTTTATATTTTGATGGTTCTTTCACTCAACATGGATCGGGGGTAGGCATAATCTTTGTCACCCCTCAAGGACATACCATTCCTTGGTCATATAGTGTAATGTTTCCATGCACCAACAACATAGTCGAATATGAAGCTTTAATCACCAGACTCAAGATAGTGTTAGAATGGATAATCACAAAACTACAAGTCTATGGTGACTCACAGTTAGTCATTAATCAGATCAATGATGATTATCAAACCAAAGATGACAAATTGTTTCCATATAAGCAGATGGTTGATGATTTCAAGAAATACTTCGTAGTTATCAAGTTCATACAGATAACAAGGTAGTTGATGCCATGGCCACGATCGCATCATTGTTGCAACTCATAGAAAATCAAGCTCACTATGAATTTTTGGTGGAACAATTATTTACACCTACCTATGACACACCTGAAAGCCAAATCATTTGCCACTTAGTAGGATCTGATTCACCTTGGTATGGAAAGATTTATGCCTACCTAAAAGATGACATATTACCACCTGACTTATCCCGTAACCAAAAGCGCAACTTTATCCACCAATCCTCTCGCTATACTCTTATCGCTGACACCCTCTATCATTGCGGTCTTGATGGTACTTTACTTCGATGTCTTGAACATGACAAATCTGACAAGGCTTTACAAGAAGTTCATGGTGGAATTTGTGGTACTCATCCAAGTGGACTGACTTTATCCAAGAAATTGACTAGGATGGGATACTACTAGCCCACAATGGAAAGAGAATCATTCAAATTTGTGAAGAAGTGCTCAAAATGTCAGATTCATGGGAATCTCATTCATGCTCCTGCACAAAAACTACAACCGTTCACGCCAACCTAGACATTCTCTCAATTGGGGTTAGATCTAGTTGGCAAGATTCATCCTTCATCATCGAATGGACACAAGTTTATCATCATAGTGATAGAGTACTTTACTAAATGGATTGAGGTAGTACCTCTTACTAAGGTTACTGACAAACAAATCTCCTCATTCATACTCAACTATATTATTTGTCAGTATGGCATTCCTAACTCCATTATCACAGATAATGGATGACTGTTCAAGAATCAAGATGTTGATGAACTTTGTGAGAGATTCCATATTCAACATAGATATTCAACACCATACTATCCATAAGGGAATGGCCAAGCAGAGGCCTCAAATAAGACTATATTAAAAAATTTGAAGAAGACTGTGAATGATGTAGGGAAAGATTGGCACGTTCAACTCAATCCCACATTACGGGCCTACAAAACTAGCATTAAAACACCAACAAGAGAAACACCATATGCTCTTGTCTATGGAACAAAATCCATATTACCTCTAGAGGTTGAGATTCCATCACTTATGGTATCATTGAAGGGTTTCACAACAAATGATGAATACAGAGCTTCCCGACTACAAGAATTGGAACTCCTCAATGAAAAGAGACAACGAACAGCTAATCATTTGAAAGCATATTGACAGATGATGTCTCAAAACTATAATCACATAATCAAGCCACGTACCTTTCAGGTTGGGGACCTTGTTTTAAAAGACAACCCATGAAATCAACAAGGTAGAGAGAAGAAAGGAAAGTTTGAACCAAATTGGCTGGGTCTGTACGTGGTCATAGCAATATATGGTTCGAGAGCATACAAATTGTCCACCTTAGAAGGGGACTTGTTTGAAAAAACCATCAACAGTATGTAGTTGAAGAAGTATTATGTTTGAAGCAGTTATCATCACCTAGAAAAAGTCTTGAAAAAATAAAAATAAAATAGTAGAAAAAGTCTTGAAAAAATAACAATAACAACAGTAAAAGTCCTAAAAAAATCTATAAAAATCAGAAAGAGTCTTGAAAAAAATAAATAAATCATAGGGTAAAAACCTAGCAATAGGCAATCTATTGACAAGAAAAATACAAAAAAAAAGAAAAAGAAATTAGAAAAATGCAATAAACACAAATAGTGAAAATCTAGCAAACAAACGCTATTTATAGCTCTCCACCTATTAGCTCATGTTCTGCACTTAGATTCTCAGCCTTCTTTTCATGTGTCATTCTAGGGCCATAATAGCATCCTAATTCCATCATTTTCCTAGAGTGATAATTTCTTACCATGGCTTGATCATTGTACATATTCATTTTAGCAAGTTGTGCCAATACTGGGGGAAAATGTTGACATACTGGGGACAATCAACTTTCAGAGCTTATTGAAAAAGCTAGAAAATAACATAACATTCGATCATGCAAACAAACAAACAAATCACATGAACAACTACCCAATCATTGATCCATATCATAGTTTTCAGCAAATTTCATATCATGACTCATATCTGGATGATCTAAAATCTGAATAATGTTTGAAGTAGTAGTATTATATTTTGAACAATGGTTGTTTGATTTTCACTATCATTCCTCTGGAGCACACTCAATGATATACTGAACTAGAGTGGTGAGGAAAGAGAATGATTTTTCTTTGTCTATTTTCTTGAGATTAACTATCAATCTGGTGCAAATATGTCGTGAGACATGATTTTCAAAGCATATCATTAATGACAGTTCCAAATTTGCATCAGAAAGTGGTTAATTTTTGTCTGTTTATGTAAGAAATGCTCAGGTCATCTTGGTTCAATTATACCTCAATGCTTGTGTTCACTTGCTATATCAAAAATCATGAAAGTTGTACTCAGGATATCACTGGTGCTAATTTCCCCTTTGATGCTTGTACATACTTCCAACATTTTAAAACACTATGATGATTCAAGAATACTAACAAAGGGCTCAACAAATATTTGGTTTTGTTTCATTACATTTAGATCACCGTACATATCTACATACTGAATTTGCATCAAAGTTTTGAAAGGCTAAACAAAAACATCAACGGTTGTCATGTCTCTTTGGACTATTTGTGGAGGGCATTCAGACATTTTTTTCATTATCATCTTTTATCTTCATCATCATTTCATCTAAGTACTCTACATATCATATAGTTTATCCTTTATCATTCATTTTCATATCATTTAGATCCTTTATCATTTTTTATCCATCATTATCCATTATCATTTCATTTATGATTTTTCATATCATTTCATTACATATCATTGATCATTCTCATTTCATATCATTCATTTATTCATTAGGTATTTCATTTCATCGTCATTTTTATATTTTATCATTTCATCATCATTTCATTACATTATCATTATCATTTCATCATCATTTCATAACATTATCATTATCATTTCATCATCATTTCATTGCATCTCATCTCATTATCATTTTCTCATTATCATTTTATCATATCATTTCATCATCATTTTATTACCATCGTCATTTTATCATTATCATTTCATCTCATTATCATTATCATTTTATCATCATTCCATTACGTTTCATTACATCATACATCTCATAATTATTAATCATGTTCATTTCATCCCATTATTTATCATTTGTCACAAATTACATTCATATCATATCTTTAATCATCTATCCTTTTCATATCATTTATATATCATGTCATTTTTCACATAACATTTGACCCATATCACATATCATTTCATATCATGACGCATCTCATAACCATCCATTTTTCATCACATCTATTTTTTGCATTTGAAAAATCAAAAAACAAACATTCCATGCATACATTACATTTCCACATCATTTTTCATAAACATACCATATATCCCATGACATATTTTCATTATCACATCCTCGGTCATCCACTTGCATGACATCATTAGTACACATCACAAATCGTCATCATAGCTTGAATCATCTTGCATATCATGTTAATAATCAAATCAATAAAATAAATATCAAAATCCATACTACATCATACATAAATACATGCATATCACATCATCACATCAAACATGCAAATCATCAAAACTCATCACCACTACATATCATCACTCATCAAAAATACATACAAATGTCCAAAGTTTAATGAAATTGAACAGTATAGAGAGAAACGTGAGATATGATAAAAAACAATGTGCATGCTCCAAAAATGATATACATCAATAATACTACATCAATAAATCAAGGCTGGCTAGTGGGGCCCCCTGATGAAGTTGGTCTAGAGGATGATGGCCTTCCACTACCCCCTACATTAGGATCTTGTCGCAGCCCTATGACCCCTCTGCTATGTGTCATCGTCCATGATCTGCTCCTGGTCCTACTATGGGACCGAGGGTAAGGCTCTCTACGATCGGGAGGGCACAACTCCTCATATCTGATTTGATAATGCTCAGCCTCCCTGGCAATCTCGAATCCCTTTGCAATAGCCTTTTGCAAATATGCACTCTCAACAATGCCCATGAGTCTCTGCACCACACCCTCTACCTCTACGGCCCTTCGTTTGAAAGAATCCCTCTCTGCTATCAGTTGGGCTACATGTGGGTCCGGGGTAGGCGAAGGTGCCTATAATTGTGCCTCTGTCTGTGCAAGTTGTTCCTGTAACTGTACTACCAAACTCTGAGCCTGAGCCAACTAGCTCTGCAACTATGCCTAATGCCCTTGAAGTGTATGTACTTGGGCCTGTAGAGTATCTATATGCACCTGTTGTGTTGTGGAGTAGACCCTGATCACTGTCCACTATCTGGTACCACTCCTCGGCCTCCACATGACCTGAACACTACCCAAGATATTCGTCCTCTACCTCACTAGCCTCTACTCCTCCCCTCTGCCATCCCCATCACCATCATCTAAGCTCTCCTCATCTCCACTTTCTGCCTCCTCTCCATTCTCCTCTTCCTCATCCTCTGCACCCACCGCCTGCTCTCCCCCTACCACATCCTCCTGTCTCCTACCCCCTAGCTGTTGTACCACCAAAATGGGCGTTGACTCATCTAGACATGTCAAATGAGGGAATGTGTGTGTGTGAAAATAAGTAGCGTACTCATCCGACATCCCTACATCCATAATATCTGGCCTATAAGCCCATGCCTCAGACTGTAAACTAGTGTACTTTGTATATGCTACCTGATACAAAATACATGGCCCCGATATTGGATCATCCTTGTGCCACCCATAGTGCACAACGCCCTGTGGCATCCCCTGTGTATAGCCATACTATCTTTGTACTCACAATGCCAAAAATCTCTCTATAATAAAGTAGGTTTTCCCTATTAGATACTAGGGCACACATACAAATGGAATCTCCAGATGATCAGTATCCCGCCCCTCACAATCTATTTATGGCCTCCATATCACTGCATCAACATCATCCATAGTTTGTCGCCAGTACTGCAACTTGCCCAGCTTGGGCTGGACAAGTGCAATAGAATATGCACACACATATGGCCTGCCTAGTGGCCTCACTCTCAGAAAAAGTGGTCTCAAAATTTCAATATGTTTTGATGCCCAGACTTGGAGCAGGGTAACACCACAGGACAAACTCAATGATCCATTGCATACTACCTGATTCAAATCATGGTATAAATGAGCTAACATGTAGCTCCCCAAGCATATCTCCGCTGCTGACCTATCATCATCTCAATGATCCTCCCCCAACAAACTAATAATCCCTTTGATCGGTGGTTCAGAAAAAGGAAGCCTCCAATAAATGTACCCAAAAAGGTAGGTAAGGTCAGATATCCCCTAAAATCTTCCTATGGCACCCAGTACCCTACTATCTATGCATCCCCAAACACCCTCCTGAGTGCATCTGTCCCACCTAGCTCCTTGTGGTCATAAACCACAAGAGAACCTACTACTGGAATCCCCAAAATCCTATATACATCCTCAGGGGTCATGGTCATCTGACCTGATAGAAAATGAAAGGTATTATACTCAGAATGCCACCTCTCTACTAGTGTGGTCAACAGTCCCCTATTGACCTGAATCAGTGGCATAGATAATAATGGTCCTAACCCACATCCCACTATCAACTATACATCTGCAGGTGTCAGATCTCGTATCTAATCCCACCCTACCAGGAAACACTCTCTGATCTAAAAGTTTTTGAAACCCTCTTATTTTTGGTCATCACAAGGACAATCAATCAGACTCATATCATCGACCCATATCAACATGATCTATCTACTTCCCATCATACAAATCAATCAAACTCATATCTATCTATCAGTGAACCATATCCAGTGACTCATATCACGTGAATCATATCAAGTGTTCTATCTAAGTGACTCATATCATGAAATCATTGCTATCTCAATATCAAATCAATTTACTCTATCATCATCTACTATTTGTTTTCTATCGCAGAATGCAAATTTATCAGAAGTCATATCAAACATCTACTCTTTGTTTTCTAAAGCAAAGTTATCAGAAAATCCATCATTTATTCTACTCTTTGTTTTCTATTTTGGGAAACAAAGTTATCAATTCATTTATCAGATTTTATATCATTTCTATCCATATCAACATGATGATAAGACAATTTATCTCTCTATTGACCAAAGAAGCAATCTACATCATCATTTTCATCAAACAGTGCATTCTACCTAAATTTCCTAGATGCACTATTCTATTTCCTATATGCGCTATAGTACCAATTTACTATAGGCATCCTATATGCGCTATTTAACCTACCGCATGCGCTAATCTTTCTAAACCCTCAAAGTGCTAAATTATGCCCTATATGTGCTAAATTTTGAAAGTATTAAAACTTTTCCTCTATGCGCTAAAATGAACTTTAAATCCTAAATCCGCATTAAAATGCATCTAAATTCCATTGAAAATGAAAATTATCAATACAAAGGGGGTGGAATCAATTCACCGGTGGTCCATATGCGGCTGGTCTCTGGTATCGGGGGGCCTGCTCGAATCTATGCCTATGATAAAGAACCTCCATCTCGCTAAGTCCCCGTTAGAGCACAAAATCATTAAAGTAAAAAGGTGAAAATGACTTGCCCTTTTTACCCCTTTTACCTTTTAAAGGTCAACCAAGGTGGGTTTTTGTGGCATTTTATTTTTATCTTTTCTCAAACTTTGACTTCTTTTTTTTTTCACTTGGCCCATCTTTTAATCAATTATCGGGAGCTAAATCACTACATCCCTCTCATCATCTGAATTTCATCATCAATTCAACATTTTTCTCATCATCAGTGATTTACCTCCCAAGGGGGCATCATTAATATTAGTAGTATATTTCAATCAGAAACATATCAGAGTCAAATCAAAAGGCATATCAGACACGTTTTTTTTAACCAGGGGCAAAACTTAAACATAGCAAATTTCAAATGTAGGAATATTTTCTTTGAAGCAATGTGTTTCACACATCACTTCAAAGAGGGGCAAAATGTATATGCATAAAAATTGTCTAATTAATCCTGGCATTTAATTAAATATTTATTATTTAATTACCACTTTCTTAAGTCCACTTAATTAATTAAATAAATATCATTGTTTATTTAAATTAATTATCACATTTAAGTTTAATTAAAATCTTTGATTTAATTGAATTTAATTTCCTTTCTCCTAAATCAAATATTAATTAAATATTCTTATTTAATTAATTCCACATGTCACTTTCCAAATTTTAATTAAATATTTTATTTAATTAAGAATCTTCCACTTTCTCCAAATCTTAATTTTTTTTTAACTAAGAAAATCTCCATGTCACCCATAAATAAATAATTGAATTTATAATTCATTATTTATCTTCTTAAATCTTTCCAAAATCCTCTAAAAAGATGATTTTTATCATCTCATCTTATCTCTTCCTTGAAAAAGGAAACAATTTTATCTTCTTAAATCTTTCCAATTTTTTTTTAAAGGATGATTTTTATCATCTCATCTTATCTTTTACATGAAAGAGGAAACAAATCTTGCTTTCTGTTTTTCTTCTACTTTCCTCTCCAATCTTCTCCATCTTCGACCATTCGATCTGCCAAAATTATCATAGTCATTGATCACATCAGCCAATCAAAAGCTTTTGAAAACTCTATAAATACCACTGTGAATCCAAGCATTGGTTACACTCAAATAGACATACAAAGATAGATACATATATGCATTAGAGACAAAAGATTAGCATTTTAGCATTATCAACTTTAGCATTTGCAATTTTACATTCTAGCAATCATGTTTAGAATTCATAGCATTTAAATCATATCTTAGCATAGCATGCATTCATCTTTATTCTCGTTCTTTAGGAAGACTATTTGTTGAGCCTAGCATACAATCTGAGAGCAAGCTAGAATCGATAAAAACCACTGGAGATAGAGGACGATAGGATGACATCAAGGACAAAAGACTGAGTTTGCATTCCTTTTATTTGAATTTCTATTTTTGATATAATGTCTTATTGGTGTGTTTGATTTATTGTTTTTACATATTGATAAACTTAAAAATCAATCACACAATTATTATTCATTTTCTATTTGAATTACGACTAAAATCCCGATTGATAGGTTGATTGAAAAACATCTATAGCTTTCAAACAGTATCACATTTTTTGAATCTGAAACATGCATCACATTCTATGCTTTGCATACTATAGGATTAAAAAAAAAAAGAAATTGAATTTCATAAATTTTTGACCAAGTTAAGGTGGTCAGACATATGAGTTTTTATATTTTTTAAAAGTTGTAATAAAAAATCCATAATTAATTATTTACTTGAAAAAAAATTACAAAAAAATATGCATCACATTGGGACATGAGTCTTTTACTTATATCTAAAATCTTATAAAAAAATATTATCATTTTATTGTGGTTAGGGTGGTCAAACAAACAACCACCTCTTATTTTTTCAATGAAATTTAAGTACTACTACATTGAAATTTCAAATTTTAACCAAATAGATTTTTATTCTTTTTTAAATAAACCTAGTAGTTTACAAACTACATGCAATTTAATACAGATTCTATTCTAACATATATTTGAAATAATATAGATAACTTATTCAAATTTTTACGTCAAGTTGTCTATGATTTTTTTGATTTTTTGCCACTTAAGGTCTTGTTTTTTCCATGATGATCTTGCACATACCCAGGCTCATATATATATATAAGTGATCGATTCTATCATTTTCATGTATGTACGAAGTGTGTTGGTGTGTGATATGAAATTTAGAAGGATTGTAGAGCGATTATGCACAATTTCAATTGTGCATAAAAGGATTTTGTGATGCAAGTTAAAGCATAATAGAGCAGAAGAGCAAAATTAGATAGAAGGTCTAGAATTCGATTGACAAGCTTAACCAGAATTGTAATCAGGAATTTGTAGATGCTACTTTCTTAGTTCAAATATTTTGGATGTTATCCAAATACTTTTGTAAGGTAGTAAGCCTTTCTATTTTTGAGTAGTGAGCTCTAGGTAGTGTGCTTGAATGCAAGTGCATTCCCATTTTTGTAAACATCTTTTTGAGTATACTAAGATCATATTGTGGATTGACCTCCGGGCAGGTGCATGAAGTTGGGTACCAATTTTCTGGCCACTTTTGAAAAAAAAAATTACAAAACACACTCACGTTATTTCGCGTTAAAAACAAAAATAAAATAAAATTATTTGCCTTGGAATACCAACCCAAAGGTTGGAGGGCATTCCCAACAAGGCCAGAGACGTGTTTTTGCAAATTCTATAATTTTTCACATAATCGGGTCCGTGCTCACCATCAAGATTGCATCTAGTTCAATATCAACAAAATAAAAAACATAGGTAATGTTAGGTTCTCTCTTAGCTATCCAATGATGTAATTTTTTTCACTTTTTGACAATGTTAAGCCTTTCATCCATAATTTCTTTTGTTTGTGTGGCTGTTTTTTGCCGAAAAGCAATGTTTGGTGTTTTTTTTGTTATAAATTAACCGTTCATCAAAATTTCAAATAAATTACATTTTTAGAAACTAGACTCCATTCTACAAATTTTTAGAAAAAAAGAAAAAAAATCAATTATTTTCAAAACAATTTAGGGGGAGCACGACCAAAATTCTGCTTTTCAGGAAGTGCCCACTTAGAAAATTAGTAAAAAATCAAATATTCATTAAAAATTATCAAAAAAATTGTGCATCAACTAGATGCTGTTAGTTAACTTCTGACCATAGCGATTTTAAAAATACTACAAAAAAGTTCACTGTGCTCAGGTCATACAAGAGTTGCTATGTTATGTTTTTTTGACAAAAACAACACCAATTTGTGTACAACCCTCTTTTAAGCCCCTTAATCTCAACCATTTTCAAAATAAATTAGTAATTTAGAAAGTAGACTTGGAGCACTTCAAGCCTTGTTTTTGTTCCATCTCAAAATTTTGAGTGTAACTATCCTCAATTTCACGTCCAAGGTTAGCATTTCCTAATTTCAGAAAAAAAGTGGCCACTTAAGCCCCCTTTTGGGAACCATCTTGGTGCACTTACCCCTCCACCATGGTTTTTCCCCTTACAGGATTTCCACATAAATATTCTTGTGTTATGGTTTTGTGGTTGTTTGTTTTATGTTCATGCATCTTATTCTTGGTTGAATGATATAAGTGTTTTAGATATTAGTTTAACAAAGTTAAAAATTGTAGAACACTGATTCACCCCCCCTCTCAGTGTTCCTTGATTCCAACAATTGGTATTAGAGACTAGTTGCTTGGAAGAAGTTTAACATCTTGGGGAATATTCGAGAAAGTGTTTTAATGGATTCAAGAAGTCTTCAACAATAACTTTTGGTGGCCCTAGATGATCTTGATCAGTCAAAATCTGAAGTCTGGGAATTGCAGGAAAATCTCATGAATGCTGAGAAATTCATTGAGTCATTGAAAGATAAAATCAATAAGTCCACAGAGAAGAGAAGAGAACTCTATGATCAAGTCAAGCTGAAAGAGAGTAAAAGCATTGAAGATGAACAACTAAGTCAAGCCTTGAAGGAAAAGATAGAAGAATGTGAAGAGCTTACCAGAGATAATATTGTCCTAAGCATGAGATGTAATCTATTATGATGAGGATGACCAAGGATATTGAAGACATAAAGAAGAATGAAGAGAAGCTTTCTCAGTCCTTGAAGGAGAAATCTAAAGAATGCAGTCAAATTACTAATGGATTCAATCAATTGGAGCTTGAATTGGAACAATCCAGAAATAATGAAGAGCTTGAGAAGTAGATTGTTGATCTCAAAGATGAACTTGCTACTACAAATGAATTCAAGGAGAAGTTCAAGATTAGCTCAGCCAAGCTTGGTGAACTGATTAAAAGTTAGAGGATTGAAGATGACAAGCGAGGTCTTGGATATGAGGAAGGAGAAAGTTCCAAATCTAGAAAAAGGAGATTTAGGAAAGAAAATCAAATGAAAAAATTTGGAAGGTATCCGGTAAGACAACCTAATGCTCAAAGATTCAATGGTTATTATTTTTTTTGCAATAAATTTGGTCATATGGCTACTCAATGTAGAAGTAGAATGAATCCAAGTTGTCCATCATTCTTAGGTTAGTGCTTTAATTGTAATAAGTATCGTCATAAGTCAAATGAATGCAAGAATATGATGTACAACATATATAGAGATGTTAGATGTTATACATGGAATAGATTTGGCCATATTGCTAACTAGTGTAGATCAAGAGAAAATCAATGGAACAATTGGTCTAGAAAAAGAAATGTGGTGTGCTACAATTGCGACAAATTTGGTCATAGTGCTAGATTTTGTAGAAATAGAAAGGGTCAAGTAAATCAAAGGAAAAACATGCAGAAGGATGAAAAGGGAAAAGGAAAAGTTATTGCAGATGAGATCAAGAAGAAAATGAAGAAGATTTGGGTGAAAAAGAGTCCCTTTGTTGTATGAAATGATTTCACACTAGAACTAGGACCTAGTAATTCCTCCAAGAATTAGTTTTAGGCCTCTAGCCTAGGGGGAGTTCTCAAGAAAATTGTTCAAACCCCCTACCGGTAGTTGGTAACAAGATATAGATGAGTGCAGTGAATGTATTAATGATCTACAGATGCTACTAAAATAGTTGGAGAGAGAATTTATGCAGAGTTGAAGGTCCGCAGAAGAGTTATCCCTCACAGATTATGGAAACAAGGTATCCAGATGAGTTAGGGAAAAAGCATTTATTGTGACAAAAAGTTAGGTGTGTGAATGATAAAAGGTCATTGGTATCCCTCATTTGCCACTTTGCACTTTGAGAAGAAGTTTGGAGAGCTGTGAAGTGAACTTTGGTGAAACTTGGAAAAGATTCAAGTGTGAAGGCTATTCAGTGATCAAACCCTAATCCAATGAAAAGATATTTATCAGGAAAACTTGTGAACTTGTGAATTTGTGAAAATGGATTCTCCATTGTGTTTGTGCTCCAAATCAATAGACCAAATGAATCCTAAAGACTAGCCACTTTCTTATGTTTAGATTCAAAGGTGGACTTGGCTAACTGACAAGAAATGGGATTAACACACATTTCCCCTACACTTCAGGCTCTGTAAGACCTAGGGGGTGACCCTTTAGCAACATCTAAAGATTCAAACACACAACCAACAAGATATTGCTTAACAGATAATGTTCTCACAAAAATATGCTGAGAAACATAAAATGTCACTCAATATTGGCAAGACATTAAGTGAATTTCATAAACTAGCATGGAGAACATGACACACATAACTAAGAAAAACATAATTGAAATGGTTTTTAATTTTAAAAATTTGGGACCAAACTGAAAATAATAGATGCATGAAAAACTTGACCAGTGCCAATAAGAGGGCTATGGAGTCACATAACCAACATTTCATCCTACAATGTTGAACATGTTTTGAAGATCTTTTATAATTGTTATCACATTTTGACAACAATACCATTGAAGCTTTATTTGGTAATCATTCTTACAAATCCACCTGAAACACAACACTCATGTCACATTTGTTGAAGCAATTACACTATCCCCTGAACAATAGGCAATAATAAGTTTAGCTAGCACTCATTAAAGCAATTACATCATTCAAAAAATAGAAGGAAACAATAGAAGTAACTCCAATGCAACAATTGTGCATGAAAATTCTTAGATAATCCTTTATTATTGAATCTAAAAGAGCATTACATTTCAGCAATGGAGACAATTATTAGATAAAATAACACATAAAAGCATAATTCAGATCATAAACACTTTCAGATTAATGACCCAGTTACAATTCATCATAGCTTTACAATCCACCCAGAGCTTCTGCCTGACTTGTAGAGCTTTCATAAATTTGGAACCCCTTACAATGAGAAGAGAATGAGAAGAAGAAGGAATAGAAGAAGCTAGAAAATCAATCTGATGGTGCCATCTGGAATCTTCATCCACCGTTAATCAACAACAAGCAAAGCCTCTCTCCTCTCTCTGCAACAAACTTATTTTTCCTCTCAATCTCCCTTTGCACCAAGTTTCCCAGCAACAGAAAAAATTCCCATGTGATGAATTTCACAATTCACTTAGTTGTGTGAAAAATATTTCTCGTGAAAACTCTATTTCTGTTCTTTTTACCAGTTTTTCTCATGAAATAACCTCTTTTATAAAATGAGCAATGTATTAATTTTATAAAATCCTCCCAATGTGTATAAGCATTGCTTTTAAATATTAAAAGCTTTTACTCATTTGATGGGGTAGTTAAAAACTTTACCTATGGCTTATGTCATATTTCACTTTCATTTTATTTCCCAACAATAAAATTTCACCTAGTAGCATTTAAAATATTTTCCCATAGGATTCTTGTGCACTTTACTTTCACCTTTAAAATATTTCACCTCGGGTTTTGTTTTAACCATCACTTTACCAAACTTTTATCTAGGCACATTTAAATGCCTTTTAATTATAAAGTGAATATTAAATTCACTTTATTCATACTCCCTTTCATTTTTTATCTCAGCAAAGTAAAACATTTACTTTACCTCATCACATTTAAATGTTTCATTTAAAGAATTTCCCCGTACATACTTAAATTTCTTTAATTTTTTTGTTTTTAAAAGAAAAATGAAATTCTAATCATCGGGCTTTGCCTTCCAAGAAATCCATGGGCCCACACTCCACGTGGAGTAATCTCGCTCACCCCGCGGGGAAAAGGACCTTGCATTTTAAAAACTGCGAGATAGCGGGGAAGGCTGGGAACTCTTAATATTTCCATGCAAAATATAGTCATGCATTAATTTTTGTTATTAGGACCCACCTCATTCTTTCCTTTCTCTCACTGATCCCATGAGAAATAATGGCCTTCCATTTTACTCCCGCAAAGCAGTGGGGAGCAATGGGGATTTACCCACATCTCAATGCTTTCATCGGGCACATTTAATCCCTTCCACATTATAACATATACCTTTGCCATTAAAATTAAAAGGGCCTCCTTCAATTCTTTACCTAAGCATTTAATATACCCTGGGCCCACCTGAATTTATCTAACTTTGCACTCTGGCAATATTTTAATCGTTTAGATGTCTTTCTTTCATAAAAGCAAATGAACTTTTAAAATATTAAACCATCGGACCTTGCTCCTATTGGGACCACACTTTCCACATGTCGACATCTCGCTATTTTGTGGGAATTAAAGAGTGAGCATCTTTCCTGGGCGAGCTGGCAGGGAAGGGTCCAGATTTGGCTGGATTACCATCTCTTTTTCTGACCATTGATCATAGTTTTCTCTATTTTGTTGTTTCCCTAATCTCTTGTTTGCTCGCATTCTACAACTTCAATGGTTTTTCCCATAGCTTGTCTAATGGCACCCACTTCACTATGAATTTGAGCTAGAAGTAATGAGGCTCAGGCACTAGTGTAACAAAAGTTCCCTCCTGTGCATCACGCACAATGAGAACATTTTCTTTGTAGTGGCCTCCTCTGTTTCAAGTTTTTTCTATCTTGAAGTTTCTAAAGATTTTTCAACAAATACATTTGTTGTATACTCTGCATCTTGATGTCATCACTGTATTACATCCCCTAGTACGTTATCACTGCAAGCCCTTCTACACTAGTATGAAGCTCATGGAATAAGTTCCTCTTCCTTCATTCATTACTTGGAAGTTTTCCTTCCTACTTGTGCAGGAAAGATAGGGGAAGGCTTTCAAACGAAACACAATCAAGCTTTGCATAGGCTAGATGCTTTTGTTTAAAAGTTACTAAAGGATTTTCATTAAATCCATTTGTACATAGCCCTGTATTCACTCAACACTAACCTTACCATAGCTATGCATACTCCATTCATTGCATCTGCTAAAGGTTTCTTGGCATTTTCTACAAATACATGTGTGAGCTGCCTTTTCAACAAATCCATTTTGCACATATACAACATCGTACGTTCCAGCTTTTGGGATTTCCTCCACTACAAAACCTAACTCGCCTCCATCAAAAGTTTCTCATAGGCCATCATGACTCCTCCTATGGTTGGTTTTAGCCTTCTCTTTTCATTGCTAGCTCCATTTCCTATATATTCCTACCAAAGCATTTTCTTGAAGATTATTCAAGTCTTTTCAACATATGCATTGTTTGGTGCATTGTTGGCTATAACATGTTGACATTGTGGTGGCATTCGATTGAGACCATTTTTTTTAAATGAAGAGTTTTGCAAGCAAGTCGTGGGCCATACTTGTCCTCCTAGTTTTTCTTTGGTGAATAGTCATGCCCTTCAATTTGCAATATAGCACAACCTTTACACTTTTATTATCACCACAAAACACAGGTCTCCATCCCTCTATCAGGTTGCACCATCTCCATAGAACAAGACTTACTTATAATGCAGTTTTTTGAAACTTTCAAGGCTTTTTTTAACAGATCCGTTATTTGGTGCAATTTTTGCATTCATAACATTTCCTATTCACCGTATTGCTTGAAATTTTCTCAAAGCTTTTCAACAAATACATTTGTGGCTTCCTTCAAATGATCCAAGTATTTCATCTCCATCGAGCCCCTGTGAGTGGACCTGGACAAAAATTCAAGCCTTCCTTTACATTCTCAAAGTTTGTAGGTGGTTCCTTATGAATATCTCACTTAAGATCACATCAGTTGTGTTCATTCTCATTGAGACCAACATCATAACAACACTTAGGGATATTGAATAACAATATTTCTGATATAACAATTTCATTAATATTGTTATTATCTTGAATTAGCATCCAAATCCCTGAAAGTTTTACTTAGTTTATTTGTGTCATATGGTTGTAAATGAACTACTAATGTATCATTGTCATCAACTTCAATGGGAAAAATGTACCCAATCAGATTAGCCTTAGCACTCTCAACCATGTCGATCCAATAAGGAACTCAAGAAAAACAAGATAGATTTAATCTTTCAAGCACAAACCTCAAATTCAAAACCTTGCAAACAACACATCTCTTGACCTTCCCTCACAATTGGGTAAAGTATGTCGGGTCCCCATGTGGGCCTGGCTAAAAAAAAAAAAATTTCAAACAACTTTCATGCTCAAATTCACTTGATACTTCCTTTTGAATGCATCTAGAGTTGGAAAAATGAACTGGGTTTACATCAGAACTTGCCTTTCAGGCACTTTGAAGAATGGTGCAAACTAGTCAAGTTGGCTCTGGAATCACCTCTGAAAACTGGGAAAATGACCTCCTAAAGACATAAAAACTTGCAGGCACGTAAACTTCAGTCCCAAGAATTGAATGCAATAGACGGCTTGGAGAAATGGATCCCGAGGTGAAAGTTATTCCACCTCAAAGTTGCTCAGTTTAACTTTCTGCAACAACCTGTTCATAATCAATTAAAACTGACCCAATCACCAATTTAGAAAAACACCAAATCAACTCCTGGCGAGCTTCCATTGGACACAATAGATCATCTTGGTGTAGTGAATACACGTGCAAGAGTGATTAGCTTGAATCATCTCCCATCAAAAGATAATGACGGTCAAAGTTGACCTCTCAGAAAGGTTTCTAGAAATGCAGGTGCAAAACTGAAGAAATTGCATTTGGTTTTGATCTGCTAAAAATAGAAAATCAGCTCATGAGACTATAAAACCTGACATGTGAGCTCATCTTGGTATGGAAAATGTAGAGAAACAATCATTTTGACTTGACAATCGCCCAATTACAAAATGCAATCTCAAATGGGAGGCTACTTTGCATAACTAAATGCTTGCAAACAACAGAAAAGTGTCAAAACCTTCTAGCTTCGCTTTTCGAAACCTTGTCAAAACTTATCATGGGAAGCTAAAAAATGACATGCATACTCACATAGGACACATGAGTGGGCTTATGAAGGTATTTTTCTTGAAAATCAACAAGCTCTGAGATATGACCCTCCAAAGTAGGTCATTCAGGAAAATTTATCAGGTGCACCTCTTAGAGTGTAGAGGAATTTTTTTTGAAATGGGCACTTCAAGTTTGAAAAATTTGAGAGTACCAACATGTTGGTAGTTGATATCAAGGATAGACCCCGTTCGAAATTCAAGTGGCATCCTTTCAAATCTGTTGAGACTGAGCTCCTAGGTGCATTTTCATGTGTTTCGTACGATGTCTTACATATTGAAGAAATTAGGGCATACATTCATGCAAATATTGAGGTGTTAGGAAGCTCGTAATTGTTGAATTTGTATACAAACCATATAGTCAGAGAAGATTTCAAGGTAAAACCCAAGTTCAAAACCCTAGAGGAGAAGAAATTCATGTAGATTGTAAAATTCCCCGTGTTTGAAGAAAACGAGTGGGTTTGGTACATTTTTAGCCGAGTTCATGTTGAATTTATGTGGTTGAGTCACCCTTTGAAGATTACAAAAGAATCGCTAAGTGCTGTTATAGATTTAAATTCCTTCGATGGGTTGTCGATCTTGAAGTCTATGAAGAATAAGACAATTACCGATGCAACCGGTTTAGTATTTGATAAAAGAGCTATGAAAATAGATGATATCATTGAAGTGGATGTCAAATTTGCATCTATGGTCATTGGTTACAAGATCTATCATTCCTGTCAAGATAATTTTGTATCTGGTATAGCTACTTATGCAGCATATCAAATGGTGAAGGAGAATGCAGAGAATGGTCTATGTGAGTTACTCCACAGCTAGCTTATGGAGAGTCTTGGTAAGATCAAGAAAGATAAGAAGAATTCCTTTAATTATGGTAATCTATTGTTGTGTATGTTCTACTTTATGAATGAAGTTTTAGGTTTTGGAAAAGTACAATGGCAAGCTAATAAATTGGTAGTTGTTCAAATTAGAGATATCTTGCACAGAGTTGGTGATAGTAAAACAAGGAAAACCGTTATCTGGGGATATTTCAAGAGTTTTCAAAGTGATATGAAATCAAGAGAAAGAATTCCTCAGTCTATTGTGGAGAAGTACAAGGACACTATATATTTTATGTTTGACATTGATCAATGCTTGACGGAAGCTACAGATCCTAGAATAGTATGGATTATGCCAATGGGCTATGAAGTTGAGGAAAACATCTTGGAATTCTATGCACAACATTTTTTGAATAAATGTCAGGATTCGATAAAGAGAGGTTTGGAACCTATGAAGAAAAAGATATGCAAGTACATGAGTAGTTGAAGAAGCCAATGATAGTCCATATAGTAAGAAAAGAAGTGGAAGCCTTTGTAGAGAGCATGGGTATATCTGTAGAAGCTATGAGAGAAGCCAGAAGAAAGAGAGAACAAGCTGAATAAGATCCTACTAGAACCAAATCTACTAGTCCGGCAACATCCTCTGCCTGATCTAGATCAACAAGGAGTTCTACACCCTTATCCAATTCTATAGTGAAATCAAGCCCTGCGAAAGCTCAAGTGAAGATATCTAGTAGAGAAGGAAAGAGGAAGAAGGATAAAAGAAAAAGAGTTTATGTTTCAGTTGAGGAAGATGAGGAAACTGAATCTGATGAAGAAGTAAGAGAAATTAAGCATCAGGGCACAAAGGAAAAAATAGTCTCTAAGAACAAGCCCTCCAGTGAAGAAAAGAAAGCAAAGAAGAAGATGAAAACTAACAAACTAGCTATGTTTGTAAAAGAAGTTGAGAGAGGCATAGTCAAGGATGGTAATCTTAAGCCACTATGTGAATGGTAAGATACCTTCAATGATGTTGGTCAAAGAATTCTAAAAGAAGCAACAATAGAGTATTTGAATAATTTCAATATGACTCTCATTGAGATCATGTCCCAGTTGCCTAAGGGATTGTATGAAGTTTTGGAAATGAAGAGAGTGAATACAAGAACTAAAGATGAGTAATTGAGAGAGCATATTCTTATAGATTTATGTCTGGTGATGTCTATTGAGGAAATGAAGACAATTCCAAATGGTGCTAAGAAGGATTTCAAGAGAAAAAGAAGAGTAAACAAGCTTATGATTGGTCAAACTAAAGAGGTAGCAAAAGAAACTAAAAGAATTCTAAAGGAAGTTTTGTTAAGGAACAACGCCAATATTGTTTCTGAAGGACATGATGAAGATATTGCATCTAGTTTGGTGGTTGAAGAGGCAAAGGAAGATATAGGTGAGGACACTCAGATTCCTCTTGATGTGCATGATACAAAAGTTCCTATGGAGATTGAAGCTCCTGAAGTTGTGACAGTCGAAGAAGTTGAGATTCCTAAAGACAAACAAGAATTCGTAGCTAAGGAAATAGTGTTTGAAGAAAAGAAGGTTGAAGTAAAGGAAGTTCCTATGGAAGCAAGAGACACTGCAGAGGTAGTGAATTTTTTTGGGAAGAGCAATAGGAAGAGTTTGACCTTGAATTGGGTGAAGGACCTATTAATTTGGCTACTTTGTCTCTGATTCAAAAATTGAAAGTTGCATCATTTTCTCAGGCGAAAGCTAGGGAAGATTAGTTGAATTCTCACATTGAGGATAGTGAGTTATTGAGTCTTGCATCCAACATCTTGGAGAGAATCATGCCTTCTCATGTTAAGGATCCATCTGGTTCTCCTTCTGATGAGCTGAAGAAGCTTATTAATTCTGTAAGTACTCATTTTGAGTCCCTTGAGAATTCAATTGAGGACAAGGTACATAAAGAGTTTGATGATAAAAGGTTCAATAGGGTAAAGTGCATGATTGCTAATGAAAAATCATTATTAGCTACTTGTGTGAAGAATATTCAAGGTGCACTATCTGAAGGAGGAAATATTTATAAGTCATGTTTATCTTTGTCTAAATTTACTAAGGACAATGAGAAGAAGATTAAGGATCATGTGAAATAGTTAGCTAATATTTCTGAAGCTTTTGATCCTTTAACTGTTTCTGTTGGAAAGAAAGAAGGTCAGGTTATATCCCTACTTGACAAGATAAATAGTTTGAAGCATGATAATGATAGAATTGTGGAAAGATCATGTCAGCTTAGAGGCCTAATTGGTTTAAAGATGGAAACAATGTTGAGTGCATTGAAGGAAGCACAAGATGCTATGGAGGTTAGTGATCCGACAAACCTTGAGTCTACAGAGATGCAATCTTATCTATTTTGTGGTCACATGACTATCTTGGAGAGTCTCAAGAAGGGTTGGGACACTAGTTTGAACCTATTAAAGACCAATTTTGGAGATATATTCAAGTTTATGTAAGTTGTAGAAGCCTGTTTGTACATATACAATTTGAAGTTTTTGTTTGAGTTTTGGTATGTCGATTCCTAAATTTTCCATTGATATCAAAGGGGGAGAATGAGACAGTGAAAAATGTCTTAATCATCTTAGGGGGAGTTGTGTTTTGAAATTTTGAAGGTTGGCAGTGTATTCATGTTGGTACTGATTCAACACTTAGTCATTTTTCAGTAAGTGTTGCCATCAATGCCAAAGGGGAAGATTGTTGGCAAGAGACACTGCACAAGTTATCTAGTGTTTTAATTGATGGAAACCCTAGTCATTTATTTGATCCACACATCTGCATCTGATCATACCTGAAGTTAGATCAAAGTTTTGTGATTAACTATCAAGATAGAATAGAGCATTCGACAAAATTGTGTTCATTGATTCATATGTAATTTTTTGTTATCCTTTTGAGTTTTGGATCTCAGGGAAAGTAGTTTGGTGTATAATTTGTGTTATCCTTGAATCTTAGAGCCTTGTATTGATCTGTGTGCAAGTTAGAAGATCCGACTGATTGATTTTTTGTTTATCAGTGCAAGATGGGCGACTAAGTGAATGTAACATGTTGTGGATATTCGAGGAGTAATTGTTTAAGTAATTTTGTGTTTGATCATGTTGATTTGGGTCCTCACTATGTTGTGGCTGACTTTGGTGGGTGTGCATTAAAAATTATTTGTGGATTGAGCTGATAGTTTGTAAATATTTCATATCTTATTGAAGCTGACATGTAGCGATTAAATCCTTAGTAGCATATATATATAAGTGATTGATTATATCATTTTCATGTATGTATGAAGTGTGTTGGTATGTGATGTGAAAGTATGAAGGATTGTAGAGCGATTATGTGCAATTTCACTTCTACATAAAAGGATTTTGTGATGCGAGTTAAAGAAAAATAGAGCAAAAGAGTAGAATCAGACAGAAGGTCCATAATTCAATTCATGAGCTTAACCAAAACTATCATTAGGAATTTGTAGATGCTACTTTCTCAGTTCAAATCTTTTGGATGTTATCCAAATATTTTATAAGGAAGTGAGCTCTAGGTAGTGTACCTAAATGCAAGTGCATTCCCATTTTTGTAAACATCTTTTCGAGTATACTCAGATCATATTGTGGATTAACCTCCATCGTGGTTTTTCCCCTAACAAGGTTTCCACATGAAAATTCTTGTGTTATGGTGTTGCAGTTGTTTGTTTTATGTTCAAACATCTTTCTCTTGGTTGAATGTTATAAGTGTTTTAGAGATTAGATTAACAAAGTTAAAAATTGTAGAACACTGATTCACCTCCCCCCCTCTCAGTATTCCTTGATTTCAAAACTTCTGACATTGAAATCCATTCATGGCTATTACAAGAGAATGATTCTCAATGTAACAAGAATGTTGTGGTAAATGGGTTACTTCCTACAGGAGGCTTTCTACTAGCAATGGAAGCTACGAAACTAGTTATGCAATGTATAAATCATTACAACCCAACCAAGAGGATTGTTGAGAAAGAAGGGAGAATTTACGTAGATCTATCATAGAGAGGAATCATATACACATTTGGTCTCCCCATTTACACACAGATGTTCAATGTCGACCTAAAGGCCAAGACAAGGACATATTAGAGAGCTAAAGAGCGTAATAGAGAAATTATGAGCACCCAATGATGCCAACAACCAATTACACAATAGACCAAGGTAATTCAAAGGTCTATGTTTAAACAAAAATGAAAGATATTATAACTTTGTTGAGTAGAGTAGTTGGTTTAAGAGATGTAAGAAAATTTGAACATTGGATGTTTGTGATAATATCCCGCATGATAGAGGGTCCTGTGGAATTTCATTGGGGAAAATTGATAAGTGACAGACTACATGAACAAATTACTACATTCCCCAAAACTAGATGCTTCTACATGTCATCATATGTTATTTACTCCTATGATATGAGAGCTAGTAAACAAGGGTTGAAACAAATCGGTACTCTGGGCACAAAGGTTGGCAATAGTTTGATATATGCACATCTACCCTAGATCACCATCCATGGGTATAAAGATGATTATAATAAGGTTAGTGATTTGTTCTCCATGAAATTGGTGAGAACGATGGCAAGTGATAAAGCTAAAAGATTATCCCTGGAAGCACAAAGTGCCATTCGACCTATGGGAGGTTGGTACATACAGTTTCCAACTTACTCCTACATTAGAGTGGAGGGATTTGATAGAAACCCATTCATACTTCCTAGGTATCCTATAGATAAAATTATTTTATTGGAATTAGTGAGACAGTTAAAACCATCTTAGGCTCTTTATAGCCATGCTCTCAAAAAGGCCCCTTTTAAATTTCCCATCACAATAGGAAATTATAAGTGTAGTGCAATCAAAGTAACTAATTTGTGTGAAGAAGAACTGAAGACCTACCATTTTGAAGAATTCCCACTCCAAAGAGTGTATTATGATATTGAAGGAAATGTTTCTAAACATATAGCCAATTTTTGTGCTCATGTGCCTCATATAGAAGATTATTCTAGCTTAATTATGAAGATGAGCACATGGTAAGAAGAAGAAAATATGAAAGAATGACTTTAAGATTTGCTCGGATGCTCAAACTCTATGACATCCAGACCAGTTGGAAGAAGATGGTCATGTGTTGAACCAAATTTAAAATGATGATAGAGTATATGATGAACCCATTCCAGACCTAGGTGTTGATGATGAAGATATGGCATCAATTGATGAGTTCACTAGACCAGTCTTAAGGTATACTCAATATTGGATTAATGTTTTTTGCAAAGGTTTGAGAGAAAGAGGAATTGAACCTATCTTCTCAGAAGATAAAAGAAGGAAACAAAGAGATGAAATTGCTTTTGAAAGTGGAGAACCTACCAAGAAGAAAAGAAAGACTAGTAAGGCGACTCCAGTTATTAGAATTGAAGAAAGAACCCTTGAAACTACAAGACAATAGGATCCCATAAAACCATTTGATAAATAGAAAGATGTAGAGATAGGTAAAGACAAATCAAAAGTGAAACCTAAAGGTGCATCTTCCTCTACAGCTAAACCAAGAACAAGAGTAATTATTGATGAAGGAACAAGAGCAACAAAAAATGTTGGTGTGCAAACCAAGTCTGCATCTAAAAGGGCTATAGCACTATTTATGTCTCCCCCTTCTTTTAATATGGCTAGTATGAAACAAGCACTAGGAGGGACTCCTATAGCTTTAGAGGAAATTTTTGAAGAAGATCAAGCTAGAATTAAAGAACAGGTGGACAAATGGGGTGCTATGTGGGAGAAAGTGAAAGAAAAGAAGTCTAAAGACAAACCCATGGTACACCTGGTGATAGAAGAAATCCAAGATACATAGTCTAACCCCATAAATGTTGAAGAAGAAGAATTTATTCAAGGAATGCTCACCTCAGATGTAGGAAACCCTATCATACTTGAATTGGAAATGGGGGAGACTGCAGAGTAGGATCCTATTGATGAAATAATTGTTGAAGATACTCTTGATTCCCAACCTTCACTTGGGAATGTGAAATTTTTTTATGAACACTCATAGGTATTTAAAGAATCAGAGAAAGGCCATGCTAAAAATGAAATTGCAGAAGAAAAAGCTACATAGTTTGCAAGGGATCAATTTGAAAATAAAGAGAATCCTGGTGTAGTAGTAAATAAAGAAGATAATGTTTAGAGAGATGGAATAGAAAATTTGGATAGACAAGAAAATATAAGTCTCTAGATAGAGGAGGCAGTGTCAAACCCTACCAATCCCGAATCTATGCTAGATATCACTACAGAAATCCCCATTTCAGAAAATGTGGCAAGTCAAAGAGAAGAAGTTCCTAAAACAAGTGGTAAATAGGGACAAATAAATGTTACAGAGGTACATCAAGATAATACACCTAAATGGTTAATTAGGGAATTAGCTTCTCCAATGGAAGTGGAAGTATTACCTCTGAATCTTAATAATTTCATAAAAAAGGTACTCCTAAACCTAGGCGTAGAGCAAAGACAAAGCATGTCATATAGAGAAATGAAAATGGAAATAGAACTATTCAAATAGCCACCCCAACAACTGACAAGGACATAAATGAAATAATTCCTAAGGAGTATAAGATAACAAGTATTAAACTTGGACACTCATTGTGGTAGCAAAAAATAGACATAATAAAAGTAAATTTAAATGCTATTGTTGCTAGAGTAAAAAATATAAACATAAGAAAAGAGAATTGAAAGAACGAGTTGCTACCTTGGAAAATTTCATTAAGTCATTGAATTTATTTGGTCAAGAACAAGCTAAACTACCCCAACATCTGGTGTTGATGTCACAAGAGCAAGTAGATGCTATTATTGTAGTTCATCATAAAATGAACATGTTTGAAGAATGGATTGAATACTAGGTAAAGCAGGGAGAAGAATTTATTACAAATGCAATAAGAAGGTACAAGGAAGCATGCCATCGTTTAGAGAAATTGAAAAGATTTGAAGATGAATGTAGATTTCACCAGGAGCAGGTCATTGACGAAAGGCGAAACATTGAAATTCTCATGTAGTCATATATCCAAGAGTTAATACAGAGTAATGTAATATCAAGACATGAAATTCCATTGCTAGGAAAATGGAAGAAACAATTGAAATGGGAAGGTGACATGTTAATACAATGTATTGAAGGATTTGAAAGAGTCGCCATTGAGTGTAGAAGATTGATTAGTGAAAATCAAGAATTTATTGAAATACTAGCACGTCAAGGTTTTGATCCCCAAACACTAGGACAGGAAGGAAAAGAAGCTAAAGCCTTCAAGGAATGGATAGAAAGAATAAATAGAGATCCAGTTCAATTGCTAACATGAGAGGTTATTGATGAGATAATACAGTGTAGAAATGTTATAGCCAAGTATGAAGTAGACAAAGCGCATAAAAGTGATATCATGCTTCTAGTAATTGAAGAATATATTAGGCTCAAGCTCAATTGGAGAGCAATACGAAGAGTTTCAAAAGAACACATGCATCAAGTATTAAGTGCTTTCTGAGAGTATCAGTTGAAGAAAGAAGGAAGAATCCTGGAGCCCGAGTCATAAGTGAAAAGAGAAAGAATCGAATAGGGATACCAAAAATATGATGAAGTTTATTTTGTTTCAATTTTGAATTTGTAGGTTAATCCCAGTCCTGGTAGGTGTTCCTCATTTTGATGTTTTGGAAGGAAGTTGGTAGCCTTAATTGATGTAAAGTGTTCATGTTGAAGTATGAAGAAAAGTGTTGATGCAGACAAAGTTAAAGCCTTGACTTATTCTAGAATGTTCTTGATGACTGTTGGCTGATGCCACGTGACACATTTTAATTTCTTATTTTTGATTCTCTGGATAGACTTTTAAGTTGAACTTTTGGGGCCTTGTTTCTATAAAAGGACATCTCCTCCATTTTTATTTTAAGTTTGGAATTTTTGGATGTCAGAGGAGCTTAAACTTTTTAAAGTTTTGTTCATTTTCCCATTTTTTGAAGCATTCCTGTGTAAAACTTTGTATGTATGTAGACATTAATTGATATCAGAGCTTAATAGATATCTACCTATCTTAGTATCTTTTGTAGCTGGTTTTGTAAGTTTATCCAAACAAGATTGTATGTTGCGTTGTTTAAGGGTGCATACAGAACCTACTTGGTGTCCATAAATGAAACCCTCTCTTTAAAAGCTTGCACCATTTTATATGTAGTTGTGAAGCAATCTGGTGAAGTATAAAGTATTTTGCTATGTTATAATTAATTCTTTGGGGAATCCATGGAGAATAACTGGGAGAAACTTTTATTTTCTAGTATTTTTATACTTTGTTTTAGAATAGATTTTTAAATAAAATGTTCCAAAAAAAAAAGTTAAATGAATGGAAGGAATTTTGTTGAAAATATTATATTTTCCATGAAGTTGTTGAATACTTAATGCTAAATCTACTTAAGTGATAGCAAATAATTTGTGATATTCATGAAATATTATGTCAAATCTTTTGATTTCATGATGTTATTCTATAAATGAAGTGAAATTTAATGTGAAATGTTTACAATTCTTAGCAAAGCTAGAAATAATCGTATTCCCTTTGAGATTAACAACAATATCACATCATTACTCGAGAGCAACCCTATTACAACCATGACCTGTTTATCGAAGACTTGGGATTAAAAGAAAGCTAATCTTTGTCCTATTATCGAAGACTTGGGATTGAAAGAAAGCCAATCTTTGTCCTGTGAATGTAGAATTTCCCTTTAGATTGTTTGTTCCATATCTTTCAAGAAGGATAGGCTCTTCGCGGTCTTGTCTGTGGATATTTTATTCAACTTGTTTTCTGCAAGTGAAATCATCATCAATAGGAACTGGCGCTAGAAGGATGGCCAATTGTTGTTATTTTTTCTTTTGCTAGGGTTTAAACTAGATTTTCATAGAACCACTAGATCTTGATCTAGTGATCCTTGGGTGACTTTAGTCGATCTTAGTGGTCGAACATCATCTAGGCCTCAAAAGTCTCAAAGTTTAAGTGCAAGTCCAAAGATTCCAACTATTGTTATACCACCACCTCCTATAGTGATGGCATTCTTTAATGTGGAGTCACCGATTCAATTTTTTAAATACAACAATTTACCAAAAACATCTTGACAAGTTGTGTCCTAAATATTATTTTCACAAAGATGCTAAAGAAAATATCAGTATATTCAAGGATGCATGCTTTCAAGTAAGAATTCAATATGAAGATGGTGTATGTAGGTTGTTCCCATACACCTTAAGTGATGAATTTTACCAATGGTATATCAACCTACCTCACAATTCTATTAGATCATGGCAAGACATGGAAACTCAATTTTTAGTTAGGTTTAGAACACAGACTGATCTTGCTTTGTTATATCATCAATTCACTCAAATCAAGAGGTTCAAAGGAGAACCTATAACCACTTTTAATGATAGATTTCAAAAGGCTTATTCTAGGTTACAAGCACCTTATGTAGTGGATAATTTATCTTCTATCACAATTTATTATATAGCAGTAGATCCTTTGACTGCTATGTTTTTGAAGCAAAGAGAAAATCCTCCCACTACTTTACTAGAAGCCTATGCTAAAGCCATAAGTGTAAATTTAGAAATGAAACGTCTTGGAAATGGATCGTCCAAGAATAGTAGAAATGGATTGAATATTTACCCTACCCCAAATGAAAATGGAGTCCCTATAGGTCATCCTATGGCTCCTAATGTTTACCCTACAGTGGTCCATAATGGGACATTTCCTCAAAATACTTTCTTTCAACCAGGAAATAGTCAAGATTTAGTCCCTCACCTTGGTCCAGCTATTACAGAGTTGCATCCTAATGGAAATTATTTTTTCTCACAAACTCAAGAAAATCAAAATGTCAAAATATCTGAGGAAAAGGAAGATATGAAATATGTTACAAATCAACTCAAAATATTAACCACAAAGGTTACACAATTAAGGAATTAAAATTTCTATTCTCAAAATAATAATTAGAATTCACAAAATAAAATTTATAATGCTTCTAGGCCACCTAGACCTTGGAATACATGCCCTAATAATGGGGGAGTATCAACACCTTTAGATAATCTTGATTCAACTAATGAAAAGTATACATAAAAAGTGAACCTAGCTGACCTTGCAATGAATAATTGGTGTAGAATTCATAATACAAATGCTCATGCTGAAGTAGATTGTTCACAATTCAAAATTGCTTCAGACATTTTCCTTGCTGCTACACATTACAATGAGCATTGTGATTCTCATCCTCCTAAAGGAAATGAATTAGTTCCAATAGGATATGACTATGCTCTAGTCCTGGAAAGTTATGAATGTTTCAAATCACCTGCCACTATTACAAGTCATGCTCATGAATATGAAGTTGATAATTCGAATATGACTTTGGAAACATATACATTTCCTTATCAGGATGAAAATGAGCCTCAAGAAGAATTGGATTACATACATTCCTTCCAACAGTATCAGAAGGGACATAATTACAACACAAGGAATAACATTAACAGTGGAGGTAGATTCAATGGGCCTTTAACAACATCCATCTTTCCTAATAACTTCAACACTCCACTTGATGACAAATCAAGTAATAACCCTAGGTTACCCAAGGTGACCTCTCACTACAATTCATCAAATGCTTCAAAAGGTGAAATGGTAGACTCTGCTGATAAAAAAAAATTGACTAATTATTTAGTGAAAGAAATTAAGAAGGTAAAGATTAGCCTTTCTCTATCATAAATGCTTAAGACACCTATGATCAAGAAAGATTTCTTAAACACTTTAGAAGATTTTCCTAAAGAAATCAAATTCAAGGACATTCAAGTGAAAGATAGTCAGGCTAAAGTAAAAGATAAGAACATCGTTCCCATAGCAGACACGCAAGTAGCCTTTTACAAAGGAAAATTAGAGCCCCTACCATTTTTGCTCACTTTGAGAATATTCGGTAAGAATATTCATAATTGCTTAGTAGACTCTAGAGTGTCTACTAACGTGATGTCGCTATCCATATTTTAGACATTAGGGTTAACCCCTATGAATTCTTTAAATAAATTTACTCAACCTGACAAGACAAAGGTAAATGTAGTAGGAGAGTTGACTAATATTCACATTCAATTGGCTTTTGATCCTAGAATACAATATTATATTGACATTCAAGTTGTGGAGATACCTGATACTTATGGTATGCTTCTAAGTAGAGATTGGTCTAAAACATTGAATGGATACATGGCTACATGGCTACCAATTTCTCACACATGTGGTTACCATGGAAGGGAGTTCCTAATGAAGTTCAGATTGAAAGAGAACCACACATGAAATACATGATCAGAAATTATAATTAGAAAAATGAAGTTCTATATATCGATGTAGAACTAGGAGTTTACAAAATACGAAGTTCGGGAGTTAAAATTGAAGAAGTTTTCACTTGTGAGGCTAAGAAATCTAATGAATTGACTCCTAGAACAGATGTTTTAATTGAATCAAATTTTGATTCTTCTAAAGAAGAGAATGATCCTTATGATAAATTTCAGAAGAATATTATTGCAAAAGCTCAGGAGAGCAATAAAAGTAAAATTTCACTAAAAATTTTGTTGTTGCAAGATTGGTGCAGGTTGCATAATGCTGGACATTTGGAAAATAGTTGTATGATGTGTCTGGAGATAATTTGTAGAATTGAGAATCGATACTATCTAGAACATGATAATGTCAAAAGAACTAAACCAGAAATGTGTAGAAACAAATATCAAAACACACAGACTGAAAGGATTTACATAATGATATCAAAAAATGGTAAAATATTAGCTACACATGATCAAGCTTGGATTCTCAAATTTGATGGATCAAAATCAAAACAAGGAATTGGAATTGGAGTTGAACTTATTAACCCACAAGGTAAGTCTTTTCTTGCCGCATATCGATTGCAATTTTAATGTACTAACAATGTGGTAGAATATTAAGCCCTTATACATGGCTTGATCAATGCAATCAAGAAGAAAGTTAGAATCCTTAAAGTGTTTGCTGATTCAGAATTGGTAGTTAAACAAGTCCGAAAGCAATATATTTTCCACTACAAAATATTATCTAATTATTGACACAAAGTATGGGATTTAATTGAATATTTTGATGCATTCAATATTACTCATATCCCTAGAAGATTCAATCAGAGAGCCGATGCTCTAGCTATTGCTACTAGTACTTTAGAACCTTTAGAGACCTCATATCTGAAATGATTCATAGTTGAACTGGTACAATTACCTTTAGTTCCCGATAATGTCACTAACCTGAAAGTATTCAAAGATGACCGACACATATTGGAATTCATTACTAATTTTGGTATTTTCAAAGCACAAGTAATCGAAGAGCTAGATCATCCTGATGGCGAAGTTCAAGATGAAGAATTGACTCAATCCAGAGATAATAAAATTTCAAAAGGAATAATTGAGTTAGAATGATTGTTCAACATTGACCAAATAGTCAAACATAAGGATTTACCTCAAAGTGACGGAGGACTATCTGAGTTATACAATTTTCATACTAAAGAAGATCCTAATAATGTACTCATAGGGAAGGTTTGTACTAAGGAAGAAAAGAGAAATATTTCTTAGTCACTTAAAGATTACTAGAAAGTCATAGCATGGACATATGAAGACTTGAAGACTTATGCCACTTCCATCATTACACATACTATACCATTGAAACTTGATGTGAAACCTTTCTGATAGAAACATCCAGTAAATGCACTCTTAGAGCCTTTGATTCAAAAGGAAGTTCAAAAACTATTATCAGCCAAGATAATTATTCCTATCAGACATTCTACTTGGGTGGAAAATTTAGTCCCTACAAGAAAGAAGAATGGAGATATACAACTGTGTAGATTTCTGAAATCTCAACAAGGCGTCTGAAAAAGACAATTATCCACTACCATCACTTGAAGAAGTATTACAGATAGTTAATGGTTCACAAATGATGTCCTTTTTGGATAGATTTTTTGGATATAACCAGGTAATGGTAGCGAGGGAAGATCGGATGAAAACAACTTTCACCATGAAGTGGGGAACTTTCATTTACAGAAGGATGCCATTTGGATTGATAAATGTTGGAGCTACATTCTAGAGAGCCATGGACTATGCTTTTCAAGAATTGATAGGAAAATGTATGATTATTGACATGGATGACCTTACAGTACTTTTTAAAGACAAAAGAGATCACGTTTGAGATCTCAGAGCAATACTACATAAGTGTGAAACTTATGGAGTTTCATTCAATCCTAAAAAGTGTATTTTCAGGGTGACTAAAGGAAAGCTACTAGGACATATCATTTTTGAACATGGTATTTCAATCGACCCAGATAGAGTGAATGCATTACTCAAGTTATAGCCCTCGGGAAGTAGAAAAGAATCGAAGTCATATTTTGGCAAGATTAATTTTAATTAAAAATTTATTACAGGATTCACCGAAATAGTGAAGCCACTCAACGATATGTTAAAGAAAGATTCCAAAATAGAGTGGATGAATGAAGCTAAAATCACCTTCAAGACTATAAAGAATGCAATCATAGAAGCACTAGTATTGGTAAGCCCAAATTATGTTAAACATTTTTTATATTTTCTCTTTTGCTTTTGGTCACACTTGTGTAGCAGTATTAACACAGAAAGGTGAAAATAAAGAAGAAAAACTAATTGCTTTTATGAACACTCCATTCAAAGAAGCAGAATTGAGATACACAAATATTTAGAAACAAGCCTTTGCTTTGGTCAAAGCTGTATGCAAGTTTAGACATTACATCCTCAGAAGTATAGTCAAAGCTATTATCCTGGATTCAGCTGTCAAAATGTTGTTAACAAAGAGTGAGCTCAAAGAAAAGAGAGCTAAATGGGTCACCATTTTACAAGAATATGATTTAGACATTATACCCATGAGGTTGGTATGTGGAAAAGATTTGGTTAAATCTATTGTAGAAATAGATCCACGAATATCAAGTCATCAATACACATTGGATTAAAAGGATCAAGAAGATTGGTATTCAGACATTTGGCGTTATTTGGTTAGTCATACTTTCCCTAATCATATGTAAAGGAATCAAAGAAGAGCCCTCAAGATAAAATCACAGAGTTACATGATTAAGGGAGGATCTCTATTTAAAAGAAATTATGAAGGAATTTATTTAAGATGTTTAAATAGAATAGAAGTTGATAAAGTGTTGCAGGAACTACGTGATAAATTTGGAACAACTCATGGAGCACCTTTAGCTACTACACACCTCATTTTGAGAGTGGGCTACTACTGGCCCATGATTTTTAAAGATACCTATGAACATATCAAACATTGTTATACATGTCAAATAACATCATATAAAGGAATATTCAATGCTCAACCATTACAGTCAGTGATGGAGATGCATCCCTTTTCACAATGGGGAATAGACTTTATTGGAACCACCAATCCTCCATCTTCCATTGGTCATAGATTTATATTGACTGTTATAGATTATTGTACTAGATGGACAGAGGCATGCCCTAGCAAGCAATGCACTACAGACGTGGTCATCAAATTTTTGGAAGAAAACATTATCACCAGGTTTGGAACACCATATGCATTGGTATGTGATGATGGCCATGCTTTTTCTTCATTGAAATTTTCTAATTGGGCATTTGAATATGGCATAACACTAAAATTTTCATCTAATTATTATCCACAGGCAAACAGATTAGTTGAATTATCAAATAAAAATTTGTTGGATATAATTAGAAAATTGATTGAAAAGAACCCTAGGGAATGGAATTCTTTGTTAAAATTCACCCTTTGGGTAGATCATACTAGGATGAAAGCTACATTAGGGAATTCTCCTTATCATTTGGTCTATGGGGTAGATCCTATACTACCAATAAACTTTAAAATCCCTACTTGGTAGTTTGCACAAGAATATATTGGATTAGATGATCAAACAAAAGCCCGATTGTTGCAATTGATGCATTTAGATGAGAAATGTACTCAAGCTATAGATGATTTTGCTAAACATCAATCTATAGTGAAAAGATGGTTTGATAAACGAGCTAGATTAAAGACTTTTAGAATATCTAATTTGGTCATGTATTGGAACAAAGCTCATGAATGTAAAGGTGAACATGGTAAGTTTGACAAATTATGGACAGGCCCATACCAAATTTTTGAAATCTTGGTTGATAGTACTTATAGATTGAAGTCTTTTACTGGTGAAGATATCCCATTTCCTATGAGTGGGCAGTTCCTAAAGCATTATTTCAAGTCATAAGTAAATTTCTTTTTGTAAATAGTTTTTTGTAAATTGCTTTTCGTAAATATTTTTTTTATAGTCATTTGTTGCTTTTGTTTTGCTTTTTTTTTTTTGGGTATTGTGTCATTTGACTTTACATTAATTGGCAACCTTTGAAGGTCTATAAGTCAATATTTTGTCAACTCCAAAACTTTAATCTATATTCTGACTGGAAATAGTTTTCCATTTATAAATTGTTTGAGAATTATTCAATTTTATATACACTAATTAGCATGAGTCATTCAAATGATGTTGAGCTACAAACGAATACATTTAGATCATTCTACTAAAATTTGGGATAACAATTGTTTGCATTAATTGAAAAATCAAAATACTACCTTTTCTACCACTGTAATTCCCAACCTAATAGCAGGCTTCATTGCTTGCAAGTTGACAAAAGAGCTATTATTGCAATATCAAAAGTGAAAAATGAGCTACCACTACTATATCTAAAAAAGAGAGAAAGATATCAACTCATTAGTCCATCCAAATAACTCTATCGGGGCTATGAACACCTGATCGACAGTAGAGCTATGTTTGGTAGAATTATGAAGATAACCTTGTCAGAGCTGGGTATGTGTAGGATCATGATGGGCCAAAAAGTGGCGATATGATGGGTATGTGTAGGGTATGTTGCTAACGACCTTTTTTTAACCCAAAATTGATGAAACAAAAAGGATTTTTAAAGGCGATTCTCAACTTTCCACCAATATAAATTATACTTTACTTTGAATTTAATAAATAATTATTATTCATTTTCTATTTAAATTACGACTAAAGTCCTGATTGATATGCTAATTGAAAAACATCTATTGCTTTCAAACGGTATCACATTTTTTGAATCTAAAATATGCATCACATTCTATGCTTCACATAAATAGGATTAAAAAATAAAATTGAATTTCATGAAGTTTTGACCAAGTTAAGGTGGTTAGACATACGAGTTTTATATATTTTAAAAGTTGTAATAAAAAATTCATAATTAATTATTTACTTGGAAAAAATTGCAAAAAATATGCATCACATCCAGACATGAGTCCTTTACTTATATCTCAAATCTTATAAGAAAATATTATCATTTTATTGTGGTTAGGGTGGTCAAATAGACACCTACTTATTTTTTCCCTGAAATTTAAGTACTATTGCATTGAAATTTCAAATTTTCACCAAATAGATTTTAAAAAAAAAATAAACCTATTAGTTTAGAAACTACATTCAATTTTCTATAGATTCTATATTTACATATTTTTGAAATAATATAGACAACTTATTCAAATTTTTACGTCAAGTTGCCTAACTCTAATTTTTTTGAATTTTTTGCCACTTAAGGGCCTATTTTTTTCCATGATGATCCTACACATACCCAGCTATGGACGCTTGACTAGAAACAAGGCCCTATCCTTGGTTGGATTAAAAGGAATTGTCATATTATGTAGATTAATGCAAACAGTTGTTATTTCTAAATTTAGTGTAGTAGAAATAATCAATTGCACACATGTGAGCTCAGTAATACTTAATCTTGCATGCTAACCAAAGTAAAATTTGAATGTGGAATAAGGATCCTATGATTTATAATTAGAATACTAAAGAAAGTTGGAACATTGATATTAGATCTAGAATTGAATTTCAATTATTTTTTTTTGTTTTGTTGGTTGCTAGTTGTTGTGTAGTCTCACAACATGCCCCATTTTTCCCCTTGGAAAAATGTGGACCCCCCCTTTTTTTTCCTTCTCCTTTGCTCTTTTTGCTTTTGCTCGCTTAGGCGTTGTTTTGTTGCTCGGTTGGTTGTTGACTTCCTCTTTCATTTTCACTTGGCCTCTTTTTTGTTATATTCCTTTTGCTTCCCGAATTTGATATTTTAGTATGTAATTAATGTTTATTCTGTTACTAGAAACTGGAGTCCCAAAGTCCTGCGTTTGAGCTGAGAGAATTTGTATCTTCATAAGAACCTAGCTCCGCCTGGTATTTCATTGACCAAAGTTGTCAATCCTAATAATTTCCTTTTTCACTAGAGTCTGGTATTTTATTGTTTCTTTTTCCTGAAAGTCCGGAACCGGAGAGTCTACTTTGAAATTTTTTCAAACCTATCCTTTAGACTTGGCTTCTGGTCTTTCCTTTTCGTTCCAATTTTCTCTTTCCTTAGAAGGTATTTCCTGGATCCCAGTGTCGTTTGTTCTTTTCAAAAGCAATATTAGAAAGCTTTAATCCCAATGATCACCAATTGATCACATATCTTTAATGACATATACCTTACAAAGAATCAACATGACATCTGATTGCCACATATAATTACCACACCAACCTCTCTCAAATAGTGAGCCAATGCAGAAATCTAGGTGTTCGTGATTTGAACCATAATCCATAATGATTGCACCTTCATTCTAGGAATTAATGTGAAATAACAAGTAATTAATGAAGGTGGTGAACTACCTATGTACTTGGCACCACCTCAAGCATGCAATTGCTTTTACAACACTCCACTTCACTTCATATTGTAAATATGCTAAGGACATTGAATTAACAAAACGACATTGGTGTGCAAAGAGAGGTAAATTTTGAGAAACCAAGATGCAGCTACCAAGGGTTTTGAAGTTACATTCTAAAGAATCACCATTATTAACCGAAACCAGGTATGTTCCAAATAACCAATACTTTGTTAAGTGTTTCTCAAGCTTAAAAATATTGATAATGGTATTTCCCATTTTGAAATTGAAATGTTAATTATTCTCTGATTTGTTAAATTTAATCGCAAATGAATTGAAAATTTTATAAAATGTACGATTTGGTTAAATTTAACCCTAACTCGCACACATGACACATATTCTAAAAATTGCAAAGCACATTATATACAAAATGAGCACTTCTGAAGCAAGGGAAAAAGATGAATTCAAGTATTTCAATTCACAAGCCATACCCATCAACGTACTAGTTACAAACACTCATATGGGATGGTCTTTCAACATTGAAATTCATTCATGGCTATTATAAGAGAATGCTTCTCAATGTACCAAGAATGCTATGGAAAATGGGTTACTACCTGTAGGAATGTTTCTTCTAGCAATGGAAGCTCCAGAATTAGTTATGCAATGTATAAATCATTACAACCCTGCCAAGAGGGTTGTTGAGAAAGAATAGATAATTTATGTAGACCTGCCACAAAAAGGAATCATGTACACATTTGGTCTCCCCATTTATACATAGATGTTCAATGTTGTCCTAAAGGCCAAGACTAGGACATATCAGAGCACTGAAGATTGTAATGGAGAAATTATGAGCACCCAATGGTGCCAACAACCAGTTACACAATAGACCAAGGTAATTCAGAGGTCTATGTTTAAACAAGAAATGAAATATATTATAACTTTGTTGAGCAAAGTAGATGGTTTAAGAGATGTAATCAAATTTGAACCCTAGATTTTCATGATAATATCCCACATGATAGAAGGTTCTGTGGAATTGCATTGGGGAAAATTGATAAGTGAGAGACTACATGAACATATTCCTACATTCCCCAAAACCAAATGCTTCTACATGTCATTGTATGTTAGTTACTCCTATGCTATGAGAGCCAATAAACAAGGGTTGAAACAGATTGGTACTTTGGGCACAAAGGTTAAAAAAAATTTGATATATGCACATCTACCCCAGATCACCATCCATGGGTATGAAGATGATTACATGAAGGTTAGTGATTTTTTCTCCATGAAATTGGTGAAAACAATGGAAGGTGATAAAGCTAAAATATTATCCCTGGAAGCACAAAGTTCCATTTAGACTATGGGAGGTTGGTACATACAGTTCCCAACTTACTCCTACATTAGAGTGGATGGATTTGATGGACACCCATTCATGCTACCCTGGTATCCTACAAATAAAATTATTTTATTAGAATTATTGAGATAGTTAAAACCATCTCAGGTTCTTTATAGCCATGCTCACAAAATGGCCTCTTTTAAATTTCACATTACAATAGGAAATTATAAGTGCAATGCAATCAAAGTAACTGATTTGTATGAAGACGAACTAAGGACCTACCATTTTGAAGAATTCCCACTCTAGAGAGTGTATTATGATATTGACGAAAATATTGCTAAACTTATAGCTGGTTTTCGTGCTCATGTGCCTCATTTAGAAGATTATTGGCTTAATTGTGAAAATGAGAACATGGTAAGAAGAAGAAAATATGAAAGAATGACTAATATTTTCTTCGATGCTCAAACTCTATGACATCCTAGACTAGTTGTAAGAAGATGATGGTCAGGTGTTGAACCGAATTTACAATGATAACAGGGTTTATGATGAACCCATTCCAGACCTAGGTGTAGATGATGAAGATATGCCATCAATTGATGAGTTCACTAGACCAGTCTTAAGGTATACTCAACACTGGATTAATGACTTTTTCAAAGGTTTGAGAGAAAGAGGAATTGAACCTATCTTCTCAAAAGATAAAAGAAGGAAATAAAGAGATGAAACTGCTTTTGAAAGTGGAGAGCCTACCAAGAAGAAAAGAAAGACTAGTAAGGTGACTCTATGTATTAGAATTGAAGAAAGAATGCCTGAAACTACAAGACAATAGGATCCCATAAAACCATTTGATAAATAGAAAGATGCAGAGACAGGTAAAGACAAATCAAAAGTGAGACCTAAAGGTGCATCTTCCTCTACAGCTAAACCAAGAACAAGAATAATTATTGATGAAGGAACAGGAGCAACATAAAATGTTGGTGCGCAAGCTAGGTCTGCAACACTATTTACCTCTCCCCATTATATTAATATGGCTAGTATGAAACAAGCACTAGGAGGGACTCCTATAGCTATAAGGAAACTTTTGAAGAAGATCAAGCTAGAATTAAAGAACAGGTGGAAAAATGGGGTGCTATGTGGGAGAAAGTGAAAGAAAAGAAGTCTAAAGACAAACCCATGGTACACCCAGTTTTAGAATAAATTAAAGATATAGGGTCTAACCCCATAAATGTTGAAGAAGAAGAGTTTATTCAAGGAACACTCGCCTCAGAGGCAGAAAACCCTAGCATACTTGAAATGGAAATGGGGGAGACTGCAAACTAGGATCCTATTGATGAAAGAATTATTAGAGATACTCTTGATTCCCAGCCTTCACTTGGAAATGTGCAAAATTTTGATGAACACTTGTAGGTCTTTGAAGAATCAGAGAAAGGCCATGTTGAAACTGGAATTGTAGAAGTTGCACAATTTGAAGGAGATGGAATTTAAAATAAAGAGAATCTTGGTGTAGTAGTAAATAAAGAGGATAATGTTTAGAGAGATGAAATAGAAAATCTAGATAGATAGGAAAATATAATTCTCCAAATAGATGAGGCAGTGTCAAACCCTACCAATCCTGAATCTATGGTAGATATCACTAAAGATATCCCCATCTCAGAAAATGTGGCAAGTCAAAGAGAAGAAGTTCCTGAAACAAGTGGTAAACATGGAAAAAGAAATGTTACAGAGGTACAGTAAGTTGATGATACACCTGATTGGTTAATCAGGGAATTAGCTTCTCCAATGGAAGTGGAAGTATTACCTCTGAATCTTAATAATTTCATACAAGTACGTAATCCTAAACCTAGGCACAGAGAAAAGATAAAGCATATCATACAGAGAAATACAAATGGCAATATAACTATTCAGATAGCCACCCCAACAAATGACAAGGAAAGACCATAAATAACACCTAAGGAGTATAAGATAACAAGTATTAACCTTGGACACTCATTGTGGTAGCAAGAATTAGAGGAAATAAAAGTAAATTTAAATTCTATTGTGAACGGGCGAAAATACATGTTAGAAAATGAGCAACAAACAAAAGAGTGCAAACAAAAAATATAAACACCCTACACCTCAAGATTGGGAAAATGATTAAATTAACAAAACAAAATGGAACCTTTTACCTTGTTGAGTTGTCCTTTAGTTGTCCCTTCGATCTTTGATGTAGTGTATGGTCCTTGTTGGAAATATGTGCCTCAAACTATATAGGCTGAAACCTCCATTAGAGTCAAGTCTGTGTGACATTATAATTGTCTGGCCGACTAGCAGGTTTGTTTTATTCAGTTCTGAACAGGTCGTTGTGACCTTGTTATTGTCTTGTTGAAAGGTTACATTGTGGAGTCTGTCCCTAAAACTTGGTGTATTCGTTATGACCTTATAGCGCTCGAGAGACCTCTGGCCGAAAGGCCATTCAATCGTGTATCAACAAGACTCTTGGTGACTATGGTCTTCGGTGAAGCTAAAGGTTTTCGCTAAGATGTCTCAACGAAGTGTTAATGTCTTACCGATAACATTTACTTTGTGGTCCTCGGGGTAACTCATGTTGGCTTGGTAAGAAGTCACCACAAAAGCAAATGTTATGCCAACAGTGTTTGGTTTGTTTCATTGGGGAGACTTGGCCGAAGGAAGTGCCATCGGTAAGATGTCCTACTCAAGTGAATATGTCTCAGCCATGAAGACTCTAGTGTTAGTCTTCGGTGTAACCCTTGTCGAATGGTGATCATCGGTGGAACACTATGTTTTCGGTAAGAAGTCCTAGGGACTCTGATGAGTCTCGTTGATGTTGAAGAATCTTCGGGGTAACTTAATGATCATGGGGAAACGTCTCGGAAATAAGCTCTTGTCTTTCTGACTATTCTTCAGAGCTCGTTATGACTTAATCTCATGGGTATAATGTCACACCGAAAGCAATGAGTTTGGGTGACAATGATACATGTGAAGAACGTTGACATGATCTCCTGGTGAAAGCGATAGGTCAGGGCATCTACATGATGACTCGGTGTATCTCTTGAAGCTCGATAGAACATCTTGGCGACTACGATGACTCTTGGCAATATCTATATGTAGTATATGTGGCATCGGCAAGACACTATTAGTGTCTCACTGAGATACCAATACAATACAAATTTTGTTGACTGGTTGACCGTCCTATGTGGAGTCTTGTGGACGAATTAGAGGAGCCGAAAGTGGAACCGTTGGGAGTCTGTTCATTGTGATGGTTCTATGAGGAAGCTTAATGGACATGGAACAATAGAGATATACTCTATGATTTCAGATTGTAGTAGGTTGGTTCGATCAATAGTAGAGTGTGAAGAGTTCAAACTGTATCAATGTGGATTCGATTCTGTAAAGACTATAATTAGAAAAGGTTCTTGTGCAATTTGGTCAATGGTGAATGCTGCTATATAATGACACTAGAAAGATAAGTCTGGAATTTGTATGTAATTTCATTACTGTAATACAAAGTGATTTCTCTTGGTGTGGTAGGTTTTTCTCCTGTAAGGGTTTTCCCACGTATATCTGGTGTTCATGTGTGATTGTCAAATACTCCATTTCTGTTGTTTGTTTCTTAGTGCATTTTAATTGGACTGTAATTGTAAATTTTAAAGTGTATCTACGTACTTTCCTAAGATATTGACATTAGGAGAATTGTTTTCCACATCTAGTTTTCCTTACAAGTGGTATCAGAGCCTGGCCAGTTGTGTTATCCTTGTGGGTACATTGGGTTTTTTGTGTCAATTTTGTTCAGTGGGAGTCTTGCAGAGTTTTTTATTTCTAATTACAGATTAAGATGGCTAGTACATCTAGAAAGTTTGAAATAGAGAAGCTCAATGGCAGTAACTTTGAGTTTTGGAAACTCAAGATGGAGGATCTTCTTGTTGACCATGATCTTTGGATTGATGTGGCTAGAGTGAAACCTATAGGCATGAAGCAAGAAGATTGGGACCTTGCAGATAGGAAGTCTAAGGGGCTAATAAGGCTCTGCTTAGTAGACTCAGTGCTTCTGAATGTGCATGAGGAGAATACTGCATCCTCCTTGTGGAAGAGACTGGCATCTATTTATTAGGGGAAGTGCTTGGTGAATAAACTATTCCTGAGGAAGAAACTATACTCCTTGAGAATGCAGGAAGGAGGGTCTATAGCTGATCATTTGAATGCATTTAATATGTTGCTTGCTCAATTGACATCTATTGGTGTGAAGACTGAAGAAGAGGATTGATGTATGCTTCTATTATGTTCTTTTCCAGACTCATGGGATCATCTGGTGATGGCGATTGGGACTACAACATCTAGTTTCAAGATGGAAGATGTTATTGCATCTTTTCTATCAGAAGAGATGAGAAGGAAATCTTCTAAGATGGTGAAGGAAGCTCTTGCTGTCAGAGGAAGACCGAAGGAGAAAGGCAAGAAGAAGGACAAGAAGTCCAAATCGAAATTAGAGGGGAGATCAAAGTCTCCTGGCAAGAAGTCCAAGGTGAAGTGCTAGAACTGTGGGCAACCTAGTCATGTCTGAAGGGATTGTAAAGAGAAGAAAAAGAAGAAGAAGGGCTCTTCTAATAATGGTTCTTCTCATAGTGATGGTGACACCTTCATTGCAGCCTTGGCAACTCAAGCATCTAATGATGTCTGGCTGATTGATTCTGGAGCATCGTTCCACATGACATCTCATAGAGAATGGTTCACAAAGTATGAAGAATATGATGGTGGAAAGGTGTACCTAGCAAGTAATTCAACTTTGGAGATTGTTGGCCATGGAAGAGTTAGGATACAATTCCCTAATGGTAGAGTAAAGGGAATTAATAACGTTATGCACATACTAGGTCTGGCTCGAAATCTATTATCTGTAAGTATGCTAAATGATATTGGTGTAAAATTTATGTTCTCTGGAAGTGGCTACAAGATGACTAGAGGTTCAATGGTGCTGGCTAGAGGTGCTTGAATTGGTACCCTATACAAGCTAGATGCACAAGCTATTCAATGTAACAGTGTCTCTGGAAAGTCACTGAAAGCTACTCGTGAAGGTAAAGAGGGAAATATCCCTAATTTTGTAAACTCTATGGAAGTAAAACTTCCTACAGAGAAGACTATGCTTTGGCATCATAGGTTAGGCCACATAGGAGAAAAAGGTCTAAAAACTTTGAAGAATAAAAACCTTGTTGAGGGGCTTGAAGATTGTAATCTTGAATTTGAATTATGTAAACACTGTATATATGGAAAGCAGCACCGTGTTTCATTTTATTCCAGTCCTCATAAATCTTCTAATTTGTTAAACTATATTCATTTGGATGTGTTTGGTCTAGTAGATGTTCCTTCTTTGTCTAAATCAAAATACTACGTGTCGTTCATTGATGATTATTCAAGAAGAGAATTTGTTTATTTCTTGAAAAGTAAATCAGAAGTGTTCAATCGATTTAAGAAATTTAAGAACCTTGTTGAAAATCAGATTGGTAGAAAAATAAAATGCTTAAGGACTGATAATGGCTGTGAATTCTATTCTGACGAATTTGAAAGATACTGTAAAGACCATGGAATCAAAAGACATAAGACTACACCTTATACTCCATAGTAGAATGGAGTTGCTGAAAGGTTCAATAGGACAGTGATGGAGAGAGCACGAAGTATGCTCAGTAGTGCTGGCTTGGAGGAGAAATTCTAGGCTGAGGCTATATCTACTACATGTTATGTAATTAATCATTAGATCCAAATTCTTCTCTTGTTGAGAAAACACCTTTGGAAGCGTGATCTGGTAAGAAGCCCTCACTTAGACATGTTCCTATTTTTGGCTGTGAGGCATATGCTCATGTGCCAGATGTGAAAAGATCTAAATTGGAGAACAAGGCTATCAAATGTATTTTCATTGGCTATAGCGCTGTCATAAAAGGATACAAGCTTTGGAATCCTGATATAGAGAAGGTTGTATACAACAGAAGTGTAATCTTTCATGATCTGAAACCTTCCACTTTGGATCTGTAGTCAGAGACAAAGTCAGATAACAATAAGAATGTAGCAATAATTCCTCCTACACCTAAGAAAGAGGAATTGGAAATTCAAAATGTAACTGAAACTAAGGAGAGCTCAAGCAGTTCTGAAAGTTCTGAAGAAGAAGAATCTCAACCTCAGCAAGTGAGGAGGTCAACCCAAAAAAGAAAACAACTAGATAGGTATGGGTTCTCATTGATTGATCCTACTTGTGCCTATACTTTGATTTCTAGTACTGATGAGCCTAGGACTATGAAAGAGGCATTTAAAATGTCTGGTTCAGATTCTTGGTTGGAAGCCATGGAAGAAGAGATGGCATCTTTAGATAAGAATGAAACCGGGAGTCTGGTGCCCTTGCCTAAAAGCAGAAAGGTTGTTGGCTGCAAATGGGTACTTAAGAAAAAGATTGGTCTGGATGGCAGTGTAGAAAAGTACAAGGCAAGACTGGTTGCAAAGGGTTATTCCTAGGTAGAGGGAATCGATTATGGGGAAATATTTTCTCTTGTAGCAAAGCTGACATCCATTAGATTTCTTTTGTCACTTGCAGCAGCATATGACTTAGAGGTTGAATAGATGGATGTGAAGACAACATTTCTTCATGGTGATCTTGAAGAAGAAATCTATATGTCTAGCCTGAGCACTTTGTTGAAAAAGGTAAAGAAAAATTGGTATGCAAATTAAAGAAGTCTCTGTATGGGTTAAAGCAGTCACCTAGAATGTGGTACCAGAAATTTCATACATTTGTATTATCTTTGAGATTTGTGAGATCAAAATTTGATCACTATGTATATTATAAAGCTAAAAGTGATCAAGTACTTGTTATTGCTCTTTATGTTGATGATATGTTGTTCATAAGAAATAGCAAGCTAATGATTTCTGATCTTAAGTCTCAGTTGTCTGCTAAGTTCAAAATGAAGGATATTGGTGCAGCAAGGTATATTCTGGGGATGGAGATAACCAGGGACAGGAAGAATAAAAAACTATGGCTCAGTCAGAGTAAGTATATAGAACTATTCTTGAGAGATTTTGTATGAATGATTGCAAATAGCTAGTGGTTCCAGTAATGCATGGAATGAAGCTATTGTTGAGGACTATCCAAAATCTCCTACTAAGATGGAGGACATGACCAGTGTACCTTATGCTAGTGCAGTAGGCAGTCTTATGTATGCAATGGTCTATACAAGGCCAGACATTGCCCAAGCAGTGGGAGTACTTAGTCAATTTATGGCTAATCCAGGAAGAATGCATTGGGATGATGTAAAGAGAGTGTTTAGGTATTTGAAGGGAACTTCATATTTTGCTTTGTGTTACCATGGGAATTTAGTTGTATCACAGAGGACTCTCAGCATTCGTGGTTATGTTGATTCTAATTGGGCAGAGGACATTGACAGCAGGAGGTCCACCAGTGGATACATTTTCATGTTGAATGGTGGTGCAGTGAGTTGGATGAGTAAGCGGCAAGCTGTAGTTGCTTTGTCCACTATGGAGGCTGAATACATGGCAGCTACTTATGCTTGTAAAGAAGTTGTATGGTTGAAACGTTTGTGTTCTAACATTGGTTTTTATGTAGGGGAAATAACTATTTTCTGTGACAGTTAGAGTGCAATTTGTCTAGCAAAGAACCCTACTTTCCATGCCAAGACAAAACATATTGATGTACAGTACCACTTTGTATGAGATATGGTTGAGGATGGAAAGGTTAGTTTGGAAAAGGTTGATACTTTGGAGAATGTTACAAATTCATTGATGAAGCCAGTGAGCACAGACAAGTTCAGGTGGTGTGCCAGTTCAATGGGCCTTAGTGCCCTTGATTTTTAGTAAGTTATGATGTGCTCTGGAGGTTCTTGTATGATATTCGTCAAGTGGGAGATTGTTGGAAATATGTGCGTCAAACTATAGGGGCTGAAACCTCCATTAGAGTCAAGTTGGTGTGACATTCTAATTGCTTGGCTGACTAGCAGGTTTGTTTTATTCAATTCTGAATAGGTTGCTGGGACCTTGTTATTGTCTTGTCGAAAGGTTACACTGTGGAGTCTATCACTCTAACTTGGTGTATTTGTTATGACCTTATAGCACTCAGGAGACCTCTGGCTGAAAGGCCATTCAATCATGTATCAGAAAGACTCTTGGCGACTATGGTCTTTGGTGAAGCTAAAGGTTTTTGCTAAGATGTCTCAGTGAAGTGTTAATGTCTTGCCGACAACATTTACTCTGTGGTCCTTTGGGTAACTCATGTTGGCTCGGTAAGAAGTCACCGTGAAAGAAAATGTTATGCCAACAGTGTTTGGTTTATTTCATCAGGGAGACTTGGCCGAAGGAAATGCCATTGGTAAGATGTCCTACCAAAGTGAATATGTCTCAGCGACGAAGACTCTAGTGTTAGTCTTCAATGTAACTCTTGTTGAATGGTGGTCATCGGTGGAACACTGTGTTTTCAGTAAGAATTCCTAGCAACTCTGATGAGTCTTGCCGATGTTGAAGAATCTTCGAGGTAACTTAATGATCATGGGGAAACGTCTCGACGATAAGCTCTTGTCTTGCCGACTATTCTTTGGAGCTCGTTATGACTTAATCTCATTAGTATAATGTCACACCAAAAGCTATGATTTTGGGTGACAGTGATACATGTGAGGAACGTCGGCATGATCTCTTGGAAAAATTGATAGGTCAGGGTATTTGCATGATGACTCAGTGTATCTCTTGAAGCTCGATAGAACATCCTAGCGACTACGATGACTCTTGGCGATATCGGTATGAAGTATATGTGGCATCGGCGAGACACTGTTAGTGTCTCACCGAGATTCCAATACAATACAAATTTTGTTGACCAGTTGACTGTCCTATGTGGAGTCTCATGGATGAATCAGAGGAGCTGAAAGTGGAACTGTTGGGAGTCTATTCGTTGCGACGGTTCTGTGAGGAAGCTCAACGAACATGGAACAACAGAGATATACTCTATGATTTCAGATTGTAGTAGGTTGGTTTGATCAATAGTAGAGTGTGAAGAGTTCAAACTATATCAGTGTGGACTTGATTCTATAAAGACTGTAATCAGAAAAGATTCTTGTGCAATTTGGTCAATGGTGAATGCTATTGTATAATGACACCAGAAAGATAAGTCTGGAATTTGTATGTAATTTCATTACTGTAATACAAAGTGATTTCTCTTGGTGTGGTAGGTTTTTCTCCTGTAAGGGTTTTCCCACGTATATCTGGTGTTCATGTGTGATTTTCAAATACTCTATTTCTATTGTTTGTTTCTTAGTGCATCTTAATTGGACTATAATTGTAAATTTTAAAGTGTATCTACATTCTTTCCTGAGATATTGACGTTAGGAGAATTGTTTTCCGCATCTAGTTTTCCTTGCAGTCCTTTGATGGCAAGAGATGCAAGATGAATGGAAAATAGGTGATAATGGATGCAAATGTAAGTATTTGGCTAAGTATGGTTGAAGAGAAAAATTTGCAAGAGTTTGGCTATCACAATGATCTCTAAAATGAGAGAAAAGAGGGGGTATTTATAGAGAATTTTGAATTCTCTAGAGAAATGGATGGTTGGAATTAAACCAACAAGGCCAAGATGTAGAGCTATGGTGAGTTGAGAACTCACAAGCCCTCACATCTTGACATGTGACATGTGAAGTGGCTTGAAAAGGATGATGTGGAAATGAGTTAGAAGGAGAGTACATGACATGGAGGTACTACATAGTACTTTGGGATTTGGACAAGATCTCCTCATAAAGGAGGTCCTTGTCTCCATGTGGTTGAAAGGACATGTGAGGAATTAAAAATTCTTCAAATATCTACATGGGAATGAGAGAAAGAATTTAAAATTCTTTGGAATGCATTGGGGGATTAAATGTGAATTAAAAATTTACATGGGGAATGGAGTGCCTTCTCCAAAAGGAGAAATCCTTTAATAAGGTTGACTTAGGACACATTCTATAAATGACATGGGGATTAGGTTGACCTAATTAAGTGATTAAAGTTGTGGAAGTATTTGATTAGAAAAATTAATGACATATTAGAGGTAAGTGGGAGATTAGGAAGAATTCACATGTGGCTTGATGTGACAAGTCAATGATCACATGGGGAAGAGAAAAATGAATTTAATATTCCTTGGAAGGATAAAAGGAATTAAAAATTCCTTGAGAGGTTGATTAGGCTAGTTAATGACGAATTAGAGGAGGGTTAGGTGGCTAAGAGAGATTAGAGGCCAACTTGCAAAAGCTGGAGGATGTGACACATCCTAATCAAGGATTAGGCATGTGCACATCCCTAATGATGAGATTATGAGAATAATTAAGATTAAGAAAGGGATGTGACATGTGAGGAATTAAATAAATGTCATATTTATTTAATTCATTTGATGAAAAAGAGGATTAAAGAGATAAGTTATTTATTTATTTAACTAGATATTTTAGGGATTTAGTAGAACTAAGGATATTAATTAAATAATAGCGATATTACTTAATTAAGGCAAATAAGTGGATGCTTAGATGAAATGGGATAAATTTGGATGAATTAAGTGTCCAAATTTAGGTGTCTATGACTACTATTGCCAGAGTACATAAATATAAACATAAGAAAAGAGAATTGAAAGAACGGGTTGCTGCCTTGGAACATTTCATTAAGTCATTGACTTTATCTAGTCGAAAACAAGCTGAACTTCCCCAACATCCGGTGTTGATGTCACAAGAGCAAGTAGATGTTATTGTTGCAGTTCGTCATAAAATGAACATGTTTGAAGAATGGATTGAATACTAGGTAAATCAGGGAGAACAATTTATTACAGATGCAATAAGAAGGTACAAGGAAGCATGCCATCATTCAAAGAAATTTAAAATATTTGAAGATGAATGTAGATTTTTCCAGGAGCAAGTCATTGATGAAAGGAAAAACATTGAAATTCTCATGCAGTCAGATATCCAAGAGTTAATACAGAGTAATGTAATATCAAGACATGAAATTCCATTGTTAGGAAAATGGAAGAAATAATTGAAGTGGGAAGGTGACATGTTAATACAATGTATTGAAGGATTTGAAAAAGTCATCGTCGAGTGTAAAAGATTGAATAGTGAAAATCAAGAATTTATTGAAATACTAACATGTCAAGGTTTTGATCCCCAAACACTAGGATGGGAAGGAAAGGAAGCTAAAGCCTTCAAGGAATGGATAAAAAGAATAAATAGAGATCTAGTTCAATTGCTAACATGAGAGGTTATTGATGAGATAATATAGTGTAGAAATGTTATAGCCAAGTATGAAGTAGACAAAGCACAAAAAAGTGATATCATACTTCTAGTAACTGAAGAATATATTAGGCTCAAGCTCACTTAGAGAGAAATACGAAGAATTTCAAAAGAACGCATGCATCAAGTATTAAGTACTTTCTAAGAGTATTAGTTGAAGAAAGAAGGAAGAATCCTCGAGCCCGAGTCATTAGTGAAAAGAGAAAGAATCAGATACCAGATACCGAAAATGTGATGAAGTTTTTTTTTTTTCAATTTTGAATTTGCAGGTTAATCCTAGTCCTGGTAGGTGTTCCTCATTCTGGTGTTTTGGAACGAAGCAGGTAGCCTTGATTGATGTAAATTGTTCATGTTGAAGTATGAAGAAAAGTGTTGCTGCAAATGAAGTCAAAGCCTTGACTTATTCTAGAATTTTCTCAATGATAGTTGGTAGATGCAACATGACACATTTTAATTTGTTGTTTTTGATTCTCTGGATAGAATTTTAGGTTGAACTTCTGGGACCTTGTTTCTATAAAAAGCCATCTCCTCTATTTTTATTTTAAGTTTGAAATTTGTGGATGTTGGAGGAGCATAAACTTTTTCTAAGTTTTGTTCTTTTTCCCTATTTTCTAAACCATTCTGACATAAAACTTTGTATGTATGTAGACATTAATTGATATCAGAACTTAATAGATAGCTACCTATCTCGGTATCTTTTGTAGCTGGTTTTGTAAGTTCAACCGAACAAGACTGTATGTTGCATCATTTAAGGGTGCATACAGAACCTACTCGGTGTCCTTAAATGAAACCCTCTCTTTAAAAGCTTGCACTGTTTTATATGTAGTTGTGAAGGAATCTGGTGAAGTATAAAGCAGTTTACTCTATTTTAATTAATTCTTCGGGGCATCCATGGAGAATAACTAGGAGAAACTTTTATTTTCTAGTATTTTTATGCTTTGTTTCAGAATAGATGTTTAAATATTTGAAAATGTTCCAAAAAAAAAGTTAAATGAATAGAAGGAATTTTGTTGAAAATATTTTATTTTCCATGAAGTTGTTGAATGCTTAATGCTAAATCTACTTAAGTGATAGCAAATAATTTGTGATATTCATGAAATATTATGTCAAATATTTTGATTTCATGATGTTATTCTATGAATTAAGTGAAATTTTATGTGAAATGTGTACAATTCTTAGCAAAGCTAGAAATAATTGTAGTCCCTTTGAGATTAACAACAATATCACATCATTACCTGAGGGTGACCCTAGTGCAACCATGGCCTTGTTATCAGAGACTTGGAATTGAACGAAAGCCAATCTTTGTCCTGTGAATGTAGAGTTTTCCTTTAGGTTGTCTTTGTTCCATATCTTTCAAGAAGGATAGGCTCTTCGCGGTCTTGTTTGTGGATATTTTATTCGACTTGTTTTTGTTGGATGTTGTGGATGTGTTGCTAATATGTGGTTGTCATTGATATCAACACTATTAGCATTTGGTGTATTGAAGGCTATATATATTGAGGATATTGAGAAATTTGTAAAAGAAAGTGTTCCAGGTTCCTAGTGGAGTTGTGCAGGTCATGAAGATGCCTTATTTTGTACATTGAAGATCAACTATTGTGGACTAAAGGGTTTATTTTTTAGAGAATCTAGATCATCTATTGGAATTTTCAGAGTTCCACATGTAGATTTTATCATGTTGTGGTCTCTATTAGTGTTCCTGAGTGAAGTTTGTGCGATTCTAATAATCTTAGCTATTGTGGGTGCTTCTCTGTTAGTTCATGGTGTTCTTGGATGCTTCTAGATCATTATCCATCATTATTGTATGTCCACGCTGATTGGTGTGCTCATGGTCGAATATTTTTTTCTTGTGCACATTTGGGTTTTCATGCTCCTGGCCGACATGACTTGTGCACATTTGGGTTTTTTGTGTTCCTGGCCGACATGATGGTGGTACCATGTTGTAGATCCTTGAAAAATAAAATTTGAATGTTTGTTGTGCTCATGAATATTTTTTTGGGTCACATCATTGTTTTGGATGATGGTGTTTAGATCCACATTGAAAATTTAATTGTAAACTTGGGTCGACATTGCAAATATGTTTTATTTTTTTGGCCGATGAAGTTGTTGATGTAATCCATGATGTAGATATATAAGAGCAATTGTTTCATTGGTGTAAAGTGTGTTGGGTGTGCTCCTATGTTTGTATGTGTGAATATCATTCGATTGCAAAGTAGAGTGTGAAGAAGACCAAGCGAAGTGTGAAGTAGTTTGAGTGAAAAGTGAAGGAGTTTTTTGTACTTAATTGGAACTATAATTAGGCTTGTGCAGAAGCTATTTTCTCAATTCATACCCTCCGGGTTTAATCCAATTCTATATTGTTGGGTAGTGAGCTCTAGGCAGTGTGCCTGAATGCATGTGCATTCCCCTTTATTGTTTACATTATACTTTTAATAGGGTATAATATTGTGGATTAACATCCACCGTGGTTTTTCCCCTAACAGGGTTTCCACCTAAAAAAATATTGGTGTTTTCTATCTCTCTGATGTGTTAATTGCTTATTCATCAGATCTAAGATTAAGTTAAGTAAATTTTGAAAATTTTATTATTTTGTGACAACTGATTCACCACTGTCCCCTCTTAGTTATCTGTCCTTGTTTTTCCAACAATTGGTATTAGATCAAGTTCCTCTAAAGAAGTCTAAAAGCTTGAGGTGATATGAGATGGTAACATACAAGAAGGATAGTCCTAGATTTGATGGAACTAACTACTCACTATGGAAATTCAAGATGCAGTGTCACCTAAGGTGTATTGGTGAAGATTTCTAGAAGATTACAAAAGATACATATGTTATTCCTTATAATGGTGCCTCCACTACTGATGAGATCAAAGAATTTGAGAACAATATCAGGGCTATTGAAGCTTTGGTGAGTGTTTTCATAGATTCAGAGATGGAAAATGTGATAGGACTCTAGACAATTCATGAGATTTGGACAAAGCTGGAAACTTTGTATGAAGGAGATGCACAGGCGAAGATGGCTAAGCTACAGAGTTTGAAAGGAAAGTATAAGAATTTGAATATGGGTGAAGATGAAAATATCACTTCTTTTATGCAAAGAGTAAATGAAATAGTGATGGGTATTTGATGTGTTGGTGGTTCTTTGGATGAGGATGAAATTGTGGCTAAGATACTTAGATCCTTTCCTCCCTCCTACAAAGTGAAGGCTCACGCCATTCAAGAGCTCATATCAGTAACAAAGATGACAAGAGACATGCTGGTTGGCAAGCTCGCTACTTTTGAATTAAGTGAATTTGGTGAATATGTTCCGAAGACTAAATCTGCATTCAAGGCTACTGTATCTGGAAGTAACAAGCAAAGATATGGTTTAGGAGAATGTTCCAGAAAGATATCCAAGTATGATGAAGAACTAAAACAACTTGAAGATAAAGAAAGAGAGGTAAAAGAATTGGAAGCATTGATTGTAAAGAAAGAAGGTAGAGGAAAAGGTAAGTATGAAGGAGTGTTTCCTATTAAATGTTTTTCTTGCAGTAAAATAGGTCATTTTGCATCAAGATGTCCTTAGAGAGTTCTTAGATCTAAGCCTAACAATTCTAAATTCCAAAAGAAATGTTACTTTTCTGAAGAAGGAGTGGTTGATGATGAGTCTGATAAAGATAATGGAAATGAAGATGAATGGGTTTTCATTGCTATCATTGAAAATAATCCTATGGCTGCTGAATCTTCTAAATATGAGAAAGCTCTTGCAACCCGATTTGAAGAAAAGGATGAGTGGGTTATTAATAGTGGATGCTCGCATCATATGACTAGTGATAAAAACAAATTTGTAAGTCTAGAGAAGTATGATGGCGGTGTTGTAATATTTGGAGACAATAATGCTAGTGTGATTTGTGGTAGAGGTTCTATTTTCCTTGGTGGTAAGGATAACATTGATGATGTTCTTTATGCTGAAGGCCTAAAGAAAAATCTTTTGGGTGTTGGACAGATGGTGGACAAAGGCTATGATATACAATTCAAAGATGGAAATGCAAGATACGTGGAAGTTCTAGAAATATGATTGCTACAGGTAGAAAGACAAAAGGTGATATTTTTCACCTGAATACTACTAGTGGGAGTTGTTAATTGCTCAAGTAGATGAAATTTGGTTGTGGCATAGGAGGTTGTGTCATGTAAATTTTGATAACATTGTCAAGGTAAGTTCCACTCAAGTAGTAAGAGATCTACCTAAGTTAGTGAAGCCTACTAACACAATTTGTAAGGAGTGTCAGATGGGTAAACAGACTAGAGTCTCCTTCTAGAGCAAACAGTTTTATTCAAATGAATTTTTGGAGTTGCTACATACTGATCTTTGTGGTCCCTCTTGAGTCAAAAGTATTCATGGAGAGAGGTACTTTATGTTGATTATTGATGATTACTCTAGAATGATATGGGTTTCCTTCTTAAGATAAAAATGTGAAGCACTGGAAAAGTTTAAAAGTTTCAAGGCTATGGTAGAGAATGAGAAAGGTCTGAAAATCAAGTGTCTAAGATTTGACAAAGGTGGTGAGTTTACCTCTAGGGAGTTCAACTCTTTTTGTGAAGAACATGGAATCAAAAGACATATATTTTTCCCTTGAACTCCTCAATAGAATGGAGTGAATAGAACAATTTTGGATGCTGCTAGAACAATGATGATAGAAGGAAATGTGCCCCAGATCTATTGGAGCAAAGGTGTAAGCACTGTTGTGTATACTTTAAACCAAGTAAATGTTAATGGTAATTTTGGTAAGACCCCTTTTGAGCTATGGTTTGGTTATAAGCCTATTGTTAAATATTTCAAGATCTTTGGAGAAAATGTTATATCAAGAGAGATGATGCTATAGGAAAGTTTGATGCAAGAAGTGATGAAAGAATATTTTTAGGTTACTCTACTAAAAGCAAGGCCTACTAGTGCTATAATACAAGACTAAGAAATATGGTTGAGAGTTAAAATGTCAGAGTTGATGAGGACTCTTCCAAATCATCCAGATATTATGGTTATGATTTAGATGAAGACAATACAAGCCAAGGGAAGAATTCTAAAATACAGAACCAACTTCAAATTATTCCATATGTTCCAGTAAAGCAACCTTAATTCATTTTGGTAAATCAAGTTAGGAAGCAAAGACAAGTGCAAGTGTAAAAGAAATATTAGAAGAACCAGAAGCTTGTAAAAGTCCCAAAACTCCAACATATATAAAGCTAAATCATTCTGAAAGTCAAATTATAGGAGATAAGAATAAAGGAGTGCAAACTAGAAGAAAGATTGCAGAAGAGTATTGCCTAATTTCCAAGATTGAACTTAAAGATGTCATTGAAGCCTACCAAGATGAACACTGGATGGAGGCTATGAAGGAAGCGCTAACACAGATTGAAAAGAATGACACATGGACACTAGTTCCCAGACCTAAAGACAAAAAATTGACTGGTACTAAATGGGTGTTTTAGAACAAGTTGAATGAACAAGGTGGAGTAGTCCAGAATAAAGCAAGACTGGTATGTAAAGGGTATTCTCAAATGGAAGGTGTTGATTTTGAAGAAAATTTTGCCCCTGTTGCCAGAATTGAAGTTGTTAGATTATTTCTTGCTTATGTTGCATACAAGAACTATAAATTCTATCAAATGGATGTGAAGTCGGCATTTCTGAATGGAGAACTAGAAGAAGTATACATTGAACAACTGGATGGATTTCAGCTAATTGACAAGGAATATATGGTTTGCCACTTGACAAAAGCTCTATATGGACTTAAGCAAGCCCCCAGAGCCTGGTATGCTAGATTGGACAAATACTTATTGAAGCTTGGATTCACTAAAGATACTGCTTATAGCAACTTATATTTCAAATTGGATCATGATAAAGAGTAAATTATAGAATTTTTTGTTGATGACATCATTTTTGGAGGAGATGACAATCTATGTATGAAGTTTTTTGATGAGATGAAGGGTGAATTTGAGATGAGTATGATTGGAGAGATGAAGTTCTTTCTGGGATTGCAAGTTACCCAATTAGACAAGGGAATTTTCATATCTCAGTCCAAATATGTGAGAGAGCTACTGAAGAAATTTGGGATGGAAGAATCAAAGCTTGTTGGTACTCCCATGGTGACTGGATGCAAGCTAACACTGAATGATGATTCTCCTAAGGTGAATCAAACTAGATACATGTCAATGATCAGTGGATTGCTCTATTTAGCCCAAATTAGACCAGATATTATGAATGTTGTATGTATGGTCTCTAGATTTCAGGTTGATCCAAAAGAATCACATGTGACTGTTGTTAAGAGAATCTTTAGATATCTGAAAGGAATAGTTGACTTTGGACTTTGGTATCTAAAAGATGATGATATCACTCTGAGTGCATATACTAATGTGGATTGGGCTGGAGATGTAGATGACAAGAAAAGTTCTAGTGGTGGTTCTTTCTTCCTAGGGAAGAAGTTGGTGTCCTGGTTGAGCAAAAAGAAGAATTCCATTTCTCTATCTACTGCTGAAGCAGAATATATTGTTGTTGCAAATAATTGTACTCAAGTGATATGGATGAAACAAATGTTGAAGATATCAGGGTGATATATGAAGAGCCTATTGCCATATACTATGACAATTCAAGTGCAATAAATATTTCAAAGAATCCAGTGCTACACTATAAGACTAAACATATATCAATCAAGTTTCACTTCTTGAGGGATAAAGTGAATGAGAAAGAAGTCAGAATGGAATATGTGCCTACCAAAGAATAGATTGTAGACATCTTTACTAGGCCGTTGTTGAAGGATAATTTTGAGTATCTCAGAGGAATGCTAGGGGTAATTAACCCTCCTAATAAGAACTAAAAGATGCATTTACTTGCATCAATCCGTGAGCTACATTGCTATATTGTGATCCGGATTGATGTTTCCATGGCTGCTACTCAAGGGGAGTAGTCAGATGTGAAAATATGTGGTTCAGAGAGTGTATATGGAAAGGTCATGGTTACCTTTACCATTGATTTCAAAGGGGGAAAAGTGCAATGTGAAAAATATTCCGAGGAGAAGAGCCTTGTGGGAGAAAAGCAGTTAAGAAGCAAGTGTGTTGGGTTGATGGTATTTCTCACACCATGTGTTGCCATCAATGCCAAAGGGGGAGATTTTCAGATGTTGTGGATGTGTTGCTGATATGTGGTTGTCATTGATGTCAACACTATTGGAATTTGGTGTATTGAAGGATGTATATGTCGAGGCTATTGAGAAAATTGTAAAAGAAAGTGTTCTAGGTTCCCAGTGGAACTGTGTAGGTCATGAAGGCATCTTGTTCTGTACATTGAAGATCAGTTGTTGTGGACTAAAGGGTTTATTTTTTAGAGTATCTAGATCATCTACCAGAAGTTTCATAGGTCTGCGTGTAGATTTGATCATGTTGTGGTCTGATAGTATTTATGTGGTCTCTGTCAGTGTTCCTAAGTGAAGTTTGTGTGATTCTGATAATCTCAATTGTTGTGGGTGCTTCTCTATTAGTTCTTGGTGTTCTTGGATGCTTCTAGATCATTCTCCATCATTCTTGTATGTCCACATTGATCGGTGTGCTCATGGTTGAAGATTTTTTTCTTGTGCACATTCGGGTTTTCATGTTCTTGGCTGACATGATGGTGGTAACATGTTGTGGATCCTTGAAAAGTAAATTTTCAATGTTTGGCACACTTTTGAATATTGTTTTAGGTCACATCATTGTTTTGGCTGATGGTGTTTAGATCCACATTAAAAATTTAATTGTAAATTTGGTCTGACATTGCAAATATGTTTTATTTTTCTGGCTGACCAAGTTGTTGATGTTATCCATGATGCAAATATATAAGAGTGATTGTTTCATTGGTGTAAAGTGTGTTGGGTGTGCTCCTATGTCTGTATGTGTGAATATCATTCAATTGCAAAGTAAAGTGTGAAGAAGACTGAGAGAAGTGTGAAGTAGTTTGAGTGAAAAGTGAAGGAGTTTTTTGTGCTTAATTAGAACTGTAATCAGGCTTCTGCAGAAGCTATTTTATCAGTTCGTACCCTTCGGATTTAATACAATTCTATATTTTTGGGTAGTGAGCCCCTTCTGTAACTGAGAAGTGAGCTCTAGGCAATGTGCGTGAATGCATGTGCATTCCCCTTTATTATTTTCATTATACTTTTAATAGGGTATAATATTGTGGACTAACATCCACCATGGTTTTTCCCCACACAGGGTTTCCACGTAAAAAATTCTTGGTGTTCTCTGTCTCTCTGATGTGTTAATTGCTTATTCATTAGATTTGAGATTAAGTTAAGTAAAGTTTGAAAAGTTTATTATTTTGTGACAACTGATTCACCCCCCCCTCTTAGTTGTATGTCCTTGTTTTTCCAACAGTTTTCTACGAGTGAAATCATCGTCAACACTTAGGAAACAATTGTTGGAGAATTAAAGCAAACTAAGGAAAAGATGTATGCATTCAAGTATGGGACTTTGGTGGTATGTTTACTTTTATACTTTCTAAAGAAACTACCCAAAACTTGGAGTGTGACATGGCTTAGAAGTAGACCTATTTCCCATTGGATTAGAGACCATATGATAGGACTTGGAGATGGGAAGGCACAAGATGATGCTCTTATTTCTTTCTTTGTAGTATTTCAAAGGAGAATGCATGAAAGGAATAGGATACCTAGAAAAATGGTTCAAAAATATCACAATGACATCATTTTCCTATTATCAACAAATGAATGTATGGTGGAAGTAGTGGAATACAGGATAGTATGGGTCCTTGCACTAGGATATGAAATCAATGAATAGGAAATAACTCGTTATGTTGGCATCTTGTTGAAGAGTCTAAAGGATGAAACTAAAGCAAGGTACAAGACATATGAAGAAAATTCTATGGAGGTAGACATGGAACCAAGAAAACCTATAATCAAGAAGAATGTTGATAAGATGGTTGATATATATGCAAAGGAAATGGGCATCTCAAAAAAATAAGAGCTAAGGTAGATTTAAGTGCTACAAAAGCATCTGGAAGCACAAGAAGATCTAGTAGGATTGCTACCACTCCTATAGTCCAAAATTCCTCTAGGAATGTGCTAACTATTGGAGAAAAGAGAAAGACTATTGCTAGCCCTCTGATAAGCAAGAGATCCCCTTTGATAGTACAAACTTCAAGGGCTAAGAAGAAGAAAATTTCCCCTATTACACCACCTGATGCCTCAGCCAAAAGAAGAGTAAAAAAAAAAGCTATGAGAGAGAAGGATATATGTATTAATTTTGTAGAAGAAGATTTGGAAGAAGAGGGACCACTATTGGTCTAGAGAATAATAAGTGATGCTTCATAAGGTGAATCTAGTTCAAAAAGAATAAGAGTTGATATAATTGACATCGAGTGTGAAGAGAAGATAGAGAAAGAAAAAGAAGCATTTAAGATACATATGAGGGAAAAGAAGAAGGAATCCAAGAAGGCTTCTCTGAAGAAGAAGAAGAATGTAGAAATAAAGAAGATTCTAGTTGAAGGAAAAGAACAAAAATAAAAAGAATTGGTAAGGCCTCATCCCCCCATAAATTAGAGGAACTGTCTAAAAGAATTCTACAAAATGAAATGTTAGGAGAAATCACAGCCTTGTATAAATATGCAAATGAAATAGACAAGGCCACCATCATTGAAGCTATAGTCAAATGCATTATTTTTCTTGAGGTGGAGATGCAGAACATCAAGAAACATGTACCTAAAGATTTATAGAACATCTTGTTGGAAAGAAGGCAAGAAGCTATAAAAGAACATGAAAGGCTAAAAGAAGAAGCTTTGGAAAGAGTGAGTGCTCCTTTATCTGAGGATGACAAAGCCACATTGGCCACAATATTTAGTCAGGAGCTAAGTACAAATAAAAGGGTGACAACCCTTGTAGGAAAATATCAAAGTGATCTTGAAAGGTTTAGAAAGGAAAGCAATGACAAGTAGAAGAAATAACTCAAAACTAGGGATGATACTAGAGATTAGATAAGAAGTGAATATGGATACCCATGCTCTGGAACCAAACATTGAAGAATATGTGAAAACATATGATGCTCAACATGAGAATGATGCAAATGAAGAAGTTGCACTAGACAACACACCTCTAGAAGTTGAGGATATGAAAAAAAGAAATGTTGAGGATGTAGTGATTAGAGAAGACATTGTAAAGGAAAATACCATCACTCCTCCTCTAGTAAGTACACAAAACACTATAGAGGAATAAAAAAAGGATGATAATGGAGAAAATGATGATGCTAAGAAAGAAGAACATGAAGAAAAAGATGAAGACAAGAATAAGGATGCATTTGGAGATGCACACACAAAAAAAGAAAAACCAGTTGTCTCTGGAATTTCTAAGGAAAATGGAAAGGATATGGAAAAAACTAAGGTTATAGGTGAATCTTTCAACTCCTCTAGAGATTCCTTGAAGAATATTTTAAGTATACAACCCAAGTTCCAACTTGTTGTGTCTTCACAATTGTTGTAGTTGTCGATGCAACAAGGTAACACTAATTTGGATAAGATCTCGTCCATCCACAAGCTACAACTGGGAGATATGTTTCATGCATTTGTGAGGAAAGTGTAGACATCAAAAATATACTGATTAACATCGTGCATTCGATCTTAACTTACTAACATCGTTTCTTCCTGAATCATCCCTCGGTATAACCATTTAATCAAATTCCCCTATTTGATTAAATTCATCAATAATCCTCTCTTGATTAAATAAATCACTTTATCTAAATCAAGTCGTTTCTCTGGTTAATTAAATCAATCCATCTGAACTAATTATCCTATTTAATTAAATAATCAATTTATTTGATTAAATCTCTAAAGTTTGTCCATTAAATTAAATAAATTAAAACCTTATTTGATTTAATCTAACACCATCCCTTTTAATTAAATAAATCAAAATCATTATTTAATTAGCCTCTTATCATATTCCTCTCTTATTTGATTTAAATAAATCCATAAGTCTAAGTCAAAATAAGTCACATCATCTGATCTCCTGTTAAATTAATTAAACCTTTGATTAATTTGACCTCATCTCATGTCACATCCTCTAGATAATGCAAGTTGCACATGAAAATAGATTTAATTCATTTATTAAATCTCTATTTTCCTCACAAGGCATCTTTTTGAATATTCTCTCAATTTGAATTCAAAAATTCTAAGTCAACATGTACATCCAACAAGGCATTTAAAACCTCTTACATGTCCTTTGCCTTGAGCCAAGTGGCATTTATTGCATTTTCCCTTCCCTCTTGCATGCCATTTCAACAAATTTGAATTTTAAATATTGGCATTTATTGGCACAAACCCCAAATCTTGCACAACCATCATCCATTCATAGTTTGACAAGTGGCACCATATCATTGGATGAATGTTAGTCCCACATTGCTCAAAATTGGGCATTCATCCATCTTGAAATCCTATAAATGAAGAGCTCCTCTCCTCATTTTATCATCCACCGGCATTGCAAAGTTACCATGCTAAAATACTTAGTCATTCTCATTCATCATTTGAATTCTTAGCTAGGCTTTTTGCAGATTTTGCTTGGAGTTATCATCTTTCATCAAAAGTGGATCAATATCATCTTCAACACATCAAGATTTCATCATAGGAATTGGAAAAGGGCAATTTTCACATCAAATTGGCACCAATTCCCCCATGGGATCAATTGTTTGCTTCTCTAATTAGGATTTAAATCTAGTTTTATCTTTTATATTGTGTTCATCAATTTCTTTCCTATTTTTAGTTTGCAAATGGATTTCATGGGGAATCCTTGTTTTAGCTTGTAATTCCTTGTCTAACTCATTTATTCATGTTTTTTTGTAGGTACTAGGAAAGGGTTTGCACATTTGGTGCTAGAAGGAGGGCCGGACATCATTATTTCTAACAATTTCTTGAAATTTCCTCATTTTCTTGACACACAGGAAATTCCAACACGGGCTCCTTAGCGTCACTATTTTTGGCACTGCGAGCTCATCAGCATTGTTGTTTTAGCACTGTGGGCTCGTCAGCATCACTATATAGCACCACGTGAACATAAACTATGCTACTGGACTCATCCTGCCAAGAAAATTCAAATTTTAAACTTGACCGTTGGACTCGCCGACCTACAGAGAATTTCAAAAAATATTAAACAACAACGCTTTCAAAAACTGCGATGTTGGGCGAAAAGTGTGATGCAATCGTGCTCTCTGTCCTGACACAGAGCGCCGCTGACTGGTAAGCGGCGCTATAAGAGTGACGTTGGGAGGAAAAATAGCGACCCTTCACGAGTTGCAACACTGGGAGACAGTAAAAGGGAAAATTTATTTTTTTAGCATGTGCTTTTAATTTATGATTTCTTTACCTTCTATTTTCTAGTTTTTAATTTCTGTGTTTTTTCCAGAAACTGACTGGTTTTCTTCTTTCTAGGTTGGAAAATGAAAACAAAGGAAGGAAGAGAATGGTGATGATATTTTGTCTTATCAAAGTGTTCTTTAACACTTAAGTTTTTTTTTTTAACACTTCTCTAAGAATTTTTCATCTTCTTCTTTCTTAGAACACTAGTTTTCATTTGGGTTTAAAAAGAGTTATTTTTGTTTATTTCTTGCAAAAAGATTAAAAAGAATCTTAGAATCAACAACTTACTAGATTTTTTTTGTGGGATTAACAAATTGAACAAATGTCTTTTCACTTGTGATTTGGTGCTCTAAAATGAACTCACATATTGCTTTGAGGATCTAAAAAGAACAAGTGTAGCTTTGTTTTTGTGAGGGCTTACTTAGACTAAAGGCATTGAAAAAGGATGTATGCGCTTCTCTCAATCTTTATAGCGATCTTGAGAATCAAAAGGCCTTTTTCATGACTTTGGGTTAAGATAAAGCAATCACCTCGGCACTTTAATTGGGCTTAAAATTGAACAAAATCTTGTGCTAGTGTGAGTGGGGGATTTGTTACGTACATTCTCTCTCCTTGTTGCCAACAAGGATTGATCGAGTTATGAATATTGTTCTTCATTTGCTATTGTTTATCTTAGAGAGTCTGCCTTGGGGAAAAAGTACTCACCCAAGGGAACGACTCAACTGGTAACACTTTAAAGCCAAGAGTATTTCTAGCCAGGATATAAATGTGGATATTGGATGAAATGCCAATATCACGCGGTTGATTCCGACAAGATGGATACGAAAGGGGACTCTTGTCGTATGGGTCAATCTCCACAAACGGAAAGTTCTTATTAAAACCCATGTGCTAGAATTTTCCAAAATCCTTTTATCTATTTGTTGGTGCAAGAACGGTCATTTTGAAGCCACCCCACACTTTTACGGTCTTCTAGTAGAAATGGAAAGCATGCCATGGGAGTTTCATGGGTGTTGATGCTTGGCTGCCCCGTATAAGTGAGTGTCGTGGAGGGGAGCCAGTGGGGTCAAGCATCTAACCATTCACTAGAGATAAGTGTAGCTGGACTTGTCCAAGTGGGAATCCAATAAATATTGTCTTACACATCCATAGAATTGTACTTATTCCTAGGTTACAAAATGCATTGCTTGATTGAAAACATCTCAAAAACAAACACTTAACATCATCCAAATTTCAAACCCATTTGAGGACAAATACAATTGACTCAATCCATATGTTATTGCTTTCCCTTGGGATTCACATCCTTATAGGTTTCTAAACATTGGATTATATCTCAATTTGTCTTCTTAAGTAAACAATAGGAAACCCTTGCCTTAAGTTCATTGAATTTCCACATAACATATCTTGTGGGATTTGATGAAATTAAGACATTGGACATCTTAGCTTGAAAACCTAATTGAAGAAAGTGTTTTTGGTAAAATAAAGACATTAAGCAAAGCTAAGCAAAATGAACTTTCATATGTGTTGAAGACTCCAAATCCCAAAGCACAAATCATTGATTGGAAATCCAAAAATGAATTTTCAAATGAAATCATTTCTTGATTACAAAGGTCATTAGGAAGAATTTGCATGCTCTTCAATACCTAGGTCTAAGAAAACAAAGTGTATCTTTTTAGGTTCATCTTAGGATGAAAACATATCAAAATATCTTTTTCATCCACCCTCCAAAACATCAAAACAATTTCATCTCATCATCACCTTTTGAAAAATCTTGAAATCATCCTTGATACTAGGCTTTGTGGCAAAATCAAAATCATCAATATCTTTGAGAATGAAATCCTTGAAAACATTAGCAAAAACACCTTTGGCTAGGTATGTGTAGATGCATCCTTTTGCATATACTTAGTCAAAGTTATGAAAATCATCTTGTCTAGCTTAGTGTATGTAGATGAATCCTTCTTCATATGCTTAGTGAAAACAATCATCTTGTTTGAATAGGTGTGGGTAGATGCATCCTTCTCCTCACACATATTCAAATTATCATCTTTTGAACAAAGTTATCCCTTAGATCATCATCAAACATCTTAGGGTCTTTTTGTTCAAACATCTAAGTCAAAATCAAAATAAAAAATTAAGGACAAAATGTCAAATCTCAAAATCCAAAATCAAGAATCAAAATCCACAAGTCCTAAAAAAGCCTAGTGTCTCATTCAAGATTTATCAAAAGCCACAACATCCATATCATCCATCCCTAAACATCATCATCATATCATCACCTTTATACTTTATACTTTATACTTTATACTTTGGGACATAAAATAATGATTGATCCAAAGAATCAAGAGATTCATCTCCCATATTTTCGAGGATTGATCCTTGTTTTATGGTTCAAACTAGATCTCAATACAAGAAGAGTATGGAAGCCAATAAATAAACACCCGCTTCAAGTGATCTTAGCCAAACAAACACAAAAATGAATCCAGCTAAATCAAGTAATCCATTGACCCTCTCATCATCACAAAATCTGCAAGAAGAAAACCAAGGAGAGCACCTTACTTTTGGAATGTCTCGCGAGGAAATGACAGAAATGCTTCAAAATCCGGAGAATCATAAAATCATCAACATCATGATGAGACTCAACCCTTTGTTGTACATGCTTGAACTAGCAAAAGAAGGGGCCAAGTTGCCTTCGAATTTTGATGTAAGTACTATAGTGGAGACATCCTTTCCACCTATCTCATCCATCCCCATTTAATCTACACCTCCATCCCAAAAAATCATGCAAAACATTTCGCAAATCACAACATCGTTTGCTCCAACCCAACCCAATGTCAACAAGGGAAATACATTTCTCAATGCTCTTCAATCACATCCCCTTGTTAATAATCAAAACATGGATGTAAACACCACCTTGGAACAAAACATGCCCGAAAACCCATTACACAAAAATGTTCCTCTCACATTCCATCACGATCTATCATCATCATTCTTTCACGCAACTCCTCAAATACCTCTTCTCACAAATTCACAAGAAGAAGGAGATACGTTCGGACTAGGGGGCTTATTCGACACCACGATGTTTTCACAACAACTCACGCCCCTCACCTTTCCACCTCTTCCACCATTTCCATTATCATCCGCACCACTCCTTGGTTTAGGGCTTCCTCCCCTACCAAGTATCAATCAAACCTACATCCCAACCATCAATCAAAGCATTGCACCAAACGTGTAAAATTTGTCATTGATATCACAACAACAAACGATAAATGCACAAGCAATGACAACATCATCAAACACACCCCTAACATCACAAAGCATGGTCTCTCAAGGACCAATCACATCAATACCACTATCCAACACCCAAAACATCAACCCAACATCATCATCTACCACCATTCCAAATCCACCACCACCTCCACCACCACCAACGTTCACCTCATCAAGCCAATACGAAGTAGCATTGCAAGATACTTTTCAAAGAGGATACCAACAAGTTCAAAAAAAAAATTCGTGCAACAAGCCACTCAAGCCGCACAAGCTGCCCAAGCTGCAAAAGCTGTATTACAAGTGCAACAAACACAACAAGCCCAAGCTTTATTGCAATAGCAACAACAACAAGCCGCCCAAGCCGTACAAGCATTGCAAGCACAAAGGGTCACTCAAGCACAATATCAAGCACAACAAGCACAAGCTCAAGCACAACTTCTTGCACAAGTAGCACAAGTGCAAGCATATCAGCAAGCACTAAAGCAATACTAAGAGTAGCAAGAAGCAGCAGAATTGGTAGCCCAACAACAAGCATTGTGGGAACAACAACAAGCACAACAACAAGCATTGTTAGAACAACAACAAGTGCAACAACAGCAAGATCAACAACAAGCGTTGTTCATACAAAAGCAAGTAGAAGCCTACTTTTCCTACCAGAACATACCAATACCATCAAACAACACACCAAACAATCCACCCATCCAACCCATGATTCAAACACCTCAAAACACTTTCTTCCCACCCCCTGATCTACAAAGTGATGTGACGACACAAATCAGGTTGCTCTCGCAACAAGTGCTTGAACTTTAATCAAGGTGAACAACCAAAACACCAAGCAACTTGTGTCCCTATCCATTTGATAGGAGCTTAGAGATGAAACCATTCCCCAAGGGATTTGAAATCCACAAATTTGACAAATATCGAGGGATGGGAAACCTTGAAGATCACATTAGGGAATTCCAGGTTCATTGCATGGAGGTTGCATATGATGATACTTATCTGATGCGGCTATTTCCTAGAAGCTTGGTAGGTCCCACTATAGAATGGTTCTCTCACTTACCTTCAAGCATTAGAACATTCCAAGAAATCAGAGATGCATTCATTAGGAACTACGCATGTAACATTGCAATGGATGTCAGTCTTGAAGAACTATATGCTCTAAAACAAGGAAAGAATGAATCTTTTGCTTCATTCCTTCAATGATGGTGATCCAAGGCCAATCGGAGTAAGTGGACCATGCTAGAAAAACAAAAAGTTTTCACCATCATTTCCAACCTTGAAAGTCACTTAGCATTTCATCTCAAGGTTCAGGGCATCACCACATATGAGCAACTGATCTCCAAGGCGCTCAGCATTGAAAGAGCCCTTGTGACTCAACCCATAAAATCAACATCATATCATGAACCGCAAAACAATTGCCCACCATCAAATTACAATGATAAACATCGTACATGGGAAAGAAACAAGAACATCACTAATGATGGCGTCATTGATGCCAAAGTGGTCATTAGTGGTCCTCGCCAAAACAAACCCACACCGCAAAACCAAAATCAACGCCAAAACACTCAACACACAACATACCAAGCCAACAAAAATCCAACCATCAATAACCTCAATGATTAACGAGGACAACCCCAACACAAAACTTATCCCAAATGAAAATATGCTATCTTGGGAGAACCATTGGAAGACAATGAAAAATTTGATTGATGAAAAACTCATCAAGCCTCCTACATTCGAGAATTACCAAGAACTTGATGTCAAACCCCCTTGGTATAACGAAAATCAACTTTGCAAATTTCATAAAATCAAAGGTCGTACCACAAACAATTGCATGAGACTCAAAAATATCATCCAAGATCTCATTGACAATAAAATCATAAATGTGGAACAACCTACCAGAAATTAGGATCTTAAAATCTACACGAATCTGATGTCGAATCATGGCAACAAAGGGAATAAAAATGATAAAGGGAAGGGCAGTGTAAATCATGTGTACGAAACAGTTTTTGCCTCCCTAAATGAAGATACCATGGTCATCACCATCAAGGGCACCCATGCCGAAGATTGTGGAGTCACCACAAGAGGCAGAAAAGTCACCATTGTAGGATCATCCCAACCTAACAGAATCCCTTCATCTAGAGCCGTTCCACATAGCTACAATGTTGTAGAACAACTCAAGAGAACGCCGGCACACATCTCCATCATGGAGTTGTTAAAAATCTTATCAGCGCATAAAAATATTCTCGAGGAAGCATTAGCCTCATCCACTGTCCCCACAGATATCATAATGCCCAATCTCCTTACATTTTCTGACCAAGATTTCCCTACCCAACCATCTCACAACCATGCACTTCACTTGGAAGCCATTGTCAATAGGAGAAAAATCAAAAGGGTCATGGTGGATGGAGGTGCAGGTTTGAACATCTGTTCCCTAAGCCTCATCAAGCAATTGAAAATATCAAAAGATTCCATCGACAAAGGTAAGGGCATCACAATAAGAGCATATGATGACCAATAAAGAGTGTCTCAGGGCACAATCAAACTCCCTATTCAAGTAGGGCCAACGCTCATGGAAACTACCTGTCAGGTCTTGGACCTTGAATTACCATATAATATCCTCCTGGGATGCCCATGGATCCATGCGATGAAAATCGTAGCAACAACCTTCCACCAATGTGTGAAATTTACACATAATGGACAAGAGGTCACCATCCACGGGGATCCTGAACCGTTTTCATATTGCAAAAATCTTGAGGCCAAGTCTTACAAAATCCCCCAAGTGCCAAAGAATGATAAGGGCCCATCCACATCATATATCGACCCCACCACTCTCGCGTCCACTTTTGCGACATAGACACCCCCCATCCCCACCATCCCCACCATCTCTGATATCAAGCTCATCATTCAGGAGGATGGTTGTGGAAGCTACAAAATCCCTAACAATGCTTTTGTGATAGGAGAGTTACCACAATCTCCTAGATCATGAGGACGCCCATAAGAAAATCAAGCTTCCACATCACAAACCTATCCTAAAAACTATCTCGAATTCACAAGGTGGGGAGACCTTGGTCATGAGGTTATTGAAGCAGATCCATCTCACATGTTGTATCAAGATGAAAGACTGGTAGCTAATTTACCAATGGACAAAAGAAGCAAGGGCCTACACATGATGCTTGCAATGGGCTACGACAAAAATCAAAGACTGGGACAAAATAACAATGGGCTCATAATACCTATCATGCCAGAGACATGACCCATAACAAGTCTTGGTCTTAGATGTACCCCTCCGAGCATAACCATACATGGCTGAAGTCCTCTGGTTAGAATGGCTAATGTTTCTCCTCAGCCAGTAATAGCACAAGTACACTCACCAATAGTCATAGGTAGAGACACCCATAATTTTATAACTGAGCCCTATATTAGTAGCGATGACGAAGATACCTGGACCAATCTACCTAGGTTATTTGAGGACACCACCCTGTGTATGATTAGCACCCTCTCCTTTGAAACAAACCATCCAAATCATGAGATCTATTTAGTGTACCCCCAACTGATCGACAATGACCAACGAGGACCACCAGTTCTCGATACATTCGAAAATGATGAAGCACTCTCAGAATTCATGGGATTGAGGGATAAAATTCTAGATGGAGACCACAAGGCGAGATTTATAATGGAGTTGGACACACAGGCCTATTATGGGGAAATGATTGAATCCTTCTGTTTCAAAAGTGAGAAACTAAGAATCATATCCAAGTCCTTGAGTGAAAACCACACTGTGGCACTCTCTGACAAGAAAATAGTAAAAAGAAAGGATGTTTCCAATGGTGAAAACCTCTCTAAGGTGCCCGAGGATGAAGGATTCAATCTTCCTCTAAGAGCTATTCATCAAGAGAAGTCAGAAGTCTTGGCCAAAAAATGCAATCCAGTCAACCTAGGAACAAAGGTGATCCCGCATATCACATTCTATGCGGAATCACTATTATCAAAAGAGCAAGAACTCCTAGCAACATTCCTAAAGGAAAGGAAAATAAACTTTGCATGGAGTTATGCTAACATGCCAGGGCTAGATCCAGAGACTGCGGTTCATCATTTAGCAGTATATCCAGAAGCAAAACTAGTCAAACAAAAGCTTCAAAAAATTCATCCTCAAATCGCTCTATTAGTCAAAATGGAGCTCAAAAAGTTGTTAGATGTAGGATTTATCCAACCAATTGATTATCCAGAATGGGTGTCAAATTTGGTACCCGTTTCAAAACCTGACGGAGCCATCAGAATCTACACAGACTTCAGAGATTTAAACAAGGCATGTCCCAAGGATGATTTCTCACTTCCCAATATCGACATGATAGTAGACATGATAGTAGGTCATGAGATGCTATCACTAATGGATGGATTTTTAGGATACAACCAGATCATGATAGCAAAAGAAGATCAACATAAGACGGCTTTCACTTTTCCATGGGGGACATACTATTGGAACATGATGCCAATTAGCCTAAAGAACGTAGGATCAACCTATCAAAGGGCCATGACACTGATATTCTATGATATGATTCATAAAATAGTCAAAGACTATGTCGACGACATTCTAGCTAAGTCAAGAAAAAGACAAGATCATATAGCAACTCTAAGTGCTATCTTTGACAGATTGGAGGAATACAAAGTCAGACTAAATCCAAAGAAGTGTGTCTTCGGTGTACAATCAGGTAAATTGCTAGGATACATAGTCTCCATGAGGGGTATCGAGGTGGATCTGGTAAAAGTGAAGGAAATCCTCAAAATGGAAGCACCAACAACATTAAAACAATTGAGAGGCCTCCAAGGCCAATTTCAATCCATCCAACGGTTCATAGCACAACTGGCAAACAATCAGAATCCATATTCTCACCTACTCCACAAGGGGGTAGCGTACGAATGGGATACAAAGTGTGAAGAGGCATTTAACAAAATCAAGGAATACCTACTGACACCACTAGTGTTAATGCCACCTATCCCAAGAAAGTCATTGATCTTATATGTGTCAGCAACAACAGTAGCCCTTGGAACTCTCCTAGCTCAGCATGATGAAAACAGAATGGAGAGGGCCATCTACTACATCAGTAGGACAATGGTTGGTCACGAGCTAAATTACTCATTCATCAAGAAAGCTTGCCTTGCAGTAGTGTTTGCATCCCAAAAATTCAGACATTACATGTTGGCACACAAGATAAAGCTCATTATGAAAATTGACCCCCTCAAGTATCTCCTATCAAAGGCAATGCTAACTGGTAGAATGGAAAAATGGGTAATGATTTTATTAGAGTATGACATCGAGTATGTGGAAAGAAAATCCATTAAGGGACATTTTATTGTAGATCAACTAGCAGAAGCACCTATCTATTATGAGAATCCTCTTGTCTCTAAATTCCCAAATGAATCTATTTTTAACCTCAACATAGTGGACCATTGGAAGCTATACTTTGATGGTTCATATACACAACATGGATTAGGAGTTGGTGTCTTCTTCATCACCCCACAAGGGGATTGCATACCGAATTCATACAAACTGGCATTTCCTTGCACTAACATCGCATAATACGAGGCTTTAACTATAGTTCTTAGGATAGCAGTGCAATGGAATATCATAGCTCTCAAGGTGTATGGAGACTCTCAGTTGATCATAAATCAAGTCAATAATGAATATCAAACTAAGGATGATAAGCTCACTCCATACAAGAAATTGGTGGAGACTCTTAAAGAATCTTTCATTGACATAACATTTGAGCAGATTCCTAAGAACCAACAATAGAGCAGCAGACACCATGGCTACAATTGGGTCTCTATTAGACATCCCTCATAGTGCTAAAATATGAATTTATGATTGAGCAGCTTCTCAGTCCCACATTCGAGGTACCGGAATTAGAATAAATCATTGGTTCTAGTGATCCTTGGTACCATGACATCTACACATATCTTTGCATAAGAGTCATACCCGCTGACCTACCATCAAGCCTAAAACAAACCTTTATCAAAAAGGCATCCAGATTTGTCATCCTAGGTGATACCTTATACCGTAGAAGCATAGAAGGTACCTTGCTACGCTATTTAAACATTGAGGCATTAACCACTCTAATCGAGGTTCATAACGGTATCTATGGCTCACACTCGAGTGGAATGACCATCACTAAGAAAATGCTAAGGATGGGGTATTATTGGCCCACAATGGAAAGAGAAGCGCATGATCATGCTAAAAGGTGTTTACAATGTCAACAGCATGGGGACCTCATCCATGCTTCAGCTCAAGAGCTTCACCCAATTATCACACCATGGCCCTTTTCATAGTGGGGACTCGATCTCATTGGGAAAATCACACACACCTCATCCAATGGCCATAAGTTCATCATAACTACAACTAAGTACTTCACAAAGTGGGTGAAAGCCATACCCATGACACATATCACTAGGAAGCAAATCTTAAAATTCATCCTGAACTATCTCATCTATCGTTACGGTGTCCCACAAGCCATTATCTCAGATAATGGGACACCATTCAAGAACTAGGAGGTTCGTGACTTGTACGAGAAATTCAAAATCCAACATCACTTCTCCACCCTGTACTATCCCCAAGGCAATGGCCAAGCAGAAGCTATGAACAAAACCATCCTCAAAATCCTTAAGAAAATAGTCAATGACGCAGGTCGTGACTGGAATTTGCAGCTTAATCCTGCCCTCTAGGCTTATCGAACCAACATCCGTACACCCACTGGCGCCACCCCATTCTCCTTGGTCTACGGATCAGTTGCCCTACTCCCCATTGAGATCAAGCTCCCATCCCTCAAAATATCATTGCAAAATCTCATCACTGATGAGGACTACTGGGTGTCAAGACTAAATGAGCTGGAGCTACTAGATGAGAGACACATAGATGCTTTGAATCATCTACAAGTCTATCAGAATAGACTCAAACAGAGCTACAACAAGAAAATCAGAAGCAAGACTTTCCAAGTCGGAGAACTGGTCTTAAAAGAAAATCAGAAGAGTGTCTCGAACCCCAGCAGCAAAGGCAAATTCGAACCTAATTGGTTAGGACCTTTCATCATCATAGCAAGCTATAAATCAAAGGCATATCAGCTATCAACACCTGAAGGGGAACCTCTGCAAGAGCCAATGAATAGCTCCCATCTCAAAAAGTTTTATGCCTAAATCTTTCAAGGTATAAAACCAAAAATCCAAAAAATCTATAAAAGTCCTAAAAAAAATGGTTACTTAGGTGAAAACCTAGCAAACAGGCATCTTGGTAACAAGCAAAAAAAGCAAAAAAGCAAAAAATCAAAAAATTCATCCTCTAGTGAAAACCACTTCGGTGGCACTTTGGGCAAGTACCTCGGTGAAAACCTGGAAAATAGGGGCCTTGTGTAAAATAAGCACTTTCCATCCACCAGGATCTTTGTGGTTTGTTCAACATCATCCATCCATTTCGCTTCCATCATTCATCACTCATCCACTCGCATCTGCACCATAGCTTGGTCATGTGTTCGTATCATGATTCCTCCTAGTACTAATCGACCCAATTCTCAAGGTCAATTTGTCCTGCCTTAATCAGAGTAGTCTATTGCATCACACTAGGGGCACATTCTCATCAGATCAGATTCATGTATGATCTTCAAATCTTCAAATCTTCAAATCCAAAAACATCAGAAAATCATAAAATCCAAAAACAGGTCAAAAAGTTAGTCAAAAATTTAAAAACAAGGTCATCTTTTCTAACTACATCATCTCTAAGCTTAAACATAGGCAAGGTTGATCTTTGATCATCCCCTGAGACATCTAGGTCAGTCCTATAGGAGTTCGTCATAATAAACTAACATCTCATCATGTATATCACCATCTATAAATCGGTCGAGTCGTCAGTCAAACTACGTGGTCTCTACATGTATAATGTAGGCAAGGATAATCTGTCAATCAGCCCTCGAGACCCCTAGGATAGGTCTTTAGGTTAGTTTCTTGGTCAAAATCTCAGAAAATCCCAAAAATATTCAAAAAATTGAAAATCAAAACATTTGTAAAATCTCAAAAAACACCAAAAATAGCCTCAAAACATTGCAAAACATCAAAAACATCCAAATATTTGAAAAAATCCTTCCGCCTCATCTCGCTTGCACCCACAATAATCACCATCCATAATAAACTGATTGTCATTGTCAACCTTTGGTGAAACAGTTGGAAACAAGTCTAGCAGTTTAAACGCAGAACTCAAAACGTCAAGTCTTAAGTCTAAGTCAGTGAGTAAGAAAGTTGGTTATCTCTTCGTATTGGTAACTCATCATCTGAATTTGTTCCATATCAATCATCCCTTATAAACAAAATGACATGCCGCCATCCACTAACATGTCCTAGGATGAATCCTTCCTACAATTGGCATTATCTTTTGGCAATAATTTTTGGTTATCATCTTAGAGAACACATCCTCTTTCTGTTAGTGGTATTGAAGAGCACCAGTTTGTTTGTTTACTTGGTCTTTATCTTTTGACTTATCTTATTTTGTGCTCATTCCAAGGATTTCTCGATGATATCCCAAAACAACGGATTTAGAGAAATAGGAATGGGGCAATGATCGTTATCTTTTGTCTACTATGCTTATTGGACGTTCTTGTAATATAACCTCAACGAATACTTTCTTTGTTAAGTATGTATGGAAGAGGTCTAGGGCAACTTGTTGACTATTACAGGGATAGGTTTACCTTTCCATGTTTTGGTCCGAGGTGTCTGAAACTTCTGAAGTGCATCCTAGCAAGGTTTTCGTATGTCAAGTGTGAACAAGAATACTCCTATTTTATTGTCGAGTAAAATTCCATCACACTAAGTACCACGCCATCCTAGTTTGCTATACCTTGATGCATCGTACCACGTGTGTTATCAAACATAAGAAAATTTGGTCCTTTGAAAATCCCAATTCCTCAGCAAGTAATCATCATCATCATCATCATCATCATCATCATCTACATTTGTGTCATCTTGCGTCTTGTTGAAATGACTCCTTCTTTTCTTACTAATGGCACTAACAAAGTACTATGACAGTTGATCATCATCACCATCATCATCATCGATCCTACATCCACAAATCATTAGCATATCACATAAGCATATCACATAGAAATCATTAGCATATCGCATAAGCATATCATATAGAAATCATACATATTGCATAAGCATATCATATAGGAAACATCGCATTCCTACCATCATATAAACATGTTATCATAAACATTCTTCATAAATAGGTGCATCCATGTCATTGCATATCACCCATTGCATCACATTTTATAAACATTCATTTGCATTTCATTTCATATTACCATCTAAATCATCATATAGCATCTACAAAAGAATTCCATAATCATTTTTACATAATCATAAGCAATAGGTATATAAACATTTAATTCATTATGCATACATACTTGCATAACATAAATGATATCATATCATTAGATTACGTTCACATTACACATCAACATATCATCACATCATGTACATCATCATGTAGGATAATAACATTTGTTATTCTAAGCATCTCATAAAACCATTTCATTTGGCATCATATCAGATTCATCCATAAATCATCTCATAAATAAGCATATTCCACACATCATTATTACATATACCATAAATCAAATCATTTCACATATCACAATGGCATAAAATAAATCATCATATAATAACATCATTGCACATCATATCATAGGTCAGCATAATATAGATCTATTAGTCATAATCATTGCATAAAAATCATTAGATATAAATGCATCCATAAAACATCATTGCAAAGTATATAGAAATAAACCATCCATGCATAAATAAAAGAACACATTGCATTGCATCAAAATCGGCTCATATATATCATATCATCAACTATCATAGTACAAACAATAATCAAATCACTGTACATATGTATCAATTAGTACAAAACGCCCATCAGGATATCAAAAATGAGCCCATAAGGCACAAAAAGTGTGTATCATCTAGATCACGCTCGATCTTCGTGAGTGCTACCCTCACCCCTGTCACTGTGACCCTCTGGTGGTCTCTAACTGGCCCACTCTGAGTACTCAGGGACCCAATCTACTCTAGGTACAGTCTCATGGTAAGCCCGGCGGTAGTACTCTATCTCTCGGATAGCATCCCTATAGGATCGCGTCAACACTATACCCTGGGACGAGGAGGTTGTCATGCTCTCAATCTACTACCTATGGCCTAGCTCTGTAGCTGCCTGTAGCTTTGCAACCTGTCTCTGTTGAACTGCCTGATCCCTCTCTACTCTGAGCTGCTCCTGCTCAGCCCGTGCCTAGTCTCTCTTAGCCATCACTACCTGAACCTGTGCCTATAACTGCAAAATCAGAGCATCCCATGCATCTGCTTGCCCTACTAGTTGTACCCATGGCTGCGCGTGAGGCTGGTCCTCACCCTCGGCTCGTGGTGGTGGGACTGGTAGATCCTGCATATGGACGTCCTCATGACGAACTAGGGGCACACTTGGTGGATCTCGTCGAATATCGACCCTTGGTCCTCTCACTCATCCTCTCCCTTTGCCTCTGCCTCTGACCCTGTGTGCCTCTAAATCCTCACCTGGAATGGTCAATTGTAGGGGAGGTCTGAACCAATCTCTAAAAGCCTGTGTGGTCCCCAGATCTGTTGGGCCCTAATCATAAGCCCACGGGCGGGCTACCAACTGTCAAAAGCTATCAACTACCTCCGTGGTAGGAATGCCAGGCCCCAATGACACTTGTGTCATGCTACATGCAAAGACGGCCATGTAGCCATCATCAGGCCGATCCTTTGGCTCTCCAAACTAATGTTGTATGCGCCCAGGCAGGTATCTCTCAATCATAGTGTGCTCCCGCCCATGCATGTATCGATCCTGGTGGCAATAGAAGAGTTGAGCAGCATCGTCATCCCATCTGGGCTGACCAAGGTATGGACGCCAAGTAAAGACAATCATCTTGTCTAGGACCCGCCTCTAGTAGGGGATCCCATGCTCGCCAGTATGTGTGAAGGACACACAGCCTCTGTATAGTGTCACGAAGGCATTCTCTACCCCCATCAAAACTGAAACCACCCGTAGATGTAGCACATAAATGTGCTCCCACACCCAAACATGCAGGAGTGTCACTCCGGCCCCGAGCACTCTGCCATCCACGTAAACGTACTCGTTGAGATCCCTATAAAGTGAAGCCAGAAGGATAGGTCCCCATGCAAACTAAACTGTCCTATCCCGGACCATCCTCTCCCAGTAGTATCCCCAACCCAGACTGAAATACTGCCCTCATCTGTTTGGGGCAGCCAAACCTGAAATGATCACTGCAATGGCCCAGCGGAAGGGGGGTGCTATAACTATATACCGCTATAGCTCAATCTGTCCCTCACAATAGATAATGTCTTGAGTGGCGAGGACTCAGGTGCAGTACTCGCATCCCTCCATATCATAGATCACCTGGCGGCCATGAATGGGCAATCGAAGAATGCGCCAAATGTCCTCTAAGGTGACGGTCGCCTCGCCAGTGGGAAGATGAAACAATGATGTCTCGATGTGCCACCTGTAGACACATAAAATTGTCCTAGGCTTGCAACTCTTAGATTATTCAACATTGCCCCTTTCATTCTTAATAATTAAATAATTTTTAATTATTTAATTATTTTCTAAAGTCATAATTCTTCTATTAATTAAATAATTTTAATTATTTAATTAATTCATTTTTATCTTTATTCTCCCTTGATTAATTAAATAAATTTTATTTATGTAATTACACTAATTAGGTCCCCTTCTTTCTAAAATTAAATAAATTCTTATTTATTTAATTTTTGTCCACTATCCACTATAATTAAATATTTATTTTTAATTATTTAATTATTCATTAGCCTCTTCTCTCATAAATTAAATAAATCTGACTTATTTAATTTAGTCAATTCTCTTGAGTTTTGAATTAAATCATTATTTAATTCAAAATGATTCCTTTTGTCACACTCCTCCATAATTAAATAATATCTTTATTATTTAATTATTTACTGGTCACCTGGAGTAAATAAATTTTATTATTTAATTTCTCTAGCAACCTCTTTGTCCGTGCCAGTCTTATCTTCCAAATTTATTCTTATCTTTTGACATCTCATTTAATTTCGACCCTTGATTGAATTATCTTATAATTCAATCTTGGCCCTTCATCCTTATTATTTGCCCTAATTTTGACCTAACCCTAATTCTTATTGCAACATTCAATCTTGATCATTGATTCTAGGGTTTTTTGTCATCTTCTCATCCTAGCCACACATTCAAAATTGCAATTTTTATAAAATGGCAATTTTGTTCTCATTTGGCCCTCTCAACTCTCTATCTCTCTCTCTTAGCTCTTGGTCTCTTTCATGCTTAGATTTCACTTTATGCTACTATTAGTTTACAGTCATAGTCACTTACAGTCATAGTCATTTTAGTCCATTGTAGGGTCATTTTATTTTATGCAAATCCTTCAACACTTGCCTAGGGCTTAGTCATTTGTCATAGTTGCTCACACAAATCTGAGGGCACATTTTATTTACTGCAAGCTAGGAGGTGTAACAAAGGTCATCCATGGAAGGTGGAGACTTAGGGTAATATTGTCCCTTTTGTCTTCACATTATTTCCTTTGTGCTTTGTTATTTCATTGGAATTTTATGTTATTGTGCTAACCCCTTTAACAAAAATCAGATTTTTCATTGTCACATTGGTGAACCTGACGTATTTTAACACATTTTGAGAAATCTTGGAGTTGGGTTTCTTTTTGTTGCAGGTTTTGTTTGATTTTTGTTGCAGGTTTGACATCATTGTGGACAAAACCTTAGTTTCCAAAGATTTGACCATAACTTTCAAATGACTGTGTATTTCTTCACAAATTTTGTTTTGCAGATTGGAGACAATGTTTAGAGATTTTATTCCAAAAATCAGATTTTTTGGGGCTGATTTGAATTTTTTATAATTTATTTTCTATTTTTCATAAAAAAATAATTTCAGGAGTAAATAATCGAATTTTTTAGATATGTTTACATTTATGGAAAGATCTCTGAATTTTGACAGGGGTCTACTCTTTAGTTTTTAAATTTGGATGTGAAATTATTAGTCAAAAAATAGAGTTTTTGAAATTAGGGTTTAAAACAAATTTGCTTAGATCTCACTTATGGTTGCCGATCTGATCACAAAATTTTTTTTGCAGATTTGAAATGACAGAATACGACTTCAATAAAAAATAAAAAAATTTAGAGCTATTTTGTATTTTTTATAATTTTTTTATGATTTTTAATAAAAAATTAATATTGGGCGCAAAATAGGGAATTTTTCTGACTTCTTTACATTTCTGGAAAGCTCTCCAAAAAATAATATCAGTATATTCTTTTATTTTGTATTTTTCAGATCAATAATGTCTTCAAATAATCGAATCTAATTCAGCTATGTGAAAAATATGTATCTGAAATTGCAATTCTCTAATGAGTTTATTTTTTTTTTCATGGCTGCATTATGATATTATTTCTTTTGATTTTGTAGGGTGATCATAAGGAGTTTTAGTGGCAGAAATATCATTCATACACAACAAATTGGAAAGTGAATAATCAGGTGCACATATCCCATCTTCCATTTCTTAATCTTGTTTGTCACACATTTCAATTTGGGGCATAAAATTAATCCTTGTTTGCAAACACATTTGGATTTGGGCTCTTAAAAATGAATTTTGTCTTCAATCACATATCAAAATTGGGTCTAAAATTAACCATTGTCTTTCGACACATTTGAATTGGGGTTAAAAAGAACATGTGCTTCTATTGTTTGCATACAAACATTTCATTTCTAAGGGAAATTAATCATTGTGAGTGTGAATCAAGTGCGTGTGTGATCACAAACACCTCACTTGATTTACTTTTGTCAAACCCTTCATAAGAGGCCTGCTAGGGGATTTCATCACCCCTAGGGATGACCTCAATCAAAGTGTGAATCGAAAGACATGCTTGTTTGGAAGTTAAAATCTTGTCACTCTTGGCTAAGCCCCAAAGAACTTTATACCTTTGGGAAGTGAAAGTGAAGGGTGGGTTACCCCTTTCTCTCAGCTGCGTGGTAGGATTTTTCTTTCAAATTCTTCCTTAGTCAACCTTGTGCAATCTAGCTAGAGACCTAATTGGCCATACCCCACTTGACTAGTCATAGGGCTTGTTGTTGTGTATTCAAGTGCTTGATTAATCATAACATTTAATCTTGGAAGACAAACTTATCATTGTGCTTGGTGTGTGTGTTTATGCATTTACATGTAAAATCTTGTGTTTGATATTGCCCAAGTCAAACTTCCAATAAACACTTGCCACATTGTCCAAGTCATCTAATCTTGTTATTCCACACCATATCCTAATCATAGTCATTTCTTTCATCCAATCAACATCATTTTACACCATGACAACATTTGAAGACATAGCACTAGAGCTTATTCACATGCTTCATAAAGCTCAAACAAATCAAACACCTTTAGACCAACAAATCATTCAAAGCACCCATAACATTATCCAAAAACTTCAAACCAACCAATCACCACAAATTCAACAACTTATAGCACAAATCCAATACCTCATGGCCAATTGTCAAGTCCAACAAGCGCATTATCAAGTCCAAATGCCATTTCAACCTCAACACATTCAACCACAATCCTATCTATCACCTTCATCATCATGCCAACCTAACACATCTATCTATTATGACAATGCCACATCAACATGTCCACCCATATCACAACAAGAATATAGGATCCCAAGTCCACCTTGGCAACAACATCAAGAGCCTTTAAGTCTTAATGCCACCTTTGACAAGGGGAACACCAATCTAGTCCATGCACCCTTACCACCATCCAATCAAATGAATATCCCTAATCCACCATGTCCTAGTCCTAATCCGTTGGCCACTCCACCTTCTCACCCATCAAACTCTTCATTACCCCCACCATCATCTAATCCTCCATCAAATCAATCCCTTACATTTAGATATTTAAAACATAAATTGATGGCATTATCTAAATCCACCAATCCACCTACAAAGGATGTGACCCAAAGGCTACAAGAAAGGAATCAATTGCCACCATGTCATTCAACACATATACTTGAACATACAAAAGAGTCCTCAAACGTCATGCCAAGTCCTTCAAGTCAACCATGTCATCCACAACCCCTTGAGCCAAGTCAAGAGTCTCCCCTCATAAGTCCAAGTCACCCTCTTTCATGCTCCTATGTTGTTGACCATCTAGAACATGTCAAGTCTCTACAAGAGTCATCCCCTTCTACTTCCATTCAAGCAACCCAATATGTATGTCAAGAGCCTAATCCTAAGCATGTGGAAACATCAAGCCCTAGTCCTAATCAAGATCAAATCATTGTCATCCAACATGTCCATAATCTATATCTCTTTTATGATCACGATGATATCCATAATGATGAAGAGCCTATCCATGAGAAAGATATTCCAAATTCACCTCCACCTAGCACCATCCATGACCTTCAAACATCCACTTCCCTTGATGAGACACTTGCCTCCCAAGCTAGTATAGAAGATCAAACAAATACCTTGGATCTAAGTGAACACAATGCTAATCAAGATCCTAATGATCCTCCATCACCCATTATCGACCCCATTGCAAGTCCTCCATCATATCCACTTGGTCTTTCCAATAAGGAACTCATGTCTAGTGTTCCACCTACACCCAGTCCCATTGTCCATTACATACCCCAAGGAAACCAGTCTCAAGATGTTGGTATTTCCTCCATGCATTCTAAGTCCACTTTCCATCATAAATCCTACCATACACCTAAGACATATGTTGCCATCCCACCACCGTCATCCTACAAATGTCAAAGGCATGTGACCATACACCTTCCTCCATCCAATTTACCACCATTACTTCCAACTCCTAATACCCCTCCATCCACTTTTCCACCATTACTTCCAACACCTAATATTCCAATCATTCATAAATACCCTAAATATCCTAGTCATGACCAACAAATGCACACATTGTGTAAACATAAAGCTTCCACTCATTCCATCCACCCCATGGGATTCAAAAATAAAAATTTTGGATGCCTCTATTTATAAAGTCAAAAATTCTAAAGGTCTTAATGCCTTAGAATACAAAATGTCAAAGCCAAGTACATCTAAAAAGCTATATAAGCCCATACCTCCAAAAGAAAAGTTTAAAAACAAAATGGTTTGGGTACCTAAGCAAAAAGAAATCAAGTCGAATGAGACATCCACATCACAAAAATCCCAACCATGCACTTCCATCCAAAATACACATTCTATTGAAGAATCTAAAATTCCTAAAGCCCACAAGAAAAATAAAAGACATAAAAATACTAAGTCTATGTGGGTGCCTAAAGCACTTCATCCACCATCTCCTAAGCAAACATATCCATTGCTTCCTACACCCCGTCCACATCAAAAGCTTCAATGTTTATCACAATGTGTGCAACCATTGGTCATGATTCCATTCCCACTTACCTCTATCTTTCCATCCCCCACCCATTATCCTACATATCTTCCCCATCGCATCCCTATGGTCCATGCTTTTGGCTAAGCCTCCCCATTCTTTTGCATAAGTCCCATATAAGTCCTATATCTTCCCTACATAATCTTCATCATAATCAACTATCTTCCTTACATAATCCACATCATAATCCATCATCTACCTAATCCATCTCCCTTTCATGTCATCCCTTACCAACATTGATGAGCATAATGACATTTGACATAGTCCATGCAATGATATCCATTTCTAGTGGGACTATCACCTTTCATGCAACTAGACACTTGAGTCCCTCCTATCCAAAAGTCAAAAAGTCAAAAAGTCAAAAAAAAAGTAAAGAGAAATCCCTTCATCCAATGGTGAAAACCTAGTAAACAGGCGCCTTGGATAAGTACCATGATGAAAACCTGGCAAACAGGCATCATGTGTAGTTTGATCTTCTATGTCACTTACACTTGGGGGCACAATGTCTTATCTATCCAACCTATCATTTTTATGTCATATCATTTCCATCCTACCTACCATCTTTAGCCATCATACCTACCTATCATATTGGGTCCACTTATCCACTCTTCTCCTTTTGATCTTGATGAAGATATAGGGGCAAAATGTTGAAACATGTTTTTTGGGTATCTCTTGACATACCTCATCCTATCTAAACCAATCATATCATTATCCTATTGTCATCAGCTTTGTCACAAAAAATCCTAAGTCTTGTACTTAGAATGGGGCATGTCATTCCTATGCGACATAGTCTTTGGAGATCACATCCTTGCTCTCTTATGCATACATCCATTTCATCCATTAATCCCATTTATCTCCTTGCACCTAGACTTGGTTTTCCCCTTGTCATTGGTATCTAGCACAAAGGCTACCCAAATTTTCATCCATTGACACCTCAAAATGTCAAAAATCCAAAAAAAATCATAAAATGACAAAAAGACAAAAACATCATAAAATGTCCTGAAAAAAAAGACAAAAACATCATAAAATGTCAGGAGAAAACACAAAAACATCCAAATCAATGTCAAAATCCTAAAATGGAGTCAAAGTCAGTCATGTCAGTTAGTCCATGTCATTGTCAAACTACGTTGTCTCTGCGCATTTGCTACATAGGCAAGGTCGTCAATCGATGAGTCCCCGAGACATTAGGTCAGTCCTTTTAGGTTGGTCCAAATAAAATCATGGCATTTGTCACAATCGTCACATCAGTCAAATAAGTCAGAAATAGTCAAACTCGAACACAAGATGGTCATTTGAAACGTCAATGTCAAAATTGGTCAAAATTAGACAACATAAGCCAATCAATCATACAGTCAACATCAGTCAACTTGCCAAAACACATTAGTCAAAACACTGTCAATCTCGTCACTCTTTGGTCCTCTTCAAGATGTGTCCTTCTTGGAGTTAGACCTCATCAAAATGTCCTTTGCCTTTTCTGTGATGTGTCCTTTCCCGACAATAGCCCTACTCAAACCACCGCAACACCGGCTAAATTGAAAAACTCTTAACCTGGCTAAAACCGCCAAATCGTATTGTGAAATCAATCTTGGCAACAAACATTGGCAAACAAAATAAATGGCTATTAATTTTAAGGTCTATCTTGTCTTATCTTTTGACTATCTTGGCTATTTTGTCTTATCTTTTTACTATCTTTTCTTTGTGGTCATGTTACTAGATACCTTGAGGATGTCCTATGAAGGATTTAGAGGTGCGATGATGTCTCCTGACCTATTTTATTTTCTTTGACTGTTGTCTATGGATTGTCTTGACAAAAAGACTGGGGCAACATGACCTTTAGTATGAGTTAGGACATTCCTTTGTCTCCAGGATCGTCTATTTTTCGTTGATGACCTTGCACACCTTTGACTACGCCATACCATGGTGTTTGTTGTCCATTTGTGTCATTTTTACTGCCCAATGATGATTAAGAGCAATAAATATTAAAATTCCTATGGTAAGGTTTGAAGGATTTGGTTTAGGAACTACATGCACCTTGAATTTGTCATCTTCTCTCTCACTGCCTCATATAGGCATTGCATCCATATCATCATCATCCTTGTTATCATTTTCATTAATATTTCTTTTTGTCTCTTCTGCTATTCTGAAGTCTTCTCATCCATTCTCGGAGAGCTACCACCCATGTGCTCCAAACCTATCCTGGCCCCTCCCCTCGAGGGGGCATACCACAACCCTCCTCGCCATTCTTCCTCATCTTATTTCAGATTGGGGCATATCTTTGACTTATTTTCTTTTGTCAATAATAATGTGACATGCTACATTATGACAAAGAGGCAGCAAATAGACATAAAATTGTCCTATGGGCCCCAACTCTTAGGGATTATTCAACATTGCCCTTTCATTCTTAATAATTAAATAATTTTAATTATTTCAATTATTTCTAAAGTCATATTCTTCTATTAATTAAATAATTTTAATTATTTAATTAATTCATTTTATCTTTTATTCTCTTGATTAATTAAATAAATTTTATTTATTTTAATTACGCCACTAATTAGGTCCCTTTCTTTCTAAAAATTAAATAAATTCTTATTTATTTAATTTTGTCCACTATCCACTATAATTAAATATTTATTTTAATTATTTTAATTATTCATTAGCTCTTCTCTCATAAATTAAATAAATCGAATTTCTATTTTAATTTAGTCAATTTTCTTGAGTTTTGAATTAAATCATTATTTAATTCAAAATGATTCCTTTTGTCACACTCCTCCATAATTAAATAATATCTTTATTATTTAATTATTTACTGGTCACCTGGAGTAAATAAATTTTATTATTTAATTTCTCCAGCAACCTCTTTGTCCGTGCCAGTATTATCTTCCAAATTTATTCTTATCTTTTGACATCTCATTTAATTTCGACCCTTAATTGAATTATCTTATAATTCAATCTTGGCCCTTCATCCTTATCATTTGCCCTAATTTTGACCTAACCCTAATTCTTATTGCAACATTCAATCTTGATCATTGATTCTAGGGTTTTTTGTCATCTTCTCATCCTGGCCACACATTCAAAATTGCAATTTTTATAAAATGGAAATTTTGTTCTCATTTGGCCCTCTCAACTCTCTATCTCTCTCTCTTAGCTCTTGGTCTCTTTCATGCTTAGATTTCACTTTATGCTACTATTAGTTTACAGTCATAGTCACTTACAGTCATAGTCATTTTAGTCCATTGTAGGGTCATTTTATTTTATGCAAATCCTTCAACACTTGCCTAGGGCTTAGTCATTTGTCATAGTTGTTCACACAAATCTGAGGGCACATTTTATTTACTGCAAGCTAGGAGGTGTAACAAAGGTCAGCCATGGAAGGTGGAGACTTAGGGTAACATTGTCCCTTTTGTCTTCACATTATTTCCTTTGTGCTTTGTTATCTCATTGGAATTTTATGTTATTGTGCTAACCCCTTTAACAAATTTAAGATTTTTCCTTGATTACACCACCTCTCGGCCAGCGCTGATAGTATCCCGAGGTGTGTGCGCACAAGCACTGCGTATGCAATATGCCATAAGCTAGCAGCTCCTAGTCGGTCCTGGTCTCTGTCACTAAAGTCCCGAAGGATGCTCACCAAATCTCGTGACTGTTTCTCCCAAGAATAAAACTCCCTAGGCCCGTCCTACATCAAGGAAAGTTAGCATGTTAAAATTTTTGAAAAAATCCTGACCTAACGCTCCAAACTCGTTCCCAGTGGCATAGTTTGTGATGGCGTCATAGTTTTAGTTTTCTCAAACTTCGATGCTAGACCCCAAATTAAGCCAAAAAGTGCTGCCACGACGCACTTTAGCCCCCAGTGTCACAGTTTTCATGAAAAGGGTGTCACCGCGGTGCACTTTTTCCAAACAGGCCCACCGAGTCTGAGCTGAGCCCGAGCCCAACGATGGAGTTTCTAAATTCCAAACTGCACCGCTCCAGTGCTAGATAGCACTGCTGTGGCACAAAAAGGAAATTAGTGGTGCACTTTAAACACCGAGTGGCGCTATAATAGCGCCGCTGAAGGTGAGCTCTCTTTTAAACATGTAATAAATGCATTAAACGAAAAAATTAAGCTTCGGTAAGGATCACATACCGGTGCCCCGATGCCAGGTGGCTGCTGGTAGGTCCGAACTGGGTCCGAAATGTGTAGAGGAAGTTGTCGTTGTGCCATATCATCGAAGGGTTAGAGCTCGAATCTCAAGGTTTGCTAGTAGAGGTGTGTGAAAATGACTTGAAAGTGACCCCTCGGGCCCCTTTTAAGCCTAAAAATTAGGGCTTTTTGACCCTCTGGGGCTGTCCTGCTAGGGTTTCAGTCCCCCGAACCTGTTATTGTCCATTTGAGGGTTTTTTTAATTGTTTTATTGTGTTTAGACACGTTTTTAGCCTCCCAGACCCCTTTCGGACTTGTCGGGCACTTTGTTATCTTTTTCGCGAGATCACCCAAAAAAAATAAAATTTTCGTCCAATCTCTCAAGGGGGCATTATATTGGCATATTTCTCTTGCCAGGCAGCAGTGGGGCAAGTTTTAAATGTAGAAAATTTTCTGGTTTTGATCAAGATCGTTTATTCTTTGAACCAACGCAATGAGTGCATTGCTTCAAAGAGGGGCAAAATGTAGACATCAAAAATATACTGATTGACATTGTGTATTCGATCCTGACTTACTAACATCATTTCTTCCTGAATCATCCCTTGGTCTAACCATTTAATCAAATTCCCCTATCTGATTAAATTCATCAATAATCCTCTCTTGATTAAATAAATCACTTTATCTGAATCAAGTTGTTTCTCTTGTTAATTAAATCAATCCATCTGATCTAATTATCCCTATTTAATTAAATAATCAATTTATTTGATTAAATCTCTAAAGTTCATCCATTAAATTAAATAAATTAAAACCATTTGATTTAATCTTAACACTATCCCTTTTAATTAAATAAATCAAAAATCATTATTTAATTCTTATCATATTCCTCTTCATTTGATTTAAATAAATCCATACCTAAGTCAAAAATAAGTCAAGCATCATCTGATCTCCCCTAAATTACACTAACCCTTGATTAATTTAACCTCACCTCATGTCACATCCTCTAGATAATGCAAGTTGCACATGAAAATAGATTTAATTCATTTATTAAATCTCTATTTTCCTCACAAGGCATCTTTTTGAATATTCTCTCAATTTGAATTCAAAAATTCTAAGTCAACATGTACATCCAACAAGGCATTTAAAACCTCTTACATGTCCTTTGCCTTGAGCCAAGTGGCATTTAGTGCATTTTCCCTTCCCTCTTGCATCTCATTTCAACATATTTGAATTTCAAATATTGGAATTTATTGGCACAAACTCTAAATCTTGCACAACCATCATCCATTCATAGTTTGGAAAGTGGCACCATATCATTGGATGAATGTTAGTCCCACATTGCTCAAAATTGGGCATTCATTCATCTTGAAATCCTATAAATGAAGATCTCCTCTCCTCATTTTATCATCCACCAACATTGAAAAGTTACCATGCTAAAATACTTAGTCATTCTCATCCATCATTTGAATTCTTAGCTAGGCTTTTTGCAGATTTTTCTTGGAGTTCTCATCTCTCATCAAAAGTGGATCAATATCATCTTCAACACATCAAGATTCCATCATAGGAATTGGGAAAGGGAAAATTTTCACATCAAATTGGCACCAATTCCCCCATGGAATCAAGTGTTTGCTTCTCTAATTAGGATTTAAATCTAGTTTTATCTTTTATATTGTGTTCTTCATCAATTTCTTTCTTATTTTGAGTTTGCAAATGAATTTCATGGGGAATCCTTGTTTTAGCTTGTAATTCCTTGTCTAACTCATTTATTCACGTTGTTTTGTAGGTACTAGGAAAAGGGTTCGCACAGAAAGAAATCATTGAAACACACCAAAGAAGCAGAGAACTAATGGAAGAATTAGGGAAAACTTTACAAGAGACCATACCTAGTGCAAGTATAGAAACATCTCTCTTGGGTATGGAAAATTTCAAATTGTTGATTGATTCAA
>VDFB02000003.1:309478143-309509336 GCA_007258455.2 Sequoia sempervirens | reverse complement strand
GCAAAATGTAGACATCAAATTTGGACAATTAATTTATCCAATTTATCACTTTTAGATCTAAACATCCTCTTGTCTGAGTTAATTAAGTAATATTACTATTATTTTATTAATATCTTTAATTCTGCCAAATCCCTAAGGTATTTAATTAATAATTAAAACCTTACCCTCCTTAAATCCTCTTTTCATCAAATAAATTAAATAAATATTACATTTATTTAATTCCTCACATGTCATTTTCATCTAATCCTAGTCCATTTCCTAATCTCTTCATTAAGGATGTGCACATGCCTAATCCTTGATTAGGATGTGTCACATCCTCCAACTTTTGCAAGTTGGCTTTTAATCCTAATTAGCCCCTAATTATCCTCTAATTACTTATTAATTAAGCCTAATCATTCTCCAAGAAATTTTTAATTCCTTTTTATTCTTCCTAGATTTCCCTCTTTTATATGTGAATTTTTAATTCACATTCCATCTTTCCAAGGCTTCTAGAACCTTGGACTTGTCACAATCTCCACATGTGACCAACCTTGGACTTGTCACAATCTCCACATGTGACCAAGTCCCACCTTTTTTGAGCCCACCTTTACCCTCTATAGGATCTCTAGAATGTGAATTTTAATTCACATTTATCCCCAACCACCTTTCCTTTTCCCATGTAGATTTTTGAGGAATTCTAAAATTCCTCAAATGTCCCTTTCACTCCCACTTGGGGACAAGAAATCCCTTTTTGTGGAAATCCTCTCATCCCCCAAGGTGCATGTCCTTTTCCACCTCATGTACCTTTTTGACAACTCATCTCCACCTCATATCCTCTTGTCCACTTCACCCTCCACATGTCAAGATGTGAGGGCTTGTGGGTTCTCAACCCACCATAGCCCTTCATCTTGACCTTGTTGGATCAATCTTGACCCTTGAATTCTCTAGAGAATTCAAAATCTCCTATAAATACCCCCTCTACAAGGGAATTTCCAATACTTCTTCATTTGAGCAACCTTATGCTGCCCATTTGCTTTCTCAACACTTTGCACTCACATAACTACATGTTGTCCATTTGAATCCTCAAGCCTTTTCAATCATTTAGTCATCTTTGCTCATCATCTTGCATATTGATTCTTGCATTTAGACATTCAAACAATCATCTAAGGAGCACACAACCAATCCAAGCAAGGGCCAATCAAAGAGGTATCAACAACAAGGGAGGTAAAAATACTTGTGTTTTCATTTATTTGCATTCCTTTTCGTTGTATCAATCTTTTGGCTAATCTTGAGGTGTCCTTGGTATTTGTTATTCATGTTTCTAGTTGTTTTGGCAATACTTAAAGCAAAAGAGGAATTCCAAGATATCACGCCTTACTCACTTTTGTTTATCCTTATTTATCCTAGAGGGCCTTGTTTGGGGAAAAGTACTCACCCTAAGGGAACGACTCAACCAGTAAAACTCTAAAGCCAAGAGTATTTCCAATTAGGATATAAATGTGGGTATTGGAGTAAAAACCAATATCAGGTGGTTGGCTTTGAAAAGATGGATCCAAAAGGGGACTCTTGCCATATGGGTCAATCTCCACGAACCGAAAGTCCTTATTAAAACCCATGTTCTAGAATTTTCCAAAATCCTTAATCTATTTGTTGGTGCAAGAACAGTCGTTCTGAAGCCACCCCACAATTTTACGGTATTTTAGTAGAACTGGAAGCATGCCATGGGAGTTTCATGGATGTTGATGCTTGGCTACCCTGATTGACGTTAATGAGCCGTGGAGGGGAACCAGTGGGGTCAATCATCTAACCATTTGCTAAAGATAAGAGTAGTTGGACTTGTCTAAGTGGGAATCCAACAAATATTGTCTTACACATCCATAGGGTTGTACTTATTCATGGTTTCAAAATGCTTTTCTTGTTCAGAAACATCTTGGAAACAAACATTTAAACTTCATCATCAAAATTTCAAACCCTTTAGGAGACAAATACCATTGACTCAATCCATAGGTTATTGCTTTCCCTTGGGATTCTATCCTTAGAGGTTTCTAAACATTGGATTACATCTCAATTTTTCTACTAGAGTTAAACAATAGGCAACCCTTGCCTTGAGTTCATTGAATTTCCACATGACATATTTTGCGGGATTTGAAGAAATTAAGGCATTGGACATCTAGTTTGGAAACTTAATCAAAGAAAGTGTTTGTGGTAAAATAAAGCCATTAAGCAAAGCTAAACAAAATGAACTCTCATATGTGTTGAAACCCCAAGAAGTCCAAATCCCAAAACAAAAATGATTGGTTGAAAATACAAAAATGTATGCACAAATTAAATCACTATAGAATCATTGCATGTTCTTCAATACCTAGGTCTAGGAAAACAAAGTGTCTTTTTAAGGTTCATCTTTGAATTAAAGGAAATAAAAATATTTTTCACCCATCCTTCAAACATAAAAACAAAAATCATCTCACCATCACCTTTTGAGAAATCTTGAAAATTATCCTTCATGCTAGGCTTTTTGGAAAAAAAATAAAAAATCATCCAAATCCTTGAGGAAAAATCCTTGAAATCTTTATCAAAACATCTTTGGCTAGGTATGTGTAGATGCATCCTTTTACATATGCTTAGTCAAAGTTATCAAAATCATCTTTTTTAGCTAGGGATATGTAGATGTATCCTTCTTCATATACTTAGTTAAACTATCATCTTGTTTGAATAGGTGTGGGTAGATGTATCCTTCTCCCTACACATATTCAAATTATCATCCTTTGAGAAAATCTATCCCTTAGTTAATCATCCAACATCTTAGGGTCTATTTGTTCAAAATAAAAACAAATCAAAATCAAATCAATCAAGGGAAATCCAAGAAAATCAAAATAAAAATCAGAAACATATCCAAAAGTCTTAAAAGCCTAGTATCTACTTCAAGATTTATCAAAAGATCAAAACATCCACATCATCCATCCCTTGCATCATCATCATATCACCTTTCAATCCTCAAGATATCCTAAAATTTTCTACTTTGAGTATAAAGTAAAGATCAATCCAAAGAATCAAGAGATTCATCTCCCATATTCTTGAAAATTGATCCTTGTTTTATGGTTCAAACTAGATCTCAATACAAGAAGAGCATGGAAGCCGACAAAGAAACACCTGCTTCAAGTGATCTAAGCCAAACAAACATGGAAATGAATTTTTGGAAATATGTGCCTCAAACTATACAGGCTGAAACCTCCATTAGAGTCAAGTTGGTGTGATATTCTAATTGTTTGGCCGACTAGCAGGTTTGTTTTATTCGCTTATGAACGTGTCGCTATGATCTTTTTATTGTCTTACGAAGGTTACACTATGGAGTCTACCGCTGTAACATGGTGTATCTGCTATGACCTTATGGCACTCAGGAGACCTCTGGCTGAAAGGCCATTCAATCATGTATCAGAAAGACTCTTGGCGACTATGGTCTTTGGTGAAGCTAAAGGTTTTTGCTAAGATGTCTCAGTGAAGTGTTAATGTCTTGCCGACAACATTTACTCTGTGGTCCTTTGGGTAACTCATGTTGGCTCGGTAAGAAGTCACCGTGAAAGAAAATGTTATGCCAACAGTGTTTGGTTTATTTCATCAGGGAGACTTGGCCGAAGGAAATGCCATTGGTAAGATGTCCTACCAAAGTGAATATGTCTCAGCGACGAAGACTCTAGTGTTAGTCTTCAATGTAACTCTTGTCGAATGGTGGTCATCGGTGGAACACTGTGTTTTCAGTAAGAAGTCCTAGCGACTCTGATGAGTCTTGCCGATGTTGAAGAATCTTCGAGGTAACTTAATGATCATGGGGAAACGTCTCGACGATAAGCTCTTGTCTTGCCGACTATTCTTTGGAGCTCGTTATGACTTAATCTCATTAGTATAATGTCACACCAAAAGCTATGATTTTGGGTGATAGTGATACATGTGAGGAACGTCGGCATGATCTCTTGGCAAAATTGATAGGTCAGGGTGTTTGCATGATGACTCGGTGTATCTCTTGAAGCTCGATAGAACATCCTAGCGACTACGATGACTCTTGGCGATATCGGTATGAAGTATATGTGGCATCGGCGAGACACTGTTAGTGTCTCACCGAGATGCCAATACAATACAAATTTTGTTGACCAGTTGACTGTCCTATGTGGAGTCTCGTGGATGAATCAGAGGAGCTAAAAGTGGAACTGTTGGGAGTCTGTTCGTTGCGACGGTTCTGTGAGGAAGCTCAACGAACATGGAACAACAGAGATATACTCTATGATTTCAGATTGTAGTAGGTTGGTTTGATCAATAGTAGAGTGTGAAGAGTTCAAAGTTGTATCGATTAATGGATTCAATTCTGTAAAGAATGTAATCAGAAAAGGTTCTGTGCAATTTGGTTAATGGTGAATGTTGTTTATAATGACACCAGAAAGATAAGTCTAGAATTTGTATGTAATTTCATTACTGTAATACAAAGTGATTTCTCTTGGTGTGGTGGGTTTTTCTCCCGTAAGGGTTTCCCACGTATATCTGGTGTTCATGTGTGTTTGTCTAATACTCTATTTCTATAATATGTTTCTTAGTGCATCTCAACTTGACTGTAATTGAAAATTTAAAAGTACTTCTACATTCTTTCCTAAGGTATTGATGTTAGGAGAATTATTTTCTGCATCTAATTTTCCTTACATTAATAACCTTGAAGCTAATGCATCCTTTTATCCATCCATGAAACAATAAAATCCCCCTACAACACCACCTCTTGAGATGTTTGGTTACTTACATCTAGAAACCAAGACAAAAGTTGAACCTAAGTTCCCTATAGTAGGTGAACCTAGCTCTTATAAACAAGCAAACACTCAACCATTTTATGATAACAAAGTAACAAACACTCCAATCAATCTAGAAGAAACATATGGAAAGGGATTCACAATCTTGAGTAAACAAGGATGTGATATGACAAGTGAGCATGAAATTCATCAATACCTAGACCAAATCTCACCTAATGAAAACACAAAGAGGATAGGATATCAAGATCCCCCTCAAAAAAAACATGTTCCTAAAGAATACCTAAGGCTCCTTAGATTATCCTCCCGATATGAATGCCCTTATCCCTAAAGAATAACCAATGACACACAGCAATGACAAGGAATGATAGGATCACCTTAGGTCCTCCTCCTCAACCTCCAACTTGAGAAATTGGTGAATCTAGCAAATGTAAAAGACCTTACAAATTACAAAAGTTACAACCTCCTCATCCACCATCTAAAAGTGAAAGGAAACTACAACTGCTTCTAAAAAAAGGACTCATAACATTACCACCAATGAAAGATGGACTAGTGTTATATCCTAAAGACGCAAAAGTTCCACATTGTTGATACCATCAAACTCTCAGAAATAGTACCAATGAGTGTCATGCATTCAAATTGGTATTACAAAACTTTCACTTCGATGGCAATGATTGCTATCAAGTGATTGCTTAGACTTCCATTCCTTATCATGTACTAGTTGTAGAATTTTTGCATTTTCACTATTACATGATCGTTCTCATCACCTACCTCAGCTCATTCTTGTCTTGCACTCAATGGGGGCAAAAATAGACAGCCTTTTCCTAGTAATGCATTTGTCATTGTCCCTTAGGTTCATTATCCACCTTCTACTTATATAGAATGAGATTGGGAGGCAAATGACCTACTTTAGGCTGACTCACCTGTGCATTACTAGTCTTTTTCACTATTTCCTTTTCTTTTGTTTGATTGCATGTGTGTTATGTGATCCCTCGAATTGTTTGATGTTTTCTCTCTCTATGTGCATTCCTCTATTTGTACCTTCATTCTTCTATATGTTGTAAATTTTTTTCCTTTTTCATTGATCTTTTCCTTATATTTTCATTTTTCTCTTGTGTTCTCCTTTTGGGGATGACGCAAGGCGTCAAGAAACCCTATGTCTCTTCCATGTTGACGCAAAATATTTTTCATTATCTTTTCTTTTCCTTTCATTTGCATTGTTTGTCTTGTGTTTTACTTTTGGGGATGATGCAAGGCGTTGAGACACCCTATGTCTCTTCCATGTTGACCAAAAAGGTTTTTCATTTTGTTTTCGCTCTCTTTGTGACATTCTTCCAGTTCTATGTGTATTTGGGGAATGATGAAAGTTTCGAGCTCTCTAATATCATTACAAAAAAGACAAATACTGACCCCAAATCCATAGATCCCTTATGTGTTTCTGGGGGGCAACCCTCTTTTCCTTTTCATTTTTGGATACTTTAAAGTAATTTCTCATAGCATGATGTTAGAAATATCTTTAAAGTGGGGGCATACATTGGCATTATTTTGGCGTGATTTCATTTTCATTTTTCCTTTTCATGTTCCTTGATGTTATTTTCTTATTTCATGCGATGTATTTTCCTCTTTGTGGTGACATTGGGAGTAATGTCCTTCAAGAGCATGATCTATCTTAGCATATTACATTCTTCTTAGTGGTGATGCGACACACTGCATCCCCTAAGTTGTGAATCTTTTATCCTTTGATTGGTCCTCTCTTGGAGAAATTAGGAATGATGTCCCCTAAGATTAAAACCTTGCATGAACTAAGAAAAATCCCCTTGGAACATCCCTCATTCTTGTTGCATTGTGTTTTGTGCCTTATTAAAGTCATGGAGGTATGGCTTTGATATGCCCCCTAGGGTTCACCTAGTGAACAAATAGCTTCACTAGCCCTTGTGAGTGTGCATTTTATCTTTTGTACCTTATTAAAGTCATGGAGGTATGGATTTGATATGGTCCCCTGGGACTCACCTAGTGAACAACTAGCTTCACTAGCCCTTGTGAGCATGAATTTTCTTTTTGTCCTTATCATAGTCATGGGGGTATGACATTGATATGGACTTCCTAGGGCTCACCTCGTGGATAAATAGCTTCACTAGCCCTTGTGAGCATGCGTTTTGTTTGCATAGAGGACAACGCGTTCCACTTGTTAACCTTTTTTGGACAAACAACCTAGACCCAGTCCACAACGAGTTGGATGACCAGTCGAAGCTTGATCCATTGCATTTTCTTTTTCCTTTTCATTTTTTTTAATATTTGATGGTGTATGTTTGTGATTTGGTTATGGCTTCATTTATCATCCGCAAGTGTGTTTCTTTGTGCGTATGTTGGTTTGTCATAGGATCCTGATCCTGGGGGCTTGGCCACCCTCTTGGTTATTGTCATCCTATCTTACTAGCATTTGTACATTTAAACCCCTCTTGATTGCGTGGTTGGCTGCTTTAGTGTGAGTTTGAAGCAAGTTCATCCTCTCACTAAAGTGGGGGATAAATGTAGTGTAGGAAAATGCATACCCTTGCATTTTCACACTTGTTGGGCCCGCCTTGCTTTATTTATCCTTATTTATGTCTTAATTGGTCCTATTTTGCATCCAAAAGCCTAATGAATTACATCTTTTTCTAGCTAATCTCGACAAACATCAATGGATAGATGATAATTTAATGATTTTGTCTAAGTGTCCTTGATTTTTGGGTCGGGACTAAGACACCACCTAGGGCATCTTTGTCCCCCAAAGGTCTTGGGACCCTGATTTCAAGTGTGCCTTAAAGAGGTCCCTTTTTGGAGTCTGTGCCCCGAGTTTCATGCCTCATAACTAAGATGCTACCTAGGGTGTCTTAGTCCCCCTTAAGGTATTTTTGGTATTTAATTTTAAATTCTGGTGGGATTTAGCCTCCTTTAATTAATGAATTCATATGTTGGATTGGTGTGGTTTAATTTTGGGATATTGGATAAGTATAAATACAAGGTTCACTCATTCATTTTAAAACAAGTCTTTTGTGAGAGCATTCATCATAGCATAATTGAGTTCACAAGAGCATTCAAGAGAATTTCATCAAGAATTTGGAGCCATCATCAAGATTCAAGCATCATATCAAGTATATTGTTGCATCATGTTTGTTATTGTGCTAACATTTGTGATGTAGGGTTTATGATTCAAGCAAGTGTTTTATGCGAGATCTATATCCTTCAAGCAAGAGTCAAGAACCACATCCATTGAAGCCATTTCAAGCACATTTGTAACACCTTATAGCAAGGGTTTGGTGAGTTGTAACATTGCATGTCGTTCATTCATCATTTCCCTCCATTTCATTTCATTTCATTTTAAGGTTTAATTACCAACAAGGGGTTTGACCAAGGCAAACTCCCATTTACTAACAATCAACAAGTTTTTACTCTCGTGTGTTTGTGATTGCAGATTTAGGTTGAGGAATTGAAGATAATTTGAAGTGCAAAGTTGCAAAGTTGCATTACAAAGTTGTCATCTTCATGAAAACTCACCTATAGGCCAAATTTGGAAGATTCAAAACTTGAGATCAGAGAAGAAGGAAGAGAAGACATCAAACCTCAAGACCACATTCATAGATTTCATAAATTCAGAATGGGACTAAGTCACCACCTAAGGAATCTTAGTCCTCTCGAGGGTATTTTTTAGAAATTCTTCTAGATCGGTTTTGACACACCCTAGTGGAGATAGTAGGGTGCAAGGGCCCCTACTATTCACCAAGGTAGTTGTGGGGGAATTATAATTGGGTGGGGATTTATAGTTGAATATTAGTTTGTTGGTGTTACCTAATTTCACTGCTAGTTCAATTAGGTTAAGCTCTTTAATTTTAAAATGAGAAAAAGGTACATTTCTTAATCTTTCCTACATTACATTCAAGTGCATAAGCATAAATCAAAAGATTACATTAACAAATTATTGCATTTATACAAGTGCATGTGACATAGGAAAGATTTACACAAATCTTTTCTGAAAAATTAATCTTTATTGATATTAAAAGTGCATATTGTCTCACACAATCCATGAGACTAACTTGTTCAATGTAAATGAAGAAAAGCATATACATTGATAGGTAGAAAATAGAATGCACATATAAGGAAAGAGGCCAGTCATTACCTAAACGACTGGTTTGGTATGAGATGCCTTGCTTTCATTTCTATGTCGAGCTTCTTTGTGTCCTCCTTAGCTCCACATTGCTCCTAGTTCCTGCATCTGAATGATAAAATGTTGTTAGAGCAATGAAGGTCTCTCATATTACATGTACAAGCACCCTTGAACATATAAACTGATCTCCATACACATTAACCAAGCATGCGAAACACTGATGCCCAAGAAAATAAGGAGCATATCAAACACCTCTGTCATATTCATCTATCTTTCTAACTTGTTTGCTTCATGTGTAGATTTAGGAAAAACATTGTTGACATTTTATAAAATTTCAACACGTGGGGGTAAATGTGGCTCCCACAAGGGTTGAGCCCAATGTGCTGCCTTGTTGTGCTTTAAAGGCATTGAAAGATACTCATCAGATGATTCATCTCTTTATGGTTCACTCAAATAGGTGCACATCATTTGTGATAGTGAGATATTTGTCACTGTCACAAGTCACATGTACTTGTTCAGGAAAAATAATAAAGAGTGTGCAATATTTTGTGTCAAAATAGATTGCAGAAATGCATGGATGTGAAAGAATAGTATAAAACATGTATATGTGATAGCCATCATATCAGGAGTTGCCAAAAGCTTCATAAAGACAACCTATTATGTTATGGCTGCAAGTGATCAAAACATAGAGGAATGGTGGTTCCACAAACACAAAGTAATCAAGCAATAAGCTACCCGCATGTTGATCAAGGATAGACATCAATGCTCTTTAGCTATTCATAATAAGGAGTAGTGAGCTATTAAGTGGGACACAGTCACATTCATTACAAATACATTGAGAAAGTATGACAATGTTATCTTTAAAAGACAAGCAAAAACCGAGAAACAGGATGTATTCATGAGTCAATCTTTTGGAAGGAACAACCTGGATTCTTTGGCAGGATCTTTTATAAATTGATGCTATGGAGATTAGTCAACATTTGTAGTTTCTAGTGCCATGTCAAATGTATAATACTTCATACTAAGATTCAAGATTATGTATGATAGTCAATATTGACAATGGCTATAGGTATCTTCCTTGAAAAAGAGAGGAACATGTCATGACAAAGATAGCTCTTGTTTAGTAGAGGACTATTGATCACAGTCTCCAATGATAGTTGCAAAAAAGCAACTGAATAGCAAGTGTAGGAGGAGAGATCAAGGCATATCACAAAGATAGGAATATTGAGAAAATTGAATAAGAAACCCAATGAGTAGAGCTTATTAGAGTGGTATTGCAAAAGAGAAAAACAACCTACAGTGGTGCTTTAGAGAAGTAATGTAAATCGTTTATAGGGAGGACAAATATCCAACAATCAAAGATAGTGCAAATGTTTCTAGTGAGGGAAGTTGTTTTTGTGTAGTAAGTCTCAATTTAATACCTCAATACTTGATATATAGATTAACAAGAAGGTTCAATGCAACAACTATGAATAAGATTCAGCCAAACAAAACTACTATTGCTTGTATCAACAAAATGATACTATGGGCACTGGGTCAGCTGGAAAAAAATAGAGTCAATAGCGTAGATGCTAAAGTACAAGAGTTATCCCCTAATTCAACTGTGAAGAACCTGCTCATATAAAAGGGAACTATTTTATAAGGATAGTCCTCAAGTCTAGTAGATGAGATACTTGAAGGAAACTAAATTAAATCTCCCTGTTGGGCAGGAGTGTAGGCATTTTAAAGACTTCTAAAATGACTTACTTGCAACATGGAAGAGACCCTACGAGGGCAGTGGATAGTTTTCAATAGAGGCAGTTGAATATGGAAAATCAAAGGAACATATGCAAAAGGTAAGTATTAGTAAATGATAGTCATATCACCATGAGGACTATAGATCTTTATGCTACATCAGGTTTATCTGGAATGATAGAAGCCTCTTTATCTGTGACTCTCAGTTTAGAGTTTTCAACTGTTGTAAAAGTAATTGTTCCATCAAGTCCAAGGTTGATTTCTTCCCATCTAAAGTAAAGGAGTATGACAAGCTAAAAGGTGTTTCAGATGGGTTTAGCATAAAACACGAGTTAATTGCTTCCTCAAATCTAGTGGAGTATGATTTACTCAAATGAAAATTGATTATAGTGTTACGAATGATAGTGAATAATTTTTTCATGGGATAGCTAAGGTATGACAATGTAATTGAAGTCACCTAATTGTAAGAAAGTACTACAGTCTTCATAAAAAACCAAGAGAAGGCAGTCATTTTGGAGACAAATAGTGATTGCAGATCACTTTAATCATAAGATCAATGGAAGGTTATATAGTCTACAACAGAAAAAAATGGAGAAACCCTCACTTTTTCTTTGAAGATAAGAGAACCTGAATGTCTTGTAATGTCACAGCCATGAAACACATAAACTTTCAATTGTGCATGTCAGCGGGTGTTATAGCCCAGATACAGTGAATGAAATTCCCAGATGTCCATGGGTTGAGAATGGGAGATACAAAAGGTATGAGCTATAGGCCTATATTGTGCAGAGAGAATTAATTTGAAAAATTCCTAGTAAAATACAGAGAAATGAGAAGCCATCAGCCTGCAATGAAAAGGAGTTCATAGAAATAATGAAAGAAAAAGAAGAATGGAGCATTTATTATCTGACAATACAAAACCTTGGTGTCATGAACAAAGATGCTTATAACTTTCAAAAGAATCAATAGGGAATAAATGTATTGGTCGTGGATATTAAAAATAAGAATTCTTCTTTTCTTTTCTTTAGGAAACACATGGCTATCGTTTCTAATTCAAATTCAAGGAAAGCAAAAGAAATTCAAAAAAGAAAAAGAAGCTACAAGATGCATCAAGCAAATGAATTATACACATTTTTTGAGTAGAATAGGGCTCAAACTTGTAGATTTTCTGCAGAAAATACAAAAGAAATGAAGAAATTTTTTCTTACATCAAGCTCATCTATGCTTGCATCTGTTGTTCTACACATAGATTTGTCAAAAAATGCCACTATTAGCTTTAGAATCCTCCATGAATGAAGCTTCAAAAAACCTCAAGTTGGCAACATGAAGATTCCTGAGGGGTCAAAGAAAATGAAAATGCATTTTAGCATTTTACCTTTTCTTTTTGGTCTTAGGGTTTTTACCCTAACAAGAGCCGACAAAAGCTTTAGGCATTTTTGCCTATGTTTTAAAAATATATACAATGAAAACAATTAAGTTGTGGGTTAAGACTTAGTCTTATGCCTTGTGATGTTTTCATCTAGGTGGTATATAAGTCTTTTAAGACTTATTTTATTTTTCTTTTATTTTTGCATTTGATTTCTTATTGTAAAGTGTTTTAATTAAGTGATAGTTATAAATCACTTAATTCAAAATGCTATTTTGAAAAATGCAAAAATAAAGTGATTTATGTAAATGTCTTTATGAGCATTGTTAAGGAGTTATTCTTTTGCAAGCATATAGGAGTAGTTACGATAGTTTGGAGACATTTACCCATGCATGTACGAGGCATTTATTCATTTTGTTGAAGGAATTGCTGGAATCTAGGGGTGGTTTTTCATGCCTAGATGCTTGGCATGGTCAAACCCACTTTCCCCACATGTTGGAGACAATTTTGGGGGGAATCTAGTTGCTCATTTTTAGGCTCTTTTGTGTGATCCGACCCAAGTTAGTTGGTAGCTCCTATTTTGGTGCAACTACTTGGAGATGAGTATTTTATTCTCTTGTTGACTCATTTTTGAGTTAGTTCTTCTGATGCATATTGAGACTTAGTGGCTTTTGGAGTCCTTTGTCATACTTCTTGCAATATTTTGTAACTCATTTGGGAATGAATTCATAAAAGACCTTGGATATCAGTACTTGAAGTTTGTGCCTTCTATTTCTTGCAATATAGTGGTTATCAAGTGGTTGATCAAATTACATGTGAGGTATTTTCACTTCCTTGTAGTTTTGTCTCACGTTATTCTGCTCTTTCTGCAAAAGTATGTCTATGCAGGTTGAAAATTGTGTTTTAAGTTTCACATATCTTTTAAATTATGAAGGTGTCCTTTCTTTTTGAAAGTTAAATGCATTTAATCCTTTTTTCAAAATACTTATGCATAATCCTACATAAATAAGTTGTGCAAGTTTTTTTTTCAGTCATTGAAAACAAGTGTCTATTCTCTAAATTTTCAGGTCCTTAGTATAATCCAGTGTATCACCTTCAATTTTCTTTATCAGTATTTTAGTTTATGTTTTCTCTTTCTATCCTTTTCCTCTGCAAGTTCAGTAGAGTAGTTTAGGTAATATCCAATTAAGAATCAACTTTCTCTGGAAGTTCTTTTCTACTATAGGTGACCCACAACCTTAGAAAAGTTCCCATGTTTCACATGATTAGCTATGTTAAAATTCAACTAGGGTGCAAATCATAGTGATAACAGTTTTGGCATGCCCAGTGGGATAGAGAACTAATTTTCATTCTCTTCTGTACTACACATTGCTATTGTTTGGTGTGTATAGCAGTAGTTTCTGGCTTTGGAGGCAAGTTTTCAACACACCTGGTGACTCTCGAAGGATATCTTTCAGTTTCAGTAGTACTAGTTTCTGGTATGTTTCAAAATTATTTGAAAGAAAATTTGATTTTTTGGCTTTCCAATCTCTTGGATGAAAAAATATGTCTTCATTTCATGGAAATATGTCATATTATCCTCCATTTGATGAAAATGATGCCCATGTATCTTCCTATTAGCCATATCATACTGAGGATGTTGTTAGTTTTATCCAAAATAACCTTGTAGCAATAGATTACCAATGTGTTCAGCGTGCTTCCCACCCTCCCACTCCTGCTCAATCTAAATATTAGCCTATTTATGCCCAGAACTAGTCACAAGAGGGCCATATTTTCCCAAACCAATATTCTTGTCATCATTTGCAGCCCCAAAATGTTGATGATATGGGGATTAGTAATATTAAAAATATATTGCTAGATTTCCATAGGTAGTTGGATGAAATCAATAGAGAGCAAGAGTATCAAATGCAACAACAAGAGGTTGTCATGTGTCAGGACGATTTGGCCTACCAGACATACATTCATGAGAAGGAGATGAAGTTTCAAAGAAGACAACATGAAGAACACCTTGCAAGAGAGATTATTGCAAGGGAAGAAAAGATGAAGATAATGCTTGCCCAGGTTTAGAAGGTGGAGAAACAACAACCCATCACCTTTGCAAATCCATTTTATGAAGAGAAGGTTAAGTGTGATGAGGAGCAGAGGATGGCATAAAAAAGGAGACAACATGAGGAATTCCTTGCAAAGAAGATAGCTGCAGAGGAGGAACAAGTGAGGCTTTCGCTTGCTCGAACCCAAAGGTTAGAAGCTCAAACACCTCTTTCCATTCCTAGTTTCAAACAAGCTCATAACATGATGGATGTGCTTGAAAATAAAAGTTTTGACTCTAAAATTCCAAGTTTCAAGCCTACTGAGATTTTTCACATTCCAAATGAGTGCTCAAATGAGTGTTCTAAATTTGAAATTCCAAGTTTTAGGAGTGTTGTTATGTTGCAGAATCAAGAACTTGGGAAAATTCAGTCTATTATTCTTGAGAAAGAGCAGACCCTTGATCAAAATAGCTCACTCAGTATCAAGGAAAATAGAACTCCAAATATGTTGCATCTAGCTATGGAGCATTATCGGTTAACACAAAGAAAAGCTCTCCAAAATGGTGAAACTAAGCTCATAGGACAGTAGGATGAGAAGGAAAAATTGACTGATGATGAAGTGTATCCTACAGTTTGGAATGAGGAGTTACCTTCATTCATTCAACATGATGAAGAAGTTGTGGGTCAGTTCACACCAAGGGCTATTTCAGAACAACAAGAAGGCATCATACAAAGTAGTGAGTTGCTGATTGATGACAATCAACAAGAAAATGGAACCTTAGATCATGAGAAATAACAAAAAAATGAACTTGACACTATTCTCCAAGGTGAGAGATTTGATGTTTTTGAGCATGCTATAAATGAGAAGGATAATATCCAGCTTTATGAAGAGGAGTGCACTGATATAATTGAGCATTTTTGTTCAAAATTGGATGATAAGGAATCAGATCTGTTGGAGGAGTTTGACACTCATGTTGAAATTCAACAGCAGTTTCATAGGTTTGAAAAAGAAATTTCTTTTAAATCTAATTTGCAATGTCTTATCTAGTCATATGAGCTTCCTTTTTGTTGTACAGAAGAGCTAGAAGTTGATATACCGGTCAAAGGTTGGCTTCAAGAGGCTACTCCATTGTTTGAACACTTTCCTACCTTCATTGAAGAAGAAAAGCCTATTTTGGAGTGTATCTCTTTGAGTGATAATGGGGATTTTAAAGTTAAACAAGTTGATTTTAAGAGCCTTTCAAGAGTTGATAGTTTTGATGAGTTGTTAGCTACCCTAGTGGAAGATGATTGTCCACTCACTATGGAGGAGGAGTTAATATGGAAAGTTATTATGCAAGGTGAAGGTAATGTTGCTATTTCTGAGCATTCAAATTATTTTCTTTCTAGTCGAATGTATGGAACAACAGTGAATGTGCAAGAAACCATCAATGAAAGATCAAGGTTTGTCCTTTGAAGGAGTTGTCCAGTCAAATATTTAGCCTAGATGGAGTCCAATAAAGTACCAATAGTTGATCTTGCACCCATGCATGAAGGTATAGCTGAAGATGGTATCAAGGATGCGTTGGAAGCTAGACAAGAGTATGTTGAGCTCAATTATCCTCCTTTGAATAAAAATTCCTATGATCAATTTGATGAGGTAAGTGAACATGTTTACCTCTTTCAAGGGGTAGTGTATAATCTTGTTGAACTTTTCTATGTGTCCCACCTATACTTAGCTTTCCTCAAGTATATGAGTTATTGTATTTTAAGAAGGGGCAGCTATTTCAGTCATCCTATAAATGGTTTTGTTTGACTAGTTTCTTTGCTAGTTAGAGTAGGATAGAATAGGTTTCAGTCTTAGTTGTCATACCCTAAGTACTGTCTAGCATAGGTAGGTAGTTTCCCTTTTGAATTTTTTTGTTTGAATAGTTTTCCAAGGACTTTTGCACTAATCTATTGAGTTATAGTATTGTTTTGAGGATTGTTGTCAAATTGTGTCAAGTTTCTAAGTGACTCCATGCCCAATGAATAGCCTAGGCAACTTGTTTTCATGTTTAGCAGGAAAACATATAGCAAATGTCACAAAAAATGTTACCTGATTTCACTGCTAGTTCAATTAGGTTGAGCTCTTTATTTTTAAAATGAGAAAAAGGTACATTTCTTAATCTTTCCTACATTACATTCAGGTGCATAAGCAGAAATCAAAAGATTACATTAACAGATTATTTTTATTTATACAAGTGCATGTGACATAAGAAATAATTACACAAATATTTTCTGAAAAAGTAATCTTTATTGATATTAAAAGTGCATATTGTCTCACACAAGCCATGAGACTAACTTGTTCAATGTAAATGAAGAAAAGCATATACATTGATAGGTAGAAAATATAATGCGCATATAATGAAAGAGGCTAGTCATTTCCTAAACAACTAGTTTGGTCTGAGATGCCTTGCTTTTGTTTCTATCTTGAGTTGCTTTATGTCCTTCTTAGCTCCATATTGCTCCTAGTTCCTACATCTGAATGATAAACTATTGTTAGAGCAATGAAGGTCTCTCACATTACATGTACAAGCACCCATGAACATATAAACTGATCACCATACACATTAAACAAGCATGCAAAATACTAATTCCCAAGAAAATAAGGAGCATATCGAACATCTCTATCATATGCATCTATCTTTCTAATTTGTTTGCTTCATGTGCAAATTTAGGAAAAGCATTGTTGTTGTTTTATCAAATTTCAGCATGTGGGGTAAATGTGGCTCCCACAAGGGTTGAGCCCAACATGCTGCCTTGTTGTGCTTTAAAGAGGCATTGAAAGATACTCATCAGATGATTCATCTCTTTATGGTTCACTCAAACAGGTGCACATCATTTGTGATAGTGAGATATTTATCATTGTCACAAGTCACATGTACTTGTTTAGGAAAAATAATAAAGAGTGTGCAATCTTTTGTGTCAGACCAAATTGTAGAAATGCATGGATGTGAAAGCACAATATAAAACATGTATATGTGATAGCCATCATATCAGGAGCTGTCAAAAGCTTCATAAAGATGACCTATTATGTTGTGGGTGCAAGTGATCAAAATTTAGAGGAATGGTGGTTCCACAAACACAAAGTAATCAAGCAATAGGCTACCAACATGTTGATCAAGGATAGCCATCAATGCTCTTTAGCTATTCATAATAAGGAGCAGTGAGCTATTAAGTGGGACATAGTCACATTCATTACAAAGACATTGAGAAAGTATGACAATGTGATCTTTAAAAGACAAGCAAATAACCGAGCAACATGATGTATTCATGAGTGAATATTTTTGAAGGAACAACCTGGATTCTTTGGAAAGATCTTTAATAAATTGATGCTATGGAGATTAGTCAACATTTGTAGTTTCTAGTGCCATGTCAAATGTATAATACTTCATACTAAGATTCAATATTATGTATTGTTGATCGTGTTTTTTGCACATCAACAACTCGTAAAGAATGTAATATCCTATCTCACTTGAAAGGTAAATCTCTATCTGCAAGCCTCAAGAGATAACCCCAAGGTCTCTAATGTCAGGTCTTGACAATGCATAAACAACTCAGTGATAAAATGTGAAAATGTTGGTAATCACAATGGGACCTTACTACAAGCAAAATACTGAATCAATTTTATCAGATCTAACAATATGATGATACTTCAATCCTAAATTTAACCCAATAATCAAAGAAATAGAAAAAGATAAGGGTTTCAAAGAGATTTCTAAGTCTAATACTACTCCTAGGATTAACAAGCAAAATGACAAAACAACTGAAATGGACCAATCCTTCAAAGCACGATCTCTCTTGACTGAGATAAATGCAATCTTACGAGAAGAAATGAGTGCAATGTAGGAGGTGTTAAGATTTTCAAAATAAAATTGAACAGTCATTCCAACAACCCCTATTGCAGTTGAAATAGACAAATCCTATCCTGTCAGACTAAGCACATTGAATATGAGTCAGGGCTAACTTTGCAAAGCAACTAACAATCAGTTGGTTGCGAAAAGTGTGGACTGAAGGATTACTGCAACATTCAAGTATCGAATCACAAACATTATTAAATCAAATCTAATCTAGATGTTAACCTCCTCAAAGCAATTTTAAAGATGGAATAACAAGAACCATGCAAGACAAAAGAACACAAGTATGGCACCAAATCACAATGTCATTACTTGTATTCAAATTATCCACTGTAGCAACAATTCTAGTTTTCTATTACAATACTTTCTTGAGAACAACTACTTGCTAACTTACTCTACTCACATCTAACTATTATGCACTATTCTACTTCTATCTTCTAATTAAAAATTCCAACTATCTAGCCCTTACAACTGAGGCGAAATGCCCAATATATATAATTCCCCCAAAAACCCTGTCAGCCTAGCAAGATCCTACAACGTGCTTGGGCACCCTTGAGCCCGACCAAGAGAATCAAAATGGAGCGAAGGAATGCATTAAATGTGTGAACAAAACCAGTCCGGCACAGAGTTCCCAATGTAGCTCAGACCAATGCAGGGCGCAATAATGGGGAAGCACAAATCCTGAAGTAGTTGGGCATTAACTGCCTTCCCCTTTATCTCTATTCTGATCCGGCCCTTCATTAACCTTCAAAAGCACCCCATCCAAGTCAGCCACTGGTGCAAAGGAAAAACCCTAAGTCAATTCTCAATGGACACAATCTCTTCTCTTGACCATTTGACCGACTTATCCCAATCCACCTTATACATTAGGTATTTGTCAATAACTGCAAGGTAGGTGGCTACATCATCCAACTGATGCTTAGAGACAGAACCATCATCAAGTGGCACATAAACATCCTGCCACCAATTTCTCAACTGTTCCAGATTCAAATATTTGGGAGCAATCTTCCTTTTCCCAGTCATAATTTCAAAGAAGGTAATGGAGCCATTATATACACCACCTAGGGTATCATCAATCTGCCTTCTTCTTTGTTTATAAATCCCTCTTAAAGCACTGCCCCTGTCACGGTGACTTTCTCGGGGATCCACGCTCTTAATGTCCATTTTGATCCTCTCTGCATCAGACATTGAGGACCCAGCTACTGCCTTGCCAAATTCAGCCTGCACTCAACATGGAAATCATAGTAAAAACCATAGGAAAGGGAAGGTTAATTCATCAATACATCATTAGAATGAATCTCATATAGCCAAAGTGTTATTAAATTTCAAATGAGATGATCACGACAAATTTCGGGTTTCAAGACCATCCATGAGAATTTGAGCCGGAGAGAGGGTACACAGAAATTCCAGACCGATCGGATTCCAATGGAATAACCAAGAAACACGTACTTAACCATTAAACCTGATCATGATCAATCAATAAATTATATGGGAAATCCAAATATGACATGAAATAATCATTAAATGTATCACAAATCATAAACAAATCCAATTATCTCATGTTCCTTTAAGTTTCATCAGATCTTGGGAAAATCTGTGAGGGACGGATTTCCGCGAAGAACAAGCTAGATTGCAGACTTCGAAAAATCAGAGAGATGGTAGATTTCAAAGAAATCGGACTTCGGCGGAAGTCCCGCGGATAAGAAAAATCCGAATACTTGATTCACCAGGAATGAAGGTTTCATAGACCAAACAAATTCTGTTTTGAAAAGAAGTCTGCAGTGGGGCATATCTTGCTGAGCGACATTATAACAAATATATCAATATGACCGAGAAATTGAGGTAAGATCTTGAAAGTGAATCTTTGTATCTCACCCGACTTACCGGGGTCGGTAAATGCTTTGGCGGACTAAAGTTTTTCGATGCCAGGAGTCACCGGTAAAGGCTGCGGCGTCTTCGCGACTAGTGATAAGGTTTTTGAATTAAATGGGAGAGTCTCACCATTGCGCGTAATGTTTCCGGAGCAAGCAGGGGAAGTCCATGAGCGCCAATCTCTTGCTAGCGACATGAAGTTTTCCCAAAAGAGCTCACCAAGAGAAAGGAAAGTCATTTTGAGGTCTGGTGACAGCCCGATAGTCATGCCAAGGGCGTAGGTCTCGACAAGAGTCACGATCTAGCGAAAGGAGTCCTCGGTGAAAGCCACCCAGAATGTCATCACCTCCATGAAAACCAAATGAATATCGATACTGAAACCAATGGAATCCACAGCTACTGGCCTCTTTCCAACTGAAGCAGCATCTTGCGAGAGAAGCAGAAGATGTATGTCGATGAGAGATTTTCCTACGGGGTGAGGTCTCAGTGAATCCTCCTTGTCTCATTGACTTACATAAAATACTTTATCGGTGTGAGAAACGATACCATCACAGCGATCAAATATGAACTTAGGAAGATTTATCAGTGAAATATAGGGTGATCGGTATGACATCCCCCCAAATTTGAAGGGTCAAAGCGAAGAAAATTTGGAAGGGACAAAGAGTCACAATTTCACCCAGACACCAACCAATGTAGAACTTTGACATGTTTAACTCAGGACCAGTCAGGGATGGACCTTTCATATATTTTCTTTGTGTTTTAGGCCCGTTTAAGATGAAATAACATGGAATGACATTGCCCTTAGTTTGAAACCCTACTCATTAGCCATTAAGCGCACATGCAAGTTCAAAATTCAATTGTTTCAACTGCTAAAGTTATTTACTAGAAAGGAGTTTACTAATTACTCTCAGGCAAGATTCATCAAAATCCAGATAGACAAATGATCTCAAAACTCACCTAGGAGATGACACATGATGCAATACTGAACAACCCTAGCATGAAATGATCCAAAAGACCCAGAAACCAAGTTAAGATACACCCTTCAGCATGCACAAACCAATAATGCACAATCAATGGGGCTGATGAGAAAATAGGAAGCGATGAGGCCCGAGGAGAATCCACCGAAAAATTTGTCCCACGAAAATCCATAGTACCAAAAATCCCAAACAATCCAGCGAGGGTCCAATGCGGAATCAAAGCGGGATCCGGAAAATCGACCAAAGGCGAAAAATCTCAAATTGAGCAAAAGCACGACATCCAGAACTTAAGATTTTTCAATAAATAAAATAGGGAGACACTTAGGCAATCAAAATAAACCTTTTAAGCAAATTCCCTAAATAAGACAAAGAACCTCAAAAGAGCCAAAGAAACCAAAGAAACTGAGTGAAAGAGGATTCCCTTCTTCCGGTCGCGTGTGTCGCAGCGCACATATATGATAGTCAATATTCACAATGGCTATAGGTATCTACCTGGACAAAGAGAGGAACATGCCATGATAGAGATAGCTCTTGTTCAGTAGAGGATTGTTGATCACAATCTCCAATGATAGTTGCAAGAAAGCAACTGAATAGAAAGTTGTAGGAGGAGAGATCAAGGCATATCACAGGGATAGGTATATTGAGAAAATTGAACAAGAAACCCATTGAGTAGAGCATATCAGAGTGGTACTACAAAAGAGAAAAATAACCTATAGTGGTGCTTTAGAGAAGCAATGTAAATAATTTATAGAGAGGTCCTACATTGAAAGATAGTGCAAATGTTGCTAGTGAGGGAAGTTGTTTCTATGTAATAATTCTCAATTTAATACCTCAATACTTGATTTATAGATTGACAAGAAGGTTCAATGCAACAGCTATGAATAAGATTCAGCCAAACAAAACTACTATTGCTTGTATCGGCAAAATGATACTATGGGCACTGGGTCAGTTGGAAAAAAATAGAGTCAATAGTGTAGATGCTAAAGTACAGGAGTTATCCCCTAATTAAACTATGAAGAACCTACTCATATAAAAGGGAACTGTTTTATAATGATAGTCCTCAAGTCTTTTAGATGAGATGCTTGAAGGAAACTAAATTAAATCTCCCTGTTGGGCAGGAGTGTAGGAATTTTCAAGACCTCTAAAATGACTTACTTGCAACATGGAAGAGACCCTAGGAGGGCAGCGAATATTTTTCAATGACATTTGAATATCGCAGATCAAAGGCACATATGCAGAAGGTCAATATTAGTAAATGATAGTCATATCTCCATGAGGACTGTAGATCTTTATGCTACATCAAGGCTATCTCGAATGGTGGAAGCCTCTTTATCTGTGACTCTCAATTTAGAGTTTTCAACTGTTGTAAAAGTAATTGTTATATCAAGTCCAAGGTTGATTGTTGCCGATCCAAAGTAAAGGAGTCTGACAAGCTAAAAGGTGTTTCAGATGGGTTTAGCATAAAACATGAGTTAATTGCTACCTCAGATCAAGTGGAGTATGATTTACACAAATGAAAGTTGATTATAGTGTTACCAATGATAGTGAAGAATTTTTTCATGGGATGGCTAAGGTATGACAATGTAATTTAAGTCACCTAATTGTAAGAAAGTACAACAATCTTCATAAACAACCAAGTGAAGGTAGTCATTTTGGAGAACAATAGTGATTGCAGATCACTTTAATCATAAGATCAATGGAAGGTTATATAGTCTACAACAGAAAAAATGGAAAAAACCTCACTTTTTCTTCAAAGATAAGATAACCTGAGTGTCTTGTGAGGCTGCGGGCATGAAACACATAAACTTTCAATTATGCAAGTCAGAGGGTGTTATAGCCCAGATACAGTGAATGGAATTCCAAAACGTCCATGGGTTGAGAATGGGAGATACATAAGGTATGAGCCATGGCCCTATATTTTGCAGAGAGCATTCATTTGCAAAATTCCTAGTAAAATATAGAGAAATGAGAAGCCCTCGACCTGTAATGAAAAGGAGTTCATAGAAATAATGAAAGACAAAGAAGAATGGAGCATTTATTATCTACAAATAAAAAACCTTGGTGTCATGAACAAAGATGCTTATAACTTTCAAAAGAATCAACAGGTAAGAAATGTATTGGTCGTGGCTATAAAAAATAAGAATTCTTGTTTTCTTTTCTTCAAGAAACACATGGCTATCACTTTTAATTTAAATTCAGGGCAAGAAAAAGAAACTACAGGATGCATCAAGCAAATGAATTATATAGAAATTTTGAAGAGAATAGGGCTTGAACTTGTAGATTTTATGCAGAAAATACAAAAGAAATGAAGAAACTTTTGCTTACATGAAGCTCATTTGTGCCTGCATCTGTTGTTCTACGCATAGATCTGTTAGAAAATGCCACTATTAACTTTAGAACCCTCCATGAATGAAGCTTTAAGAAATCTCAGGTTGGCAACATGAAGATTCCAAAGGGGTCAAATAAAATGAAAATGCATTTTAGCATTTTACCTTTTGCTTTTTTGGTCTTAGAGGGGTTTTACCTAACAAAGGAAATTTGATGGAAGCTTTTAGGAATTTTTTTGCCTGATATGTTTTAAAAAATATACAATGACAGCAATTGAGTTGTGGGTTAAGACTTAGTCTTATGACTTGTGATAATTTCATCTAGGTGGTCTATAAGTCTTTTAAAGACTTATTTTCTTTCTTTTATTTTTGCATTTGATTTCTTATTGTAAAGTGTTTTAATTAAGTGATAGTTATAAATCACTTAATTAAAAATGCTATTTTGAAAAATGCAAAAATAAAGTGATTTTTGTAAATGTCTTTATGAGTATTGTTAAGGAGTTATTATTTTGCAAGCACATAGGAGCAGTTATGGAAATTTGGAGACATTTACCCATGCATGTTGGGGGCATTTATTCATTTTGTTGAAGGAATTGCTGGAATCTAGGTTTGGTTTTGCATGCCTCGATGCTTGGCATGGTCAAACCCACTTTCCCCACATGTTGGAGATAATTTTGGGGGGAATCTAGTGGCTCGTTTTTAGGCTCTTTTTTGGGATCCGACCCAAGTTAGTTGGTAGCTCCTATTTTGGTACAACTACTTGGAGTTGAGTATTTCATTCTCTTGTTGACTCATTTTTGAGTTAGTTCTTCTGATGCATATTGAGACTTAGTGACTTTTGGAGTCCTTTTTCATACTTCTTGCAAGCTTTTGTAACTCATTTGGGAATGAATTTAGAAAAGACATTCGATATTAGTACTTGAAGTTTGTGCCTTCCATTTCTTGCAGTATAGTGGTTATCAAATGGTTGATCAAATTACATGTGAAGTATTTTAACTTCCTTGTAGTTTTGTCTCACGTTATTCTGCCCTTTCTGCAAAAGTATGTCTATTCTGGTTGAAAATTTTGTTTTAAGTTGCACATATCTTTTAAATTGTGAAGGTGTCCTTTCTTTTTGAAAGTTAAATGCATTCAAGCCTTTTTTCAAAATACTTATGCATAAGCCTAGAGAAATAAGTTGTGCAAGTTTTGTTTTCAGTCATTGAAAACAAGTGTCTATTCTCTGAACTTTTAGGTCCTTAGTATAATTTGGTGTATCACCTTCAATTTTCTTTATCAGTCTTTTAGTTTATGTTATCTCTTTCTATCCTTTTCTTCTGCAAGTTTAGTAGATTAGTTTAGGTTATATCCAATTAAGAACCAAATTTCTTTGGAGGTTCTTTTCTACTATAGGTGACCCACAGCCTTAGAAAAGTTCCCATGTTTCACATGATTAGCTGTGTTAAAATTCAACTAGGGTGCAAATCATAGTGATAGCAGTTTTGGCACCCCTGGTGGGATTGAGAACTGATTTTCAGTCTCTTTTGTACTACACATTGCTACTGTTTGGTGTGTAGAACAGTAGTTCTACCTTTGGAGGCAAGTTTGCAACACACCTAATGACTCTCAAAGGATATCTTTCAGTTTCAGTAGTACTAGTTTCCAGTATGTTTCAAAATTCATTGAAAGAAAATTTAATTTTCTGGCTTTCCAATCTCTTGGATGAAAAAATATGTCTTCATTTCATGGAAATATGTCATATTATCCTCCATTTGATGAAAATGATGCTCATGTATCTTCCTATCAGCCATATCATACTGAGGATGCTATTAGTTTTATCCAAAATAACCTTGTAGCAATAGATTGCCAGTGTGTTCAACGTGCTTCCCACCCTTCCACTCCTGCTCAATCTCAATATTAGCTTATTTATGCCCAGAACCAGTCACAAGAGGGCCATTTTGTCCCAAACCAATATTCTTGTCATCATTTGCAGCCCCAAAATGTTGATGATATGGGGATTAGTAATATTAAAAATATATTGCTAGATTTCCATAGGTAGTTGGATGAAATCAACAGAGAGCAAGAGTATCAAATGCAACAATAGGAGGTTGTCATGCATTAGGACAATTTGGCCTACCAGACAACATGAAGAACACCTTGCAAGAGAGATTATTGCAAGGGAACAAAAGATGAAGATAATGCTTGCCCAGGTTTAGAAGGTGGAGAAACAACAACCCATCACCTTTGCAAATCCGTTTTATGAAGAGAAGGTTAAGTGTGATGAGGAGAAGAGGATGGCATATAAAAGGAGACAACATGAGGAATGTCTTGCAAAGAAGATAGCTGCAAAGGAGGAATAAGTGAGGCTTTCGCTTGCTTGAACCCAAAGGTTATAAGCTCAAGCACCTCTTTCCATTCCTAGTTTCAAACAAGCTCATAACATGATGGATGTACTTGAAAAGAAAAGTTTTGAGTCTAAAATTCCAAGTTTCAAGCCTACTGAGATTTTTCACATTCCAAATGAGTGCTCAAATGAGCGTTCTAAATTTGAAATTCCAAGTTTTAGGAGTGTTGTTATGTTACAGAATCATGAACTTGGGAAAAGTCAGTCTATTATTCCTGAGAAAGAGAATTGCTCACTTAGTATCGAGGAAACTAGAACTCCAAATCTGTTGCACCTAGCTATGGAGCATTATCAGTTAACACAAAGAAAAGCTCTCCAAAATGGTGAAATTGAGCCCATAGGACAGTAGAATGAGAAGGTAAAATTGACTGATGATGAAGTGTATCCTACAGTTTGGAATGAGGAGTTACCTTCATTCATTCAACATGATGAAGAAGTTGTGGGTCAGTTCACACCAAGGGCTATTTCAGAACAACAAGAAGGCATCATACAAAGTAGTGAGTTGTTGATTGATGACAATCAGAAAGAAAATGTAGCCTTAGATCATGAGAAAGAACAAAAAATTGAACCTGACACTATTCTCCAAGGTGAGAGCTTTGATTTTTTCGAGCATGCTATAAATGAGAAGGATAATATCCAGCTTTATGAAGAGGAGTGCACTGATATAATCGAGAATTTTTGTTCAAAATTGGATGAAAAGGAATTAGATCTTTTGGAGGAGTTTGACACTCATGTTGAAATTCAATAGTAGGTTCATAAGTTTGAACAAGAAATTTCTCCTAAATCTAATTTTCAATGTCTTATCTGGTTAGATGAGCTTCCTTTTTGCTGTACAAAAGAGCTAGAAGTTGATATACCGGTCGAAGGTTGGTTTCAAGAGGCTACTCCATTGTTTGAACACTTGCCTGCCTTCATTGAAGAAGAAAATCCTATTTTGGAGTGTATATGTTTGAGTGATAATGAGGATTTTAAAGTTAAACAAGCTAATTTTAAGATCCTTTCAAGAGTTGATAGTTTTGATGTGTTGTTAGCTACCCTAGTGGAAGAGGATTGTCCACTCACTATGGAGGAGGAGTCCATATGGAATGTTATTATGCAAGGTGAAGGTAATGTTGTTGTTTCTACACATTCAAATTGTTCTCTTTCTAGTCTAATGTATGGAACAACAATGAATGTGCAAGCAACCATCAATGAAAGTTCAAGCTTTGTCCTTTCAAGGAGTTTTCCAGTTAGATATTTAACCAATATGGAGTCCAATAAAGTAGTAATAGTTGATCTGGCACCCATGCATGAAGGTACAACTGAAGATAGTATCAAGGATGTGCTGGCAGCTGGACAAGAGTATATTCAACTCACTTATCCTCCTTTGAATAACAATTCACATGATCAGTTTGATGAGGTAAGTGAACATGTTTACCTCTTTCAAGGGGCAGTGTATAATCTTGTTGAACTTTCCTTTGTGTCCCACCTATAAATAGCTTTCCTCAAGCATATGAGCTACTATATTTTAAGAAGAAGGGCCAACTATTTCAATCATCCTGTAAATGGTTTTTTTTTACCGGTTTCTTTGCTGGTTAGAGTAGGATACAATAGGTTTCAGTCTTAGTTTTCATTCCCTAAGTATTGTCCAGCATAGGTAGGTAGTTTCCCTTCTTCATTTTGTTGTTTGAATAGGTTTCCAAGGAATTTTGCACTGATCTACTAAGTTACATTATTGTTTTGAGGAATGTTCTCAAATTGTGTCAAGTTTCTAAGTGACTCCATGTCTAATGAATAGCCTAGGAAACTGGTCTTAATGTTTAGCAGACAAACATATAGGAAATGTTGACAGAAATGTTACCTGATTTCACTACAAGTTCAATTAGGTTGAGCTCTTTATTTTTAGAATGAGAATAAAGGTATATTTCTTAGTCTTTCCTACATTACATTCAAGTGCATAAGCAAAAATCAAAAGATTACATTAAAAGATTATTGCATTTATACAAGTGCATATGACATAGGAAAGAGTTACACAAATATTTTATGAAAAAGTAATCTTTATTGATATTAAAAGTACATATTGTCTCACACAAGCTATGAGACTAACTTGTTCAATGTAAATGAAGAAAAGCATATACATTGCTAGGTAGAAAATATAATGCACATATAAGGAAAGAGGCCAATCATTTCCTGAACGACTGGTTTGGTCTAAGTTTCCTTGCTTCCATTTTCTTCTCGAGCTGCTTTGTTTCCTCCTTGGCTCCATATTGCTCCTAGTTCCTACATCTAAATGATAAAATGTTATTAGAGCAATGAAGGTCTCTCACATTTCATGTACAAGCACCCATGAACATATAAAATGATCTCCATACACATTAAAAAAGCATGCAAAACACTGATTCCCAAGAAAATAAGGAGCATATCAAACACCTCTGTCATATACATCTATCTTTCTAACTTGTTTGCTTCATGTGCAGATTTAGGAAAAGCATTGTTTCTGTTTTATCAAATTTCAGCATGTGGGGAAAATGTGGCTCCCACAAGGGTTGAGCCCAATGTGCTGCCTTGTTGTGTTTTAGAGAGGCATTGAAAGATACTCATCAGATGATTCGTTTCTTTATGGTTCACTCAAACAGGTGCACATCATTTGTGATAGTGAGATATTTGTCACTGTCACAAGTCACATGTACTTGTTCAGGAAAAATCATAAAGAGTGTGCAAATTTTTGTGTCAGAAAAAATTGCAGAAATGCATGGATGTGAAAGCACAGTATAAAACATATATATGTGATAGCCATTATATCAGGAGTTGTCAAAAGCTTCATAAAGACAACCTATTATGCTATGGCTGCAAGTGATCAAAACGTAGATGAATGGTGGTTCAACAAACACAAAGTAATCAAGCAATAGGCTACCAACATCCTAATCAAGGATAGCCATCAATGCACTTTAGCTGTTCATAATGAGGAGCAGTGAGCTATTAAGTGGGACACAATCACATTCATTATAGAGACATTGAGCAAGTATGACAATGTGATCTTTAAAAGACAAGCAAATAACTGAGCAACATGATGTATTCATGAGGGAATATTTTGGAAGGAACAACCTTGCTGAGATCTTTAATAAATTGATTCTATGGAGATTTGTCAGCATTTGCAGTTTATAGTGCCATGGAAAATGTATAATACTTCATACTAAGATTCAATATTATGTATGATAGTCAATATTGACAATCACTATAGGTATCTACCTTGACAAAGAGAGGAACATGTCATGACAGAGATAGCTCTTGTTCAATAGAGGACTGTTGATCATAGTCTCCAATGATAGTTGCAAGAAAGCAAGTAAATATAAAGTTGTAGGAGGAGAGATCAAGGAATATCACAGAGACATGTATATTAAGTAAATTGAACAAGAAACTCATTGAGAAGAGCATATTAGAGTGGTATTGAAAAAGAGAAAAACAACCTACAATGGTGCTTTAGAGAAGCAATGTAAATCATTTATAGGGAGGAAAAATATCCTACATTCAAAGATAGTGCAAATGTTGCTAGTGAGGGAAGTTGTTTCTGTGTAGTAAGTCTCAATTTAATACCTCAATACTTGATATATAGATTGATAAGAAGGTTCAATGCAAAAACTATGAATAAGATTCAACCAAACAAAACTACTATTGTCTGTATCATCAAAATGATACTATGGGTACTGGGTTAGTTGGAAAAAAATAGAGTCAATAGTGTAGATGCTAAAGTATAGGAGTTATCGCCTAATTGAACTGTGAAGAACCCGCACATATAAAAGGGAACTATTTTATAATGACTGTCCTCAAGTCTAGAAAATGAGATGCTTGAAGGAAACTAAATTAAATCTCCCAGTTGGGCAAGAGTGTAGGCATTTTCAAAACCTCTAAAATGACTTACTTGCAACATGGAAGAGACCCTAGGAGGGTAGTGGATAGTTTTCAACAGAGGAAGTTGAATATGGCAGATCAAAGGCACATATGCAGAAGGTCAGTATTAGTAAATGATAGTCATATCACCATGAGGACTGTAGATCTTTATGCTACATCAGGTTTATCTGGAATGATAGAAGCCTCTTTATTTGTGACTCTCAATTTAGAGTTTTCAACTATTGTAAAAGTAATTGTTCCATGAAGTCCAAAGTTGATTGTTGTCCATCCAAAGTAAAGGAGTGTAACAAGCTGAAAGGTGTTTCATAAGGGTTTAGCATAAAACATGAGTTAATTGCTGCCTTAGATCCATGGAGTATGATTTACTCAAATAAAAGTTGATTACAGTGTTACCAATGATAGTGAAGAAATTTTTCATGGGATGGCTTAGGTATGACAATGTAATTTAAGTTACCTAATTGCAAGAAAGTACATCATTCTTAATAAACAACCAAGAGAAGGAAATCATTTTGTAGAACAATAGTGATTGTAAATCACTTTAATCATAAGATCAGTGGAAGGTTATATAGTCTACAATAGAAAAAATAGAGAAACCCTCAGTTTTTCTTCGAAGATAAGATAACCTGAGTGTCTTGTGACGCTGCAACCATGAAACACATAAAATTTCAATTTTGCAAGTTAGTGGGTGTTATGGCCCAAATACAGTGAATGAAATTCCAAAATGTCGATGGGTTGAGAATGGGAGATATAGAAGGTATGAGTCATGGCCCTATATTGTGCAGAGAGCATTCATTTGTAAAATTCCTAGTAAAATACAGAGAAATGAGAAGCCCTCAACTTGCAATGAAAAAGAGTTCATAGAAATAATGAAAGACAAAGAAGAATGGAGCATTTATTGTCTGCAAATACAAAACCTTGGCGTCATGAACAAAGATGCTTATAACTTTCAAAAGAATCAATAGAGGCTTAAAAATGTATTGAGTCCATTATAAAAAGAGCCAAGAATTCTTCTTTTCTTTTCTTGAAACTACAAGGCTATCATTTTAATTTAAATTTAGGACAAGCAAAAAAAATTCAAAAAGGAAAAAGAAGCTACAGGATGCATCGAGCAAATGAATTATACATAAATTTTGAGGAGAATAGGGCTCGAACTTGTAGATTTTCTACAGAAAATACAAAAGAAATGAGATTTTTTTGCTTACATGAAGCTCCATATGTACTGCATCTATTTATTTCTACACATAGATTTGTCTAAAAATACCACTATTAGATTTATAATCCTCTCTGTGGTGAAGCTTCAAGAAACCCCAAGTCAGTAGCACTTGAAGCTTTGGGAATTTTTGCCTATGTTTTAAAATATACAAGTAAGAAAAAATTAAGGTTGTAAGGCTAAGACTTAGTCTTATGCCTTGTGATGTTTTCATCGAGGTGGTATATAAGTCTTTTAAGACTTATTTTCTTTTTCTTTTATTTTTGAATTCGATTTCTTATTGTAAAGTGTTTTAATTAAGTGATAGTTATAAATCACTTAATTAAAAAATGGTATTTTGAAAAATGCAAAAATAAAGTGATTTTTGTAAATGTCTTTATGAGCATTGTTAAGTTATGCTTTTGCAAGCATATAGGAGTAGTTATGGCAGTTTGGAGACATTTACCCATGCATGTTGGGGGCATTTATTCATTTTGTTGAAGGAATTGTTGGAATCTAGGGGTGGTTTTGCATGCCTAGATGCTTGGCATGGCCAAACCCACTTTCCCCACATGTTGGAGACAATTTTGGGGGGAATCTAGTGGTTCATTTTTAGGCTCTTTTGTGGGATCCGAACCAAGTTAG
>VDFB02000003.1:309269288-309478043 GCA_007258455.2 Sequoia sempervirens | reverse complement strand
TCATTGAATTGGTTGAGATGCTTGACCGAGGTGCAAGGTGGGAATCTAGTTGATTTTCCTTCCTATTGCAACAAATATAATGTTGCTTCTAAGAGCCATCATTTCCAAGTATCAAAGATGAACATGATTCTAGAGACCAAAAGTGTCAAGTTCAATGCCATATTTCTAGGGCCAAAGGTTTATATTAAGTTCAAGGCCATAACTACAAGATTCAACTAGAACAAAATAAATATCATTCCCTAGTTTGTTAGAACATCATAATTACCAGTTTGATAGTGAAAATTAGATTGTAAAGCACACATTACAATAGATCTTTCACTTTTCATGTCTAAACCAACATACGCTTGTCCTCTTTGTCAAAATTTTTACATATTTTAGTGCTATTTCAAAACTCTTAATTAATTGATTAACCCAAATAAATTTAAAAAATAATCTTTTATTTATTTTAAATTATAATTAATATTTATGTGATACTTTGTCTTTTACCATTATAATACTATTTTTTCTATTTAACTTAAATATACTATTAGAATGGTAAAATTTGAATACCCACACCAATTTTTGTTTAGTTTTGGGTCCATTTTGATGGAATGCCTTAATAGAAATATATCGACATGTGACATACTCTTGTGTTAATCTTATCTCCTTCTTTGATCCTTTATCCATATTTAGTTACACTTACTTCCATAATTTGACCTTATCCTTGCCTTATTTGCACATGTTTCAACACATTCATTTTGCTAATAACCTATACTTCCATATATTCATTATGCATTCCATGTCTTGGGCTAGTCTTGTGATGGGTGAGTTCACTCCTACATGGTGTAGAATTGTTGACTCCTACTAGTTGTTAGAAGCCAAATTGGTAGATGTTTATGCAATTATTTATTATGTTGGCATTTGAAGATATTCATTTGTGCATTAAAATATAGGTAGGGATAATGAAGCATCATTCAAAATACTAAGCACTACACAAATAATCATTCAAGGAGTATTTCACTTTGGAGCACTAAAAGGAAATATAATTTGTATTAAATCGTTTAGGGCACATGCATGTGTGAGAGTGCCATCTTCAACATTCTTCCAAAAACTATAAAGTTGGTATAATCAAGGGAGTCAACCTTAGAGACCTTAGGATCTGATAATTTATCTAAGGTGCTTTCAATACTACTAGTCCTTAAAAAGTATATATTGAAGTTTATGGTGACATAGTGGTAGATGTAAAAATGAAACTACATAATGCTAGACAAAAATTTAGTCTACACAAAACATAAAGAGTTGAAATTTGTGTATGCTATTTTTGTTAGTTTATTTTTATAGAAAATGTAAACATGTATGATAAGGAAAATAACAAATTTAGTAAATTGGTGTTTGGCATAAACTAAATTTACTATTACTAATGAAAATATAAACCTAGATAATCTTCTTAGAATCGAACTTACTAGACTACAATGTGATTGCATTGTCATCCATATGGTCACACTATCATCTAAAGCCAATATAACGATAAAAGGATTGAGTTGAAGCTAGAATACCTACACAAGGAAAATATAAACACATGAAATAGTGTATGAGAAATTAAAGGAAAACTATAAAATAATAGAATATGATTCTAACCAAATTTATATAAATAAAGTTACAAAATGATAGAGAAAAGAGTGAGAGTACAAACCTTTGTGTGATCATATAATCACTGGGATTACTTATAATTGAAATAAGGGGAAATGGTGTAACTACTTGGGAGCTTTCCAAAATGGTTAAACCCCTAATTTGGTCTTTTGACCTCCATACATAGTCAAATTCAAAGATGTGTTAGATTTGTATACATGCTCGTAATCCTATGTGGGTCTTGAACTAAGAATGGTAAAGTAGATGATATAATGAACAATAATAAGTGTCTACTATTATCCCTATGTGTATGAAATAGAGTTAAGAGATGTAAAATTTCTAGAGACATAAAAATGATATTAAAATGAAAAAATGAAAGGTGATAATGATATTGCCTTCCAAATGGGAGAAGAGAACAATAGTCCAATATTTAGATGACATGGAAACCTACAAGTGTTAATACTAGAAGGATAAACTAGCAAACATTTAAATACATAAGCTATGAATAGTAATATACAAGCTTGCTAATAGAAACCGATGATGAAATAAATGTAGTCAAATATAAAACAAGGATGAAGAACTTGATCAAAAAGTATACAAAATCAATGCTAATTATATAAGAAACCATTCTAACATTGGTGGGCAAGCAGAGTCTTGGAAGAAACTCTAATCTATTAGAAGTTGAAGAGAGCTAGAAGAGAAGACTTAAGAGCCCAAAAACTAGTTTTTTTAGAGATTAAAACCAAAAGGAAGCTAATTTAAAGTTTACAATCCACACATTTATATTTTGGGAAAAGGAATCAAAAGAGGATTATTGGGAGGCTAAAAGATATTGCTATAGACATGTTACACAAAAATTTGACCAAAAAGCACCCGAAGAGGTTCTTGAAAAATATTTGTTTGATTGCATAAGATAGGATGGGATGATAACTACATAGGCATCTACATAAGTGCATTTTAGTCCAAGAAAAATATAATTTAAAGTTATACAAAATGACAAAAATTATAAAATGAATATCAAAATATTAGAAAACAACACACAAAACACAAGTACATAAATAAACACAAAATTTGACATATGGATTAGGAAAGGAAGATTAGGATGGGCTAAAATAAGGCTTAAAACATATTATGGAAATACATGCTAAAATGAGAACATTTATAATGTCAAAATTGCAAGGCATGAAATTTGTGACAACACATAGTTTCTAGTAGTTTGTAATTAGCTAGATCAATCTTATAGGTTATAGAAAATTTTCACATAATCAGATACTTTCACAAAGCATAGGACTGATCATGTACAACATATGTTTGACATATAAAAATCTTGCAACTATATAGTCTCAAGACTATGATCACATTAAGAACATTTTTTATCTACATTGAGATGTCTTGATTGTGTAAGACATCAAATTAATCTTCACCATCATTCCAAAAAATAAATACCTTATCTCTTCTCATTCAATTTTCAAAATAACTTATTACACATTTATCAATTCTCAATTGTCATTAATTAAGTTAATATGTGCTACGTTCACTTGCATTTATCTGATTAGCCTAGCTTTACAATTATTCTTCTCTAAAATTATTAAACATTATACTTTATTATTGAGAATACATAAATAAAACTAATCTTACTAATCTTTTTAATGTTTAAATTATAGTCCAATCAACAAAATACTTAACCTTATCAATTGCAATGGTAAAAAGTGCACAATCCCCACTTCATTCTTTTATTTTAGATTCATTTTAATTGGGTTGCTTCTAATGTGATTATTGTATAAGTAATACATTTCATTGTGAAAATGACAAATAGTTCAAATTTAACTTGATTCCATTTGCACACTTTTGGAGGGACAATTCCTTAGTCTTACATTATCATCTTCAACATCATTATATGTTTACTTGCCTCTTTGCCCCTTTCACCAAATTGTTAAATAAGTACTTGGAGTTTAACTTTATAGCATAGCAAACTTGTAAATAATGTATATTTACACTATTTGTTTTAGATGTGGGTTACATACATCAAGGTAAATAAGTTCTAGATATTAAGGTGAGGTGGTCCTAGATATCAATTTTTATGTAAATCATTTTTCTAGGTGGATTGCTTTAGATGCAAAACTAAACTAAAATATTAGATAGTAAAATTGAGTGACAAAATTGTTCATTTGATCATTTTCAATACACTAGTAAATTGACAAATTTTTATTTATCTAAATTTCAAATATTTATTCCAATACTATTGCCAATCACAACCCACTAATTTAAAAACTAATTATCCTTCTTAGTTATTTATTTACCCTATACTTTAAAAAAAATTCAAGGTTGTTCACTTTCCTTTTCAACAATCTGGCTTTCAAACAAAAGTGTGGAGGTTTTGCAGACGAGAAAAATGTGGTGTGGGTGTTAGAGAATATGTATATTAAATTTAGTAGATTGGGTTGGATATTTGGTGTTATATAATGCCGAGGAAGTGGGGAATTGAACTGTGGTGGAGGATGCCTGCTTGTGCGGAAGAGCCCTTCAGTTGGGTTTTTTTTTCTTTATTGATTTAGTGGCCCAACGCTGACCCACTAGGGGAGTAGAGGCACACACGTCGTCTTGTTCTATACAGAGAGAGGAAAGTCGTTTCCTGTTGCAATTTTCTTTTTTTCAAGTCAATAGTAACAGTTGGGAGTCTCTACAATCTATGTGGGGAAGTGGGCTTTAGGAAACTGGAAAGTCGCTGATATATAGGGGTCCTCTTCCCAAAGAGGAAGGACAAAGGAAGTTATAAATAAAGGCCTGTGTCGTCTGTATGGTTTAGAGTTTTTGGGCATGGAGAAAGGTTCAATTTTGTTCAGAAAGCTACAAGTCTTTGTAACAACTGTATTGGGTCTCTGAATTGTTGTACGCTTGGTTGTGTTCTGGCGATAAATCTGCTGGACTTACCACAGCTAGCCAGGTTTGCCTTTTCAGTGTAGCATCGGTTTCTTGTTCTAGAAGGGGCTCACCTGAAAGAAAAGTGGAAAAAAGTGTGTGAATTGTTGTGGGTTGGCTGTGGTCTAGAGGAAAATAGCTGGGAGTTTAGGGAAGTTGGTCAGGGTACTTTCTTAGGACACCCCTGGTTTCCAAGTTGCGGTTCACCAAACAGAAAGAAGAGCCTGGAATTGTTATTGAAATGTCTAAGATGTCAATGCTGATTGGGAGTATGACAAGGAACAAATCTCTGGCCTGCTCTGGTGGTGGGGGGGAATTTAAGGCCGAGGTGTTAAGTGAAGTTGTGGAACACAAGGTGAGCGGTGAGCCTGCTGGTCCTTCAGAGAAGCTCATGAGGCAGTTCAGCGAGGCTTCTTATTATGACTCAGAGGAAGAGGAGCATGGTGATGCCAAGGTGGGAGGGGATTTCGTTGTTGGCCCTCTTCTTCCCCTTAAGGAACAGCTTGAGAAAGACAAGGTAAAAATAATTGGGTATGGAAATTCTGATTTTAGATTTTTGTTTGGAAGATCATATTTTTATGATACCCACATCATTATATTGTTGTGCGCGAGTTAAGAAATACAATTTTTTGGGCCTTCCTCTTGTAATGGTTGTAGAGGGTAATGGATCTTCTTGCAGGAGGATGAGAGCTTGAGAAGATGGAAAGAGCAACTGCTAGGCAGCCTGGACGTTGAGTCCATAGGAGGTACTGCCATTTTCTATCTGTTCACTCACAAATTTCAGAATAGCTCCAAATGTTTGCCCAACTTTAGAGTAGTTGCAAACCTTTACCTCAACTTTGGTACAATCACTGCATGTTTATGTATGTTCTAAATAATTAGCTTTACATCAAACCCATAATCAAATATTCTGAAGAATGGTATATTTAGTGAAGGCAGTGTCTGTAGGAGGAAATCTCTTTGTACATGAGGCTTTTCATATGACATACCATATCTCATTTCAATGTAAGCTCGCATCACCTCTTACAAAAGATCAACAGTCCGGCCTGGAACAGAAGGCTGTTGAAGTGGATTATGAGGTGCATGTGATGCTTTATAATCTACAGTGTAGACTTTGACATTGGATAAAACGAGAAAATTCTTGTGGGTTTTAATGTTGGCAGGGCCTGGTTGATTCCTCTTGCAATTGGGTGATTTCTCTTGTAACTAGGCGTAATCCTCTCCTCATTAGGATTTTCTAGGGTACTAAAAGGTGAGACTGTTGGCTTTTTACCATTTGCAGGGATACATTTGATTCTTTTTGGATCGGGGCCTAATCCCTGGGTTACTAGTGCTAGTGAATGCAAGGCCCCTGTTAGAGATTGTATATGCAGCTAAACATGAACTCTCAAAAGTTCTGAACAATGAACTCATGTGTAATGGGAAAATTGGGCTGACTTTCAATCCCCAGTCTCCAGCTCAAAGCCTCAAACTAAAAATCTGACCTTGACCGCTAAACAATTAGATAGCATAAGACATAGTAGGAACTTTAGCTGTCTATTTCTTTTTGTGCATTTCTTGTGTGTTGTCTAGATTTTTAGGCAAACACAATGTTGCAGATCACAGTTAGGTTGAAAGAGATTTTTTGGGTGCAGAATCCTGTATATCTGTAATTGTTTTTCCCTGCTTCGGAGGGCCAGACATCCTGCAAGATCTTTTGTATTTCATTCATGAACACTGTTTATTTTAATGATATTTAATTCATGGAAAGAGCTTTTATACTTTTGTTAGAGAAACCCAGATCATACCCAGATAAATGACGACCTTGTGGGCAATTTGCAGAACGCCTGGAAGCAGATGTTAAGGTTTTAAGCTTTGGGATTGTATCAGCAGGAAGGCCGGACTTAATTATCCCTGTTCCTTTCGTCCCTACTAATTCAAGGGGTTCTTCCTTCACACTCAAAGAAGGCAGCCACTACAATCTCAAAATTTGTTTCTCGGTTCATGATAATATTGTCTCAGGGCTGACTTACATTAACACTGTATGGAAGAGTGGAGTAAGAGGTAAGATAATTCTTTCCACCAGAAGTTTGAATTTTCCATGGTTCAGTATGGTTGTGTTCAAAGTTTCAAGCAGTTTTAAGCCTTCTGGTATGTTTCTTTTTGCAGAGAACAACATTAGGTTTAAAACAGTTTTAAAGATTTGTGGCCTTTTTCTTTTTGCAGTGGACAGCACTCGTGTTATGCTTGGAACATTCAGCCCTCAGCAAGAGCCATACACATATGTGATGGAGGAAGAGACAACACCCTCTGGTCTTTTTGCCAGGGGATGTTACTCGGCCAGAACTAAGGTAGTATGCTTTGTTTAAAACTTTAATCAGTTGCTGCTCTATAGTTATGTCAGCTGTGTCATCAAATTCCATTAACCTATGTTGGTCATGAGTTGTCATTACCATAATTCATTTTTGTTTTTCTTCTCATGCAAATACTTATAGATTTTTATGTTCAAGTTTCTTTTGAGATATAAAAGTTTAATGATGAGATGTGGAGTAGTAGCTTCTGGTAAACATGTGAAGTTAATTAACATCAACATAACATTTCGGATCACACTCCATGATCCATCCTCATTAAGAGAAATGATAGCAAGATTTCAGAAACAGTCCCATTTAAAGTGCCAAGAGATGCCATGTGAGGTGGGGAAACCAAAAATAAGCAAGGAAAAAGCCAATGAACATAACAATTAAAATCAAAATAAACAGTATAAGGCTAACAAAAACAGTAATAACATTAATTAGTTGAAATGACATGTCAAATGTAATAGCAATTGTTATGCATTAATTTATAATATAATTATGATAAGTTGTTGATCTAATGTTTCTGTTTTTGGTTGTTTTCAGTTTGTGGATGATGATGAGAAATGCCATCTCGAAATAAATTACACCTTTGAGATCAGGAAGGATTGGTGATTTGATTTTACTTCATTTCTTCCATTTAACTTTGTAAGCTATTTCTAGTAGTTTGGGTTGGAATGCATAGTTTTAGGTAGATCGGTAGGAGACTGTAAGGAGATTTGCTGGTTATTCTCTGGTTGATTGAAGCCAGCAAATTAATTTGGCTCAAACGAGCCTTGCAATGTAAAGGGTGCCTGCCGTGTTGTGATTCAAGATGATATTACTGTAATTGAACACGATTGAGACTTGTACAGTACCCATAAACTTTCCACATTTACAGTGTTGGATTGTGGTAGTGGAAATGCAGAGTCCAGACCTTGCTGTAACAGGTTCATAAAGAATTTCTCAATTGTGGCAGGATTTGCTTTACTTTTTATATATATGGACATGGCATGTGGAATCTCTAGTCCCAGAAATCTTATTGCATACCATTCTGTAATTTTCAGTTTGTAACATTCTTTTACTGTGGTTCATTGTAATGGACTAAAACAAGCAGATGGTCTGGAGGCAATTCAAAAAGTTACATGAAACCTTGCCTTGCATTGATAGTCAGTCAGCATTCACTAAATGGAGGGCACAAACTGTCTACTTGCATTTGAATTTTCAAAAATATAAGCATTTCCAATTCTAGCGCTGAAACAGAGTACATATCATTAATACTTATAACTTATAAGGCACAGGCTGTCATTTAGTTTTAACCTAGTCATTAAATGAGAGGTCTGTGCAATGATAACAGCCATAAGACAGGGAGACCCACATACTGTAATTCAATTCACCAAACAATGTCAGTCAAAATCCAGGTTCAAACTACAAACATGATATTTCTGGGCTATAAAAATAAGATAGAATGTTTTGATCGCGCAGAGTTTTTTTATCAACTATTTAAATTATTGATGATGGATCACAGAATATTATTTGTAACATTAATTAAAAAATAAGATTTTATCTTATAATTTTTTTTAAATATATTTAGTACAGTCCTTTAAAATTATTAATAAATATCAATTTCTATATGTGCATAATATGAATATAATAACTGTCTCTAAAATAATATTTCAATTTTTTCAAATAGACATATATTCAAATATTTAAATTTTTTTATTATAAAAATTATAATTTAATAAAATGTGTACCCTGTATAAATGCTATAAATCTAGTGGATGGGAGTTATGTGTAAGACATAATCTAAGTTGATAATATATATATATATATATATATATATATATATATATATATATATCAAAATATTGTGATGGAATTAATCATTATTTTAATAAATATTTTAAGTAAATTAATCAAATTGTAATAAGAATTAGGCTTGAAAGTAAAAGTAAACGTGAAATTTAAATAAATAAATTAAGGAATTTAGTTGCTATTGAAGATCTAAACTGTATATATTCAAGGTCAAATTCACATATCAGATATTGATCTTTGGATGCATAATTGAATCAAAAATTGATAGATAATGACCTTGTTGTACCTATGTCAAAAAAGTAATGGCCTTTACAAATATTATATGGGAACTTCCAAAATGAAGGTTATGCACTCTTTATGTTATTTTTTTAGGTGGATTGATTCAAGAAAGACAAATCAAGATTGATGTAACATATTAAAGTTATTGATGTAATTAAGATATTCAGAGATTTTTCTACAATATACTGATGTGAATTCTCTTTTAATATTTTTAGGTAAATCTAATCTTATCTTATTTGAATTTAAAAAATAAAATAATATCATTAAATAAATTAAAAAAGTACTGCTTTATAAATTTCTTATTATATTAAAGACTTTTTCACCCTTAAAGAATATATCATAGCTAATAAATGAGGATTGCCTTTACACCACTTTATGAAGGCTTTTTAATCACTAATATTAATCACCTAGATCGTACCAAAGTCTAAAATAACTTTTCATTTTATTCCAAATGCACATGGAGTAGTCAATATTCTACATTTTCATGATGTGTTGCTTGGCTCTTTAATGGCCATCTCTGGAAGGGAGCCTTAGATATATTAATGTATTTAAAAATTAAGTAAACGAGGTATGACTTGGGCATCTCAAGGCTACCAATATCAACTTTGTCACCTTTACAAAGCTAACATAAAATAAATCAACAAGATTTTAGCATTATATATATCTTATAAGAGTTGACCTTTTGAAAGGGAATAGCTGGGCCACTAAATAAAAATAGAGACCGTTTAGGTACATGTCCTATTAGTTTGATCAACAGATATGAAATTTATTATTATTGGTAGAGTGATTTGACAAAGAAATACCTAGATGTTATTCTTTTTCTAAATCCATAAGCCTATAAAGTCCTCCATTGTTTTTAAAGAGAATACCAAGGTACCATGAACATTACACATTTGTGATATATTTGCATAATTTGGATATAAACACTTATATTTTAAATTTTTAAAAAGGCAATAGAGATGTTAGATTGAGTAAATTTTATTTTTGAAGTATTTAATAGAAAATGTTATATTTAGTAAGTGGAGAAAATACAATTTGGGTGTAATGATAATTTATGATACATTAAATCATATTTAAAATAAAATTTAAATTTAAATAAGTGTATTGAATAATAGACAATTAAAAATGAAGTTTCAAAAAGAGTAGCGTGTTTATTGGATTTTTGGTGTGATTATTATATCTTTAATTTTGTTTGCTAGTTGATGATGATGAAGCATTGTAGTTCTACATGATAGAATATAATATCTAGTTCAAGAACTAAGACCATAATATTTTGATAGAGATGTTCATTTCTTTTTATTATTGAAGATAGGATCACACCCTAATAAGCATATAATTGTTAGGAATCTTAGGGAAAATCATAATCCTAGTATTTTGTTGTTTTTGGTTAAGGATAGAATTTGGAAGAATTCTTTAGGCGTTGAAATTAGTATTGCTGGAATTTGAACAGGAATTGTAACTTTGTAGAATCCTTAGGTGATTGAGGGGGAGGTGCTAATGAAAATAATAGCCATATGACACTTTTGTTAAAAAAGAAAGATGCCAAAAAAATGATATCTAGTATCCATGCTCCAAATTCTCATCAAGGGGGAAGAAATCTTTGGTTGAACTTTTAGGAATTATTGTAGGGAGTGGAATTGGATGGAGGTAGGGGGTTTTAATACCCCCTTTCTCCTTTAGAAAAGAGGGGGACGGGGTGGGGGTGGGGGGATTCTCTAGATTTGTCAAGTAATACAAATGACCTTGTATATTTCATGATAAAGAATGACCTAATAGATAGAGGGTCCATTGGACCAATAGATGAATGCTTGATGACAAGCATATACAAGTCAAATAAAATAGATTTCTCTTATTTGTTGGTGTGTGTGAGAAAATATGTGAATTAGAATAATATAAAACACACAACAAATACTATAAAACACACAACAAATACAATGTATTATATTAAGGAAATCTAAATTAACAACACAATTTGATAAAACGATTCCTTAAAGGCATTCCATCTTCCTCTATTCCTAAGGATCTTGTATTAGTGCTCTTAGATTTTAAGGGTGCATTGAATTATTGGGATGACACCTAAGAAATAAGAAGCCATTAATTCTAGAATGTAGAAACTATGCCTACACCTACATGATTTGATGGATTTGCTGGATGATGAACTAAATGATATGTTGAATGGTAAGCTATTTTATACAAAATGCTATGAAAGGATGCAATGGTAAAGTACTAAGCTAATGGAGATGCTATGATGATAATGGAGATTATAAGGATTCTAAATGCTATAAATAAACTAAGATACATCTAATAAAGAAGCCATGATTCTAATTTACTTGCTAAATTATTCTAAATGCTAAACTAGAATGCAAGCTAAACTCTCAAATGCTAAGATGATTTTTCAGAGTAATTGTATGCAATGCTCTCTATATACCAAAAGCTGTAAATGAGCCTCTATTTATAGATTTCAACAAGGCATCAAGTGAATTGGCAACAATGGACGATTAGGATTCAATCTAGAAAGATCGACGGTGAGAAACGAGGAGGTTAGAGAGAAATAAGGAAGTTGTCCCCTTTAATAGAACAAGCTTGCCAAGTGTAGAAAAGAATAAATGGTGAGAAGAAGTCATGTGTCTCTGAGTTTGTTGAGATTGTTGAGGATAAATACCCATTTTAGAAATTAGGAATAATTGGTTTCATGTGACACATGGTGAGATGAGAGATGATGTGGAAGGAGGTTAGAAAAAAATATGGAGAAATGTGACAAAATTTAAATTAAAAATTCAAATTTAATGAGAGGGAATTAATCAAATAAAAAAAATTAATTAAATTTGTTTATTTAATTAAATCATTAAGAAAGTGTTTTAGATAGGAAGAATTAAGAAATATGAACTATATAAATAAACTTTGCAATTTATTTATATAGTAGAGGAAATAAAGATATTTATTAATTAAATAACCAATATTTAATTAATATTCTCCAAACCAATTTTGGATGTATACATTTTGCCCCACTTTGAAGTGATGTGTTTACACATTACTTCAAAGAAAATTTTTCCAGTGCCATTAAAATTTCAACGATGCCCCAAACGACAATTTTCAGAAGATAACGAATGTATGCCCCCTCAAGAGATAAATTGGGGAATTTTTGATGATTTAAAGATTTTTGAATTTTTTTGATGATTTGTGATGATGTCGATGATGAAATCTTGATTTGATGATATTTCAATGATTTATCTCCTGATATGGAAGAAATGAGCCGCCCTTTCAATTAATTGATCCTTAAAAAAATTAAAATATCCCACCAAAAATCACACTCTTAATTACCCTTTTTAAGAGGTAAAAAGTGAAAAAAGGATTCATTTGTGCACTTGTGATTTTGAAAATTGTGGAGTGAGAGAGCAACCTTGAGCATTTGAGCAAAGATGGTGATCCCCTACGAGACTCATCGATTTGAGCAGGTGCGACGACATAACCGACCAACAACATACAAACCTCCGGTACAAATTTTGAAAACTTTCCTTGTGAATTTTGAATCCTTTTTCCCGTGTTTTTAATTTTGAAATTTAGTTTTTCATAGTTTTGGCGCATATACTAGATTCTTCAGTGCATTGACCTAGAATTTTAGCGCATAGAATAGATGTTTCGATGCATTAGCAGTCTGTAATGGAACATGCATGTTTTGGAGCATAGGTTAAAAGTTTTAGCACATCAAAATATTAGATAGCGCATCAAAAGAAATGGAACATAGGGTTGTAGTTTTAGTGCATTTTCCCAAAGTAATGGCACATTAAATTTTATGGCATATCAAAAAGGTTCCATGGCGCATTTGGGAAATTCTCGGGTGCATCCAATAAAGTGGTGCATAGGAAACATATTATGGTGCATAGACCCAATTTGGTGGCACATCTTCCTTTTGGTGCAATGAGAGATTGTAATAGCGCATCTAGGACATAAATAAAGATTGTTTATTTTTCTCCTTGATTTAGATGATGGTTAATCGCGTCAGCCAATGATTTGTTGTTGTTGATAGATTAGATGATTTAGTGATCTCATGATAGGTGAGATTCAATAACGATGATGTTGTTTTGACCTCATGATAGGCGAGGATCAAAAATAGATATTCGCGAGATTTGATGAAAATCTCACTCGAATTGATAGGATAAGTGATTGTGTGATGTTTGATTGCTTTGTTGAGTTAATTGATTGATTGATGTGTTGATTGTGATGTGTTATAATGATAAGAGAGTGATTTAGATAATCTTCAGTCCTGCGAGCGATTCCCATGGAATTGGGAGCTAATTCCATCGCTATCATAGGCTGATAGGGATATCATTGAGCGATGCAGATTATCTTCATTGATTGACATGCCCCATATTAGGATTAATCAGGGATTGCTAATTGCACTGGTAGAGAGGTGGCATAGCAACCACAACAATTTTCATCTGGCCACTAGAGAGATGACTATGACACCAAAAGATGTCTACAGGATCTTGCAGATTCCTGTGATGGGTGACATTAGGACGTATAATCACACTAAGTAGGGAGGTACAAATGCCTTACGCTGGATATTCCATGATGATCATATTAGTAGGAACGCTGGAAACATGTGTCTCAATCTCATGCTAAAACCCCGAAGAGCCAAGCTCCGCGTGACATTCCTTTATCACGGATCTTTAGTAAATCCAGGGTTTGTACTGCGCCGTACAATGTTTCTGCCGACCGGGTATTGTCGCTGTGACTTCAGGATGCTCGCTATAACTCATTGAAAGGGATCTAGAGACCGGGCTACAAGCCTTTGGGAGATTGATGTTCTCATGACATACCCACAAGAGTCTTGCCGATAAGTATTCACTTGGAGTCTCGGTAACATGGAGGCTTCAGCATGAACTCTTATACATATGTTGGATACAAAACAACACAACAACATTAAACAAAATATTACTATTCTATTTCTCCTGAAAGAGAAAGACAACATATAGCAATCTAACTCCCAAGGTCCTGGTAGTTGGTTCTCAACTGTGCTGACATTACTCAATGGTCAATGTGATTGTAATATTCAAGGGGCCATTGCTGGTAATAAAGAACAAGAGTGCATAACATCAGGTAGTTTACGTTTGAGGGGTTTTAAACAAAAGAAAAAGATGAAACCGAGCTTTAAATCACAGAAACATGAATAAAATCCTTATGTATCCAGACATGCAAATCAACAATGAGTGTTCATTCTACCTAACCACAATTACAACAAGATGCAATCCATAGAATAAACTACGCTACTGCACACATTCCATAATGCTAATTCAGATATCATCACCATTCACTAAACTTACTTAAAACAAATTGTTCACTCATCATTCAAAACGCAGATCAAAATGAATACAATAACAATTCAACTCATAGATAATCCAATGATATGACCTTGAATCCAGTTCCTTCTATTGATTTTCATCAAATAAAGAACAATTAAGCACAGCAAAACACTGGCGTATGGATTAATCATATATCATTAACCTTATCCAAAAATGGATCCAAACTTTTTAAATCTTGACATGAAAACATATGAGAACTTGTAAAACGAGCCTTTTACTAAACTATTCAGAGTATCTTTCTAAAAATCTTGAAAATCCTAAATCTAGTTTCTTTTAATCTCCTATTCTCAGGTGGCTGATCTTTCTTCAATTAGCCGACCTTTACAAAGTAGATTCTAATGGTACATATAGAGTGCCATGCGCACAAATTTCTCAATCATAAATCCAGATCCACAATTCATGGAATCAGAACTGAACATAGAAGTGGACCTAAGAACCCCTTTTCAAGGCTGATTACATCATTGTAAGAAGAAGAATCTAATACTTCAAGAAGAAGATAAAGCACACAGATCAGACTTGGAGTAAAGCTTATGTCAACATCCATAGAAAGAGGAGAAAAAGAAAATGGAATTTGATGCCAAGAGTCAATTACTCTTGCCCTGAAAGCTCCTGAATGTACTCGTCATAACTGGAGAATACCTGTTGAAGAGTATCCAAATTTGAGCCATCCAACCAGTCACCTTCAAATTTGATTCTCTTAAACTCCGCAGAAACCAAACTTTGAGTTTCCTTTAGCTCAATCAGCTCCTTTCTAGCAGTTCTTACCTCTTCCCAAATATCCATAAACTGATCAAGTAATAAACTCTCTCCATCATCTCCCTTTTGCATGATTTCCTCAAACCTTCCCCTCCATTTCTCCCTTAGTTTATCCAAAGATAGGCCTTCTTTGTTTGAGGGATCTATGTTGATTATAATGGCTACCACTGCCTCTAACTTAACCATATGTTGATGCAAGTCCTTGGTCATTTCTCAGACCTCTTCCTGCTGCCCATGCATAACTCTAGATTTGCATCTTATGATACTTGCAGTCTTTTCCAAAAAATCTTCGTTACCTTGCTCAAGAATTGAATATTCTAACAAGACAGATTTGGGCACTTTGCTAATATCCTTCAGCCTTTTAACATATTATTTGTATTCACCATCTTGCTTGTCCAAATCTTTACCTTGTTGGTCTAGATCTTCTGCTAACTCGAGAGTAGCTTCATGAATCTTAGAGCCTTCAACAAGAATATCATCAACCTCCTGATTAAGCTTATCCAACCATTTTTCCATCATTCTCACCTTACTTTTCATCTGAATCAAATCATCAACTTCCCTCTTTGTTAACAAGAATGGGAATTCAGGAGATGCAACCTATTGAGAAATGGGACTAGAAACATCCTTCAAGAAACCATGAAGCTGATCCAACTGAGCCTTAAGCTCATCTTTCCTTTGCTTGTCTTTGATCATCCATGTTTTGGTTGAAGAAGCCACAATATCGATCAAGCTCATTTGCTGATTCCTTGTAGGCTTTCCCAAATTTACCCCTCCCAATTGATAATCAGTTATTTGCATGTCATCAAGGTTCTTTTCCATTACAAGAATGGCACATTCAACAATGATCTCTCCGACCTCAGTAAGCCTAGTGGAGTGAAGAACCCGAGACCTTTTCTTTGGCTTCTCTTTTCCAATCTCCTTCATCATTTCTTCCCAGTTCAACAGCTGTGGTTGAACAACTGGTTTTCTTTCCAAATCCAACTTTAGCCAAGTTGGAGCAATATGGGTAGTGACTGCCTGGGCTGAAGAGGAAGTAACAGTGGTGGAAGATAGGGGTTGCAACAATGTAAGCTTTGGTTGAGAATCAACCTCCTACACATTTTGTTGATCACCTTGCTCCCCTTCCATTGCTAGCTTTTCGGCTTCCTCTCTATCCTTCTGATCTTGTAGCCTCTTAAGCTCCAGCTCCTGCCTTAAAATTTCTTCTTCTTTCTTCTTTTCATACATTTCATCTCGCTACTTTTTCAATGTTTCAACATAATCCCATGCTTCCTTGGATTTCTTTGCATATTCAGCCATCTCAGCAGCCTCTTGTTCCCTTTTTAGGCATTCTTGCTTTTCCCTCTTTCTATAGGCCTCCTCTTGTTCCTTGAGTTTAGCTTCAACAACTTCTTTTTATCTTCTTTGCTAAGCTTTTTCCTCTTCAAGATCATGAATTTTCTGCTGCAATACCAACCTATCCCTTTCTTCTTGAAGTTTGAATTCTTGTTCCTTTTGTTGTTGCTGTTGAGCTAACTCATCGGCCTTCACTTTATCTTCTAACTCCTTTTGCTTGGCCACCAACTCAGATTGTACTCTGGCCCCTTCTTGTAGCTTAGCTGATGCCTCAGCTTGTGCTTTAGCATCAGCTTCTCTTTTTGCCTCCTCAAAGAGTTTCCACTGATCCTCTTCAATCAACATGTGTTCAGTGCCTGCATCATCCATCATATCCAAAGATGTTGATACATGATGCTCTTTATCCGAGGGAGTCTTTTCTGAATCTGTTTCTATATTATGTATCTCCACCTCATCCTCCATTTGCCTCAAGGCTTCGCTCTTAAATAGCTCCTAATCGGCGATTCATGACCTAAATCTGCTGTATCAGCAATGTAGAAAGCTCTCTTTTGTAGCATGGTGTCAACTCCTCCTCGCTAGCTTATTTCATCTTCATGCACCTCCTCAAAAGTCCCCGAGGAACCACCTCCTCCTCTTGTCGCTGGCATCGCACTCTTAAAAATAGCTCCCCTCAACTCTATTAGGATCTATGGATATCCCCTTTTCAAATATTACATACCCTAGAAGTTTCCCTTCAGAAACTCCAAAGACACATTTCTTGGGATTTAGAGAGACTCCATAGCTGATACATCTTTTAAGGACCTTGGCTAAATCAACAACATGATCCTTTCTCTTCTTGGAAAATATTGTCAAGTCATCAACATAAATAATAATACACTTACCTATCAAATCTTTAAAAGCCACATCCATTGCGCGCTGAAAGGTAGCTCCAGCGTTAATGAGGCCAAATGGCATGGGTCTATAGGAAAATGTCCCCCACTTCATAATGAAGGCAGTCTTCATCCTATCTTCATGACTGAAAAGCACTTGATTATATCTAGAATAGCCATCTAAGAATGACATCATCTGGGAACCATTAACAGTTTGTAATACCTCATCAAGAGAAGGAAGTGGATAGTTATCCTTCTCTGAGGCCTTGTTCAAATTCTTGAAATCAACACACAACCTGATCTCCCCACTTTTCTTATGCACCGAAACTAGATTGGCAACCCATGTGGAATTCCTTATGGGGAAGATGATTCTTGCTGACAAGAGCTTTTGCACCTCCTTATGTATTAAAGGCTTGATCATTTTATTGACCGGGTGCTACTTTTGACGAAAGGGCTTGGCTTCTGGCTTCAACGGTATTGTATGTGTGATGACAGAGGTGTCAAAGGTCTTCAAATCCTCATAACTCTAGGCAATTGCTACAATATCTTCTTTTAACACCTTGATTATTTCATTTATGATTTCCTCAGGGCAGGTCTTACCTATAAGAACATTTCTTTTAGGGCCCGAATCAGCCAGATTAATTGATTTGTATTTCCCCCCTTCACTTTGCATTGGCACTCTCTTCCGAGCCCGAGGATCAGAATCAAATATCCTTTCTAATGCTACCATCCCCTTGGGAATGCTATTACTCTTCAATTTCATCACTCCTTCTATATCACAATCTTCACGGTCCCATTCTCCCTAATCTCTATCTGACTCATCTATGATCTATCCTTCAAAGACATCTGAACTTGCCAAGAAGGAAAGTATGTGTTGGTCATCCTCGAAGACCTAAAAAATTCTGAACATTGTCAGGGACTGTAGGGATTGAAACTAGCTCTACTAAAAATCTTTTCAATTTGGAATCCTGCATGGGCTCCAAAGTACTAGCAGTGACTACCAAAGCATCTACAATCTAATTTTTCTCCCTAGGAATCAGAGTAATTCCGAAAGCATCAAAGTCCTCGATCAGATTCCAAACCCTATTTCTGTAGGTAGCCAATCTTTTGTTATGGAAGGTATATTGTTTACAAACCTATTTGATAATAACTTCAGAGTCCCCCATCACCATAAGAGATGTAACCTTCTTTTGATGGGCAAACATTAAGCCTCTAGCTAGTGCTTTGTATTCTACCACATTGTTTGTGCAACGAAACTATAGTCTATAGGAAGCAAAGTAGGTCTTCCCTTTTGGGTTGGTTAATTCTACCCCTGCTCCACTTCCTGATTTGGACTTGGAGCCATCAAATTTCAAGATTCATAACTAATCTGGGGTATGGATCTCCTTCTTTTTTTGGCCCATAGTCTTTTGCTTGGCAGAAGTACATGGCGGCTTGAACTGGTGCTAATCATCAATAGCTAGAAGTAACTGGGAGCACAATTCATCAGAAGATTCCCCTATATTTAAAGTTTGTTTAGGAAGTGATCCTTGAACTTCCCTTTGAGCTAGGTCGTGATTTGATACCTTCATCATCAATGCCCTGGGCATTGGAAGGGTTTTAGGAGTAGGTGTAATTGGAAAAGACTGAGATTCCTCATTTTCTTGTGGTGATTTGGAACACAAAACCTGAGTTTTCTCGAGTTGAGGAGGTGATTCACTCTGAGCAGAGCCAGCTCTCGTAAGGATGGTTGCATCCTTAGCTTGGAATGGAAATTCATTAATAGGGGCTTGGGATTGACACTCACCATTTTCTTCTACCCGGGAGACATGTTCTAAAAAATCTACACAGGGTTGGCAAGTTAATTCAGAGTGATTCTGGTAATGCACCCTACAGCAGTTAGGAAGTAAGAGACTCCACATATCGACTTCTCCTCCCAGTACCAGCCTGTCCTGCTATAATTTTCATGTTAGGACTTGTTGATTAATAGTAATCATTGGATCATTTTGTTGGGAAAGAGGTGAGTCATCAAAATGAAGTACTGAAAAGGTCATGATCTCCTCCTGTTTGTAAACCCCTATCTCAATTTCGAAATAGGCTATCTCATTAGGGGTATTATATTCAGTGATCATGTGCTTGAGCCTGGGCTCACTTTCAATTCTGATTTGGGTTGCTATTCCTTTCCAGGGCAGCCACATGTGTGAGAAATCCAAAGACAAATATCCACGTAGGCTTTTCATCAGGTCTCTGCTCAAGAGCATACCATAGTTTTATGGGATATCTGCGACTTGGACATCCACGTAAGTTTGGATCCTTGGATTGGACCCAATCTGTACATGAATGTTTTTAAGCTCTCCTACCACATTAACTTCTATTTTATCTAACTGGATAACCTTTTTATTTGTCTGGAGTGGGCTCAGACCTAACTTCCTACAAATGGAAAAGGGCATAACATTCCCCGACGCCCCAAAATCCAAAAGACAGTTATGTAAATTCTTTCCAAAAATCCTCAAACTTATCAAGAAAGGTGGTGTACCAGTCTTACCTTTGTAGAGAGCTGCATTCATCTCATTAGTAGGAGTTTCCTTTTATTTTCCTCTCGACCTATCTACTTCCCCCAAGGCTTTCAACAAGATTTCCTTTTCAGTAGGGCACCATTTCAAAACATCAAAGAAAGACATTGAAGTCTTCTACCTCTGCATTTCTATAATAAAATCAAATTTTGAATCATTCCTAACCTAATATTTAGGAATTGAAAATGGATTACCTTTGTTTGAGAATCTGTTGGTCCCTTTGGCATTGGTGGATTATTGTCAACATTCTGATTCGAAGGAACCATGTTGTTGGGGGGGGGCGGAGGTCATGAATGGCCCTCTATTCTGATTTCTAAGGAAGTGGCCTCCCTTGGTTTGGAAGGCCTGGGCATCATAAACATCTTCTACTACTTCATTGTCCTCCTGATTGGGAAATGAAAGTTCTTCCTCAAAGATATCATATGCCATGGCAGTGTTAGTAGATCCACCAGATTTGTTGAATGTACCATGGAATGGAGCATCGGCTTGGGTAATTTCAACCATTTTCTCCATCTTTAGACAATTTACCTCTGAATGGACCGAAATATCATGTAGCCTACACCAATTAGTCATAAGGTTGAGGTATGCCACATTAGTAGTGTGTAGCCTCTCATCTCCTGCTTGATAGTTGAAGGACGCTCCTCCGTTATTGGGTCTGGTATTCCATTGCCTATTATTGCTAGGCCTTTGATTGTATCCTCTATTATGATTTTGATAATTTTGGTTAGAGGAGTTTTGGTTTAGGAAATTCCTATTGGTGTTCTGATTGGTATTGGAATAACCATTCTGGTTTGGATAACCAGCCTGATTAGAATATCCTCCCTGGTTCTGAGAACCTTGGTTCTGATTCTGAGGGGGATTTTGTCTGAGTTGAGCCATGTCATTAGACATCTGAGACAATGTCTTCTTGAGAGTCTCCATCTCGTTGGTCAGTTGGAGAGTCTTTTCACTTTCTACTTTCTTCACAACGAAAGATGAATTAACTAAACTTGATCCTCTAGCTTGATTCTAGTAATTTTGATTTTGCTGGGAGGAATCATGTGGACCATTATTAAAAAATGGTAAGGGAGGTGAACCTTGGAAATCATACATGGGTCTGTATTGGGAATAAGACATCCTTGGGACCGTATTGAATAGTGGGGCTGGATTGGACATTGGGTACCCTAAAGGAGGGATAACTCCTCCTAGACTCCCACTTTGCAGACTGATCTAGTATTGCAACTGAATGGCGAGATGATATACCTTAGCCAAAGTGTCATTTTCATTAGCACGATATGTCCTTTTCAAGAACAAGCCAATCAGAGGCTCCACAGCCCTTAGATATGCCAAGATGGCAATGTTTTCTGCCACTAGGTAAGAATTTTGTAACCTTCGGTACATCCTCTAGAACCTGGTGTTGAATAGAGGTAGTGGTTCATGGTGTTCCTTCCTTATAGTGGCAAACTGGTGGTAAAGGATGGAAGGGTCTACATAAACCTTGAATTGGTTAATGAAAGCGTTATCTAAATCCATCCAACTTAGGACTGACCCTTGGGGTAAGTTCAGGTACCAATTATATGCCATGTCTCCCAAAGAATAGGGAAACAATTTGCACATAACGTCCTGATGAGCCACCTGAGCACAGGTACAAGCATCTTTAAATTCTTGTATGTGCTCTTCGGCACTTCTTGACTCCCCATGCATGTACTTGGGATAGAACCTCTCTGGGTTCTTTGGGAGATTGTGTATACCTCCAGGGATAGTCCCTAATGGTGAAGGGTTATTGACAAAGTAAGCCATAGGTCTTGGTGGTGATAGAGGTCGAGCAGGTTGTGGAATGGGTGAAAGTGGTTGGTGAGGTGGTGTAGATGGATTTTGTGGAAACCCAGGTGGAGTAACCAGTGGTGACAAAGGTTGGACCAAGACTCTACGAGCCCAGGGCCTATGCCCAACAGGGGTGTGGAGTTCAACAAATGGTTCAGGATTCTGAGAAGATCTAAGAACTCTCTCGAACCTATCTGGTGAAAATGACCCAATGTGAGCCAGCTTATTCTTTAGCCCTCCTAGTGCCAGATCTATTGATGGTAAAAACAACACAACAACATTAAACAGAATATTACTATTCTATTTCTCCTGAAAGAGAAAGACAACATATAGCAGTCTAACTCCCAAGGTCTTGGTAGTTGGTTCTCAACTGTGCTGACATTACTCAATGGTCAATATTGTTGTAATATTCAAGGGGCCATTGCTAGTAATAAAGAACAAGAGTGCATAACATCAGGTAGTTTACGTTTGAGGGGTTTTAAACAAAATAAAAAGATGAAATCGAGCTTTAAATCACAGAAACATGAATAAAATCCTTATGTATCTAGACATGCAAACCAACAATGAGTGTTCATTCTACCTAACCACAATTATAGCAAGATGCAATCCATAAAATAACTACGCTACTACACACATTCCATAATGCTAATTCGGATATCATCACCATTTACTAAATTTACTTAAAACAAATTGTTCACTCATCATTCAAAACATAGATCAAAATGAATACAATAACAATTCAACTCATAGATAATCCAATGATATGACCTTGAATCCAGTTCCTTCTATTGATTTTCATCAAATAAAGAACAATTAAGCACAACAAAACACTGGCGTACGGATTAATAGTATATCATTAACCTTATCCAAAAAAAATGGATCCAAGCTTTTAAGATCTTGACATAAAAACATATGAGAACTTGTAAAACTGAGCCTTTTACTAAACTATTCAGAGTATCCTTCAACTTCATCTTCTACTTTGGATCATAGTATTTCCTAGTAGTGTACAAACCCAACTTCAGGTAAGCTAATTCATTGCAAACAGCCTTACCTTCCTGAATGTGTGGATAGCAAAAGGATCCTAGCTTCATTGGAAACTTGTGGCACCCAGTCTTATGTTTATTGCTAAACTGGAGGTTGACAGCCAAGGCTTGATAAATAAATTCCATTAAGATGATTCTATCACCACAACACCTGGGTAGCAAATGGGGATGACCATTGAAGCCTGCTAACCTAAAGTAAGTGAATGTGGGGTTATGTATAAACCAGTGTCCCCATTCATTCACAAAAGCCATTGCCTCCTTGCTAAGTCGGTACCCAACAACACCATTAAGTTTATTGATAATGACATAAAGAAAAGCATCATTTACCCTTCTATAATATTGTTTCGATGCCTGTAAGGTGAGCTGGTTATAATGCTCCCACACCTTCTTCTATCCTTGGGCTTCTCCTAATATACCCACTCTTTGAAGTCCAGGAAAGATCCCCACTCGGGTAGTTCCATAGACCACATAGGAGGTCATAAAGAAACACTTGGTTTCTCTCACCCTCAACATTTGATTGTGAATGCTATCAGACACTATCATTGACCAATCAAATTGTTGCCTCCCATCTAAAACATCTTGAATAAAAGGAAACATCCATTCCTTAAATAGTGAAGCATCCCTCTTCCCAAACACCCTAGACAAGAACATAATTATATCTCCAATTTCTTTACTAAAATCCACCCTCTTAGGTTGGTCTGGAAGCTTGGTCAGAGATTTCTTCTCCACTCTCATCCAAGTCTTATTCATGTAGAATCTATTCCCCTCCTTATTTCCACTGTAAAGCTTTAGAGCCTCTGCCTCATTTAACTGTCTAGGATTCTTGGGATCATGCATATGAAATAGGAATTTGATCATTGGGGGTGTGAATTCAATAATGACATTGCCCTTCACATCCATACACTACCTAGTAGTGGGGTTATATGCTCGAGCTGCTGCAAGAATCAACTCTGGGCATTGAATAGATAGAGGGAAGAGTGCAACATGTGCCAATCCATATTGAACAATCCTTTCTGTCCTTGGTGTGACCTACTCCTTAGTGAAAGTTTCCTCAAGAAATTCTTCATAGTTGAAAGGACCCAAATTGGTGTTAGTAATATTAGTCCAATCAGAATCAATTTTGCTAACTATGAGGATAGCCTCCCTATGTTTACATCTCAAGGTATACGGGAGCTATTCGACTTTAATCTTCTTTAGCCTAGGTCCCTGCCATGAAGTTTCCCCTAGTTGGCTCCTTTGAGAGGCCTCATCCAATACTCCTGACATCCCTTAATACTTGCAACAATTCCCTGCTATTAGAAAAACAAAGCATCATAGTTAGTTAATTATACAACCATTGCTCCATTCTCCTAAGATAATACTTAGTCAAACTATGCCTTTATCAGAAGCGGGACCGTAGAAGCATCAGGCATAAACAATGTTTCATATCATCCGATGGGACTGGGATCATAAATGGATACAAAACAAATGGTGTATAAGGTGGGACCAGAACGGGAACCAAAACATGCTCGAAAGCGGGACCCGAACGGGAACTGGAACCAAAAATAAGACATTGTTACCAAGTTCAACCTCCTCCCTGGACCTGGCTCCGAGGAAGAGTAAAGATACCGACATCATCAGAAGGAATGGGAATGGATCAGAGAAAGTCAGAGTCAAATCTGGAATGGGAACCAAAATAGAAACAAAAGGTAGCTACTAAGTTCAACTTTAACTCTGAACCCAGTTCCGACAAAGAGTATAGAGTCATTATAATAAAGAATGGGAATGAGTAAAACCTACCAATAAAGAGCCCTCGAAACAAGGTCACATGGGCCTCTAACCCAAGGTTAAATGGCCCCGTACATAAACCAACAAAGGCCAAATTTCAAAGCTCCAATAACTCCTCTGTACATCAACCATTAAAACCATGAACAGGTAAAAAAATGTGAAACCCTAATCCACACGATACCCTATTTGTAAAAACTAGGGCACGGTGAAAAACCATGACAAACCACCCAAAACCAACATGATAAAAACTAGAACAGGGTTTCAAACATAAATTCATTACCCAAGCAAGGAAACCCTCTCAAAAACCGTAGTCAAAACCAGAGTACGACAAACAAACCCTGTCACGAAAGCAACAACCAAACCAAAATGACAAAACAAAAAGCGACAAATGGAAAGACAATGGAACAAAAAAAAAAAGGAAGGAAAAGAATGAAAGAACCGAACAGACCAAACAAAAAGAAGACCAAACCAAGCAAACAAATTCATAGAAGGAAACCCACGAAAATGCCAAAATGACACAAGCGAAAGAACAAAAATAGAAGAAAAAAAAAAAGAGGAACCAACGTTAAGACGCTTCCTAGAATTGATCAGAAATTCAGAATGATTCACTCTGCAATTTTCCCCATGATCACCTCAATTCTCTTGAGAGTCTCCTGGTCGTAATTTGATCAAACACTTTGCGTAATAATAATGATGAGATAGTTTAAGCATAATTACACCTTTAATCAACAATTCGCGCATGCAAACAGGCTACATTTAATGCCATAAATGCAGTTGATCAGGGTGGAGCGAACGACATGGTCAAATAGTCAAGTCAAGTCAATGAAACATCAAAAGGTAAGGTGGAGTCAGAGTCGGGTCAGAAACAAGATAGAGAAACTAACAAAAGTTTCATATTTCACTTGCCACCTTGATTCCAACTCTGACAAAAGAACCGACCAAAAACAACAAACGGAGGTGGGAGCAGAGCTGATACAAAAATGGAACTTTTGTGAAGTTCAAAGTTCAAAGTTCAAAGTTCAAAGTTCCATCTTGATTCTGGATCTGGTCTCGCGAAAGAAAACAAAGAAAATTCACAAGGAAACGGCTAAGGGAACAATAAAACAACCAACACAAGCGTTAGTCAAAACCAACCAACAAACGAAGAAGGGAAAAGAAAAAGGCAGAGTCATAGTCAGAACCATATCCGAATTGGAAATCCTGAAATAGTTCTAGGTCTAGACTTGGTTCTGGTCCTGGTTCTGGCAGAACAAAGATGGACTTAGGAGAAAAAACAAAGAACTCCTAAGATTCATCAGGAAACAAAAGACAACCAAAACAAAAGACAAAAAACAAAAAAAGGGGGACCCATTTTTATTCCAACATAAAAGGGGGTGGTTATGTAAGGCATAACACCTCTAATCCTCTACATATCAGCAACATCAATAGCTCTTGGTGCTCTCCTAGCTTAGTACAATGAAAACAAAATAGAGAGGGTCATCTACTACATCAGCTGAACCATGGTAGGGCATGAGTTAAATTATTCAATCATCAAAAATTCTTGCCTAGCAGTGGTGTTTTCCTCACAGAAGTTCAAACACTACATGTTAACACACAAAATCAAACTCATTGCCAAGATTGACCCACTCAAGTACCTACTCTCCAAAGCAGTGCTCATAGGAAGGATGGCCAAATGGGTAATGATCCTATCGGAATATTACATTCAGTACATGGAACATAAGGCCATGAAAGGGTAGGCTATTGCAGACCAACTGGAAGAAGTGCCAATGTACTAAGAGAATCTGCTAATTTCAGAGTTCCTTGATGAATCTATCTTTAACTTGAACATAGTAGACCACTGGAAGTTGTACTTTGATGGTTCCTACACACAACATGGATCAAGAACTGGGGTCTTTTTCATCACTCCACAAGGAGATTACATACCAAGATCCTACAAGTTGGCATTTGCCCACACAAATAATATAGCAGAATATGAGGCTCTAACCATAGGACTCAGAATAGTAGTGCAGTGGCATATCAGGCTCTCAAGGTATATGGAGATTCATAGCTAATAATCAATCAAGTGAATGATGAATACCAGACTAAGGATGACAAGCTAACTCCATACAAGAAATTGGTGGAAAGTCTTAAGGAGTCCTTCATTGAGAGCACATTCGAGTAGATACCTAGAGAAAACAACAGAGTAGCAAATGCCATGGAAACAATTAGATCCCTACTGGATATCCCTCGCAATGTCTGAAAGCATGAATTCCTGGTAGAGCAACTTCTCGTGCCTGCATTTGAGGTACTAGGGTCAGAATTTTTGTGTGAAATCATCGGTCTCAGTGATCCCTAGTACCATGATATATACACTTATCTGAGAATAGGAGTCCTACCTTCCAACTTACCCTCAAGCCTAAAAATAACCTTTGTCAAAAATCCTTCTCGCTTTGTTATCCTAGGAGCATAGAAGGAACCTTGTTATGCTGTCTAAACAATGAGGGGGTATTGACTATCTTAAATGAGGTACATACCAACATATGTGGTTCACACTCAAGCAGTATGACCTTGGCCAAGAAATTGCTGAGGATGGGGTACCACTAGCCTACTATAAAAAGAGAAGCACATGATTATGTTAGAAAGTGTCTATAATCTTAGAAGCATGGGGATCTCATCCATGCACCAGCTCAAGAGCTTCATCCTATTGTCACACCCTGGCCCTTTTCATAGTGGGGGTTGAATCTCACTGGAAAAATGACCCCCACCTCATCTAGTGGCCACAAGTTTATCATTACTACCATTGAGTACTTCACAAAGTGGGTGGAAGCTATACCAATGACCTACATAACTAGAAAGCTGATATCAAAGCTCACCCTAAATATTTACTATGTCGCTATGGTGTCCCACAATCCATTATCTCAGATAATGGGACACCCTTCAAGAATCAGGATGTCCATGACTTATGCTACAAATTCAAAATCCAACATTGCTTTTCCACCCCATATTATCCCCAAGGGAACGACCAAGTCGAGGCCACCAATAAAACCATTATGAAGATCCTCAAGAAAATAATCAATGATGTTGGCCGTGATTGGCATCTCCAACTAAATCCCACCCTCTGGGCCTATTGAACCAACATCCACACAACAACAGGTGCCACCCCCTTCTCGCTGGTCTATGGATTAGAAGCCATACTCCCCAGCAAGATCGAGCTCCCTTCACTAAGAATATCATTGCAAAATCTCATCACAGATGAGGAATACCATGTATCATGATTGAATAAGCTAGAATTGCTAGATGAATGATGAATGAAGGCATTAAACCACTTGTAGGTGTATCAGAACTGACTCAAGTAGAACTATAACAAGAAGATTAGGAGTAGGACCTTCCAGGTCGGAGAACTTGTGCTAAAAGAGAACCAAAGGAACGTCCCAAACCCAAATGGAAAAGGAAAATTTGAGCCCAATTGGTTAGGGCCATTTGTCATCACAACAAGTTACAAGTTAGGGGCATATCAGTTATCAACACCAGAAGGCAAGCCTCTATAGGAGCCCATGAAAAACTCCCATCTCAAAATGTTTTATGCCTAAATTTTTCAAGGTATAGAACCAAAAATACAAAAAAATTAGAAAATGCCCTTAAAAAATGGTCACCCTAATGAAAAACCTAGCAAACAAGCATCTTGGTGACAATAAAAAAATAAAAAAATAAAAAAAAATCCAAAAAAAATCAGCAAAAGGATTAAAAATAGTAAAGAGAAAAATCGTCCTCTAGTGAAAACCACTTTGGTGGTGCTTTGGGCAAGAACCTTGGTGAAAACCTAGAAAAAAGGCACCTTGTGTAAATAAGCACTTTCCATCCACCAGGATCTTTGCAACTCATTCTATGTGCTTCCATCATCTATCACATTCCATATCTCCATCCATCATCTATCGTATCTGCATCATAGCCTAGTCCTATGTTCGTGTCATGATCCCTCCTAGTACTACTTGACCCATTCTTAAGGTTAGTTTGTCCTGCCTGTATCAGAGTAGTCTATTTCTTCACACTAGGGGCATGATCTCATCAGATCGGATTCGTGTATTCTTGAAGTCAAAAAATTAGAAAATCCAAAAACATAAAAAAATCAAAAACTTTAAAACATTCAAAACATATCAAAATACAAAAAATAGGTAAAAATTTAGTCAAAAAAGTCAAAAATAGAGTCATCTTGTCGAACTACGTCGTCTCTGAGCTTTGAATGTAGGCAAGGTTGATCTTTGATCATCCCCCAATACACTTAGGTCAGTCCTTTAGGAGTTCGTCATAATAAACTGGCAGTCCATTTTCATATCTCATCAATAATCGAGTCTGTGTCAGTCGAACTACATGGTATCTACGTGTATAATGTAGGCAAGGCTAATCTAGATGATCAGACCCTGAGGCCCCTAGGATAGGTCTTAGTTAAAATCTTGGAAAACCCCAAAACATTTGAAAATTTGAAAAGAAAAATATTTGTAAAATCTTGAAAATACCAAAAACAACCTCAAAACATTTCATAAAACATCAAAAACATCCAAATATTTGAAAAATCCATCCATCCCATTTAGCTTTCACCCGCAATAAACATCATTCATAATAAATCAATCATCATCCTCAACCTTTGGTGAAGTAGTCAAAAACAAGTCTAGCAGGTTAAAAGTGAAAACTCAATTGTCAAAGTCTCAAGTCTAGGTTAGTAAGTAAACAAGCTGGTCAACTCCTCATGTCAATAGCCTATCATCCAATCAGTCCCATATCAATCATCTAATAACATCATGTCCTAGGATGCATCCTTCCTACAATGGACATCAACATTAGGAATCATCATAGTTTAGTCTTGGCTAGTGGTATTGAATAACATTAGCTTGTTTGTTTACTTTACCTTTGTCTTTTGACTTATCTTTTTGTGCTCATTTTTATGACCTCTCGATGATGTCCCAAACAAAGGGATTTAGAGAGAAAGAAATGGGGAAACGATCATGATCTTTTTATTTGTTGTGCTTGTTGGATATTCTTGTAATATAACCTTGGTCATGCATGCTTTTTTTGGGTATAGGGAAGATGTTTTAGGTTTCTTTTTTACCACATAGGAAGGATTTCCTTTCTATGTTTTGGTCTGAGATGTCTAAAATATTCGAATTGCATTCTAAATAAGGTTTTGTATGCCAGGTGTGTATAGAAGTACTCCTATTTGATTTTTGAGTGAAAGTCCATCACACTAGGTGCAATGCCATCCTAGTTCTTTATACCTTGATGCATCATGCCTACGTGTGTTATCAAACATAAGGTAATTGGCCCTTTTAAAATCCCAACTCCTTGGAAAACAAATTGTCATCATCATTTCATGTCTTGTTAGAATCTCTTGCTTTCTTCTATCTCCTTTGTCGTGCTAACATGGTACCATGATATTTAATCACAAATCATTATCACCAATGCATTCATCCTGCATCCATAAACCATTAGCATACTATACAACACATACCATATCATATAGAAAGTATTTATCATATCACCTGGACCATTTCATAATATAGACTGGTTATTCTAAGCATCTCGTAAACCATCCATATGCATCATTAAACTCATATCACATATCCCATAAAACATCCATTGCATAAAGAGCATATCATATACATAGGAATAATTAACATCCATCTCATCATATGCATACATATCATCCATTTGCATTATCATAACATAGGCATCATATCATAAACATCATACATCATTCCCATAACATTTGCATCATTATAACATCATAAGTGCATCATCACATCATACATGAGAAAAGTACTAAAAATAAAATATTGCATCTCATCATCATCCATTAAGTGCATAATATAGACTTGTTATTCTAAGCATTTGCATAAAATTTTGCATACATCATCATAAAAAGTGCATAGAGAAAGATAGTGAAAAAAGAAATGCATCCATAAAATCATTGCATCACATAACATCATTGCATTGCATCACATAAGATAGAATCATGGCATCACATATAGAAATAAAGTCCATCCATAATGCATAAAATAGAATAGGACATCATACATCGGATCAAAATCAGCTCATCTCATATATCATCAAAATAAATATACTATCATGGTACAAATCTGGATGAAGTGTGTATCGATACATAAAATACAATGACCCACAAGGCTATCAAAAACAAGCCCATAGGGTGTAAAAATAATCTTGTCTCTGATAAGAAAAATGCTCTAACCCTGCTAGCTTCCCTCACCATTTCCAGGTTGTCTCTCTTTGTGGTCCTCAGGGGGTCTGTATCCTATTTGCTGAGAATAATCTAGGACCCAGCATGCTTGAGGCACGTCCTGATGCTAGTGGACTCTATACTAATCTGTCTCCTTGACTGCTTCCCTGTATGCTCGTAATGACACTAAAATTTGAGAGGAAGAGGTAGACATGCTCTCAATCTGCTGATGATGACCCATCTCTTGTGTAGCCCTAAGCTCCACAGCCTGCCTTTGCTGGACAACCTAGTGTCTCTCCTATCTCAACTGGTCCCTCTCTTCCATCAAGGTAGCAACCTGTCCCTATAGCCCTGCCACCTGTACTTGTAACTGGTGAATTTGGGCATCCCCCTAGCCAGGTGGCAGTGGAGGTCCCTCCTCTCTCTATGGTGGCTATCTATCATGCCCATCCTGTCTCGCCATCCCTGGTCCTAATCCTACCTAGGGACATCCTGCCTCTGTTGATCTACCTGTGGATCTAGTTGTGGTTGATCATGTGGCCCCTATCCTGATCTGGCTTATATGGTGGCCCATCTCCATCCCTGTCTCTGTCTTTTCCCCCTCAGCCTCCCTGGTCCCAGCCTTGACCTGCTCCTTTGCTTCTGGCCCTATGCCATGTAGATGGTGTGCCTAGTACTGTCAATCTAAGAGGTGGCCGAAAGCAATCCCTATATGCTTGTGTAGTCCCTAGATCAACCTGACCCTAATTGTATGGCCATGGCCTAGCTACCAGCTGCATAAAACTTTGCACCGCCTCATGTGCAAGTATGTATTAGCCCCATGAGGTTTGACTCCTCGTACATGCACATATCACAACATATTGGTCATTGGGCTTGTCCTGAGGCTCCCCAAACTATCTCTGCACTCTGCCTAGTAGGTACATCTCAAGCATCATGTGCTCCTTGCCCTGCATCAATTTTTCCTAGTGAGCGAAAAAGAGTTGTTGCACATCATCATACCATCTGGTCCATCCAAGATATGGCTACCATGTGAAAGATCACATATCATCCAGGACTATCCTCCAGTGGGGAATCCCATGTTGTCCTGTGTGTGTGAAAGAGACACCTCCTCTATATCGCCAAAAAATTGGATCATCTGGCTCCATATCGACTGGAACAACTCTCAAATGAAGCACAATGATGTGCTCTAAAGCCTAGATATGAAGGAGAGTGACCCCCGCCCCAATGGCTTTGTCGTCAATGTATGCAAACTCATGCAAATCTCTATAAAATGAGGCCAATAGTACTGGCCCCCACACAAAGCATACTCATCGCTTGACCATGTGCTCCCAACTGAGCCCCCATCAGGACTGAAGTATCAGCCCTATCAATCTAGTGTGATGAGACCCGATATGATAGCTACTATAACCAACTGAAAGGGTGACATGGTAGGCCTGTGACGCTCCAACTTGATTTGGCCTTCACAAAAGACAATCTCGTCGAGGCCCATCACATCATAGTAGGTCTCCCTCCCAGCATCCACATCGTATATCACACACTCTTTGTGGATGGGCAATCTAAGTATCTGCCACAAGTCCTCTAGTGTGACTATGGCCTCACTTGTCAGAAGGTAGGAGGATGTCTTGTTGTGCCACTGATGTGCAAGCGTTGTCATCATCTCTAAGTGTGTCCTCATGGGAGGTGCATAAGCAATGTACCATAGTCTGATTGCCCCTAGATGCTCCTACTATCACTTGGGCATACCCTGCAAAATGCCGAAAATCTCCTAGGACTTGTGCTCACGTGAATGAAGTATCATCACCTCCTCCTACATCAAGAAACCTACCATGTTAAAATTCATCAAAAATTGTTCTACTAACTTGTCTTGGAATACCCAAAGCAGCCTATGCGTTGTTGTTTGTGGGTGCGGTGCAGTTTGAAAGTTCCAAATTGCACTACTAGGAGCCTTTGACTCTGAAACTCTGCCACGATGTTGCAGTTTGAGGAGCGACCCAGTTTAGCGCTAAACCCTAATTTGAAAAGAGGCCTATCATGGCACACTTTTCATATGTGGCTTAGTTTGGAGTTTGAACCCTAATTGCAAACTATGTCGCAACATTCATATTCATGACTGTTGCGCAGTTTGAGGCCGCACAATGCTGAAAGAGACATTCAAGCAATGCTAAACTGGATCACTGCTAGAGACCTAAATTCCTAAGCTAATAGATGCACATGAAAATAAAAAAATGAGGTCGGGTCAAGTTGAATCACTAGTGGTCCAGTGCCAGGTAGCCTTTGATGTGTGTATACTCGATTTGAAATGTGTCGAGGAAGCTGTCATTGCACCATCTCATGAAGGGGTCAAAGCTCAAAAGTGCAAAATTTCTAAAGGTTGAATGTGCAAATGAATTGGAAATGGCCCCTTGAGGCCTATTTAAGCCTAAAAATTAGGGTTTTTTGACCCCGTTTAGTCATCCAACTAGGGTTTTGATCCCCTGATCCTATTTTCACCCAACCGGAGGCCGCTTTGCACTATTTTTTCACATTTTATCTCAGTTTTTGGCATCCTGGAGCCTTTTTGGACCTATCGGGCACCTTGTCATCTTTTTTTGTGAGATTACCCAAAAATCCAAATTTTCATCCAATCTCTTGAGGGGGCAGTATATTGGCATGTTTTGTCTCACTAGGGCAGCAGTGGGGAAATTTTGAAAATTGGAATTTTTTTGAATTTTGATCAAGATAGTTTATTCTTTGAAACAATGTAGCAAGTACTTTGCTTCAAAGAGGGGAAAAGTGTAGACACGAAAAAAATACCAATCACACTTGATCCTGATCTACTAACACTGTTTCATCCAAAATCATCTTCTTAGCTAATCATCATTTATCTGATTAAGTCATTCTCTCTTGTTAATTAAATAAATTAATGTTATTTAATTAATCCTCTGGTCTCTATTTAGTTAAATAATTCCTTTTATTTGATTAAATCTCTAAAGTCATCTTAATAAATTAAATAAATTAAACCTTATTTGATTTAATCTAACATCATCCCCTTTAGTTAAATAAATCAAAATCTTTATTTAACTAAGCCTAAATCATTTCCCCCTCAACTTTGATTTATTTAAATCCTAAAATATAAGTCAGAATTATCAAATCACCTAAAATCATCTTAATTAATCAAATCTAGATTAATGCTAACTCTAATCCATGTCACATCCTCTAGCTTTTTCCACTTGCAGATGAAAATACATCTAAATTAATTTATTAAATCCCTATTTTCTTTCAACTTGGCATCTTTAGGGGAATATTCCTCCAAGTGGATTTTATCCTTCCAACAAGACATTCATTCCCTCTTACATGTCCTTGTGCATTGAGCCAAGTGGCAATTAAGTCATTCTTTTCTCCCTCCAACATGTCATTTCATATCTTTCACATTCCACCTAATTTAATTTATTGTGCACATTCATCAAAATGTGCTCAAGTTTCTTCCATTCACATCTTGACAAGTGGCACTTTCCCATTGGATGTTGAATGATCCCATATTGCTCCATTTTTCTCATTCTTCCAGCTTGTCTTTCTATAAATAGAGAGGCTATCCTTTGTTTTGATCATCCACAATTTGAGCAAGTCTACTATACTCAATTTCATCATCAAGCATATCTATTTCCATCAATTTTATCAAGTTCTTAGCTAGGTTATGCAGATTTTTCATCATGGGGCTCAATTGAATCTTCATCAAAGTGGATCACTCACTAACATTGCATCATAGGAGTTGGGAAAGGGCCAATTTTCACATCAAATTGGCATCAATTCCCCCATGGGATTGGGATTTTTCATGCTTAATTAGGATTCCATTGCTTTATCATTGTGTTCTTTATTTGATTTCCGATTTTGAGAATTGTTAATGAATTTCATGGGGATTCTTAATACTAACTTGCATTTGATCTAATATTGTGTTTGTTTTCTAAGTTTGTGTAGGTCTAGGATTGGGGTTCTATATATGTATACTAGCTTCCCTCAACTACAATATAACCCCAATCAATAAGAACCTAGATGTAGCTCTTGAGACCTTGAAACTTATTGGTAGAGTGACCCTTGATATTATGGTAATCGTAATATTTGTTTTTTCTGTACAAATTTGTCTTTGGTTTAGACTCATCTAAAGGTTTGGTTGTAAGAATTGGCTATGAAGGTAGCCACCCAAGATCTAGAGGCCTAATAGAAAGCACAAATGAGAGAGAAAAGAATATGACAAGAATAAACTGTATTCAATTTCAATAATATGAGATAATGGTACAATTGTACATAGGAGACCCCTTGGTTATATAGCCAAGGTGAGAACATAGGAGGGCATAAGATTATGACAAGTGTCGTAATCTTATGACATGAGACAACAATGAAGAGTTATCACTCCATCTAAAGTGGAAAAGGATAATGTGATAATCTCCACAAAAGGTGGATCACCCACAAAAGGTGGAGAGATGATCACATGTGTCCATAAAAGGTGGAAGTGATGTGGTAATGACATGTCAAGTCCACCAAAGGTGGAAAATCTCCAACAACCTCCTATGTGGTCCCTAAGTAAACTTAACTAAGGTGTAATTATGACTTAGGACAAGGTACAAGACATTTAATTACACCAACACCCCCCCTTAAGTGCAACTTAGGGAGAATGTACACAAAGGCAAACAATGAAAGATGGGTCCTAGCTACTAGGCCATGTTAGGTACCCATGTACAAATGTAATGAAATCTCTCACAAGCGAGGAAAGGGAGAAAACCACATGGGGAAAAAATCCCCCTCAAAAGAGAGATGAAATAAAAAATCCTATGAACATGGCATGAGAAGGAAAAAACCCCATGTGAGGAAAAAGTCCCCCCCATACAAGAGAAGAAGAGAGACAAGGTAGGCCCCCCTCAATGTACGATGATCACCAATGGAAGATGCTTGAGAAGGAATGAAGAAGCTGCTCCAAAACTGTCGAACAACGTTCCTCCCCTTAGGAAGAAATAATACCAAAGGTGGATGAATGAAGTCTCCCCAATCCACAAGTGAAGAAGGAAGAACCCTCAAAATGTAAGAAGTCTTTGAAATCTTCTCAAATGTCCCTGTGTTGATGCTGAAAGATGCCTTCCCAAAACCATGTGAAGCTGCAATGGTGTAGTCACTTCCTGGAACCTGTGAGAACCCCTTTGCAACAACACTCTCATCTACTGAAAAAGACAACTCAATATCTAGCAAGGATGAAGGTAGAACATACTCCAAAGACAATGTCTCCTCAAAAGAGAAAGTGGCCTCCTCCAACTGCTGTAAAGATGCATCCACAATCACATCAACCTCAAAAGACTGATCATGTAGAGGAGGGTCAGAGTGTTCCCTCGCAACAACTAAAGAAGAATCACCTTCATCAAAGAGAAGATGTAAGTAATCATATGTGTCTCCCAAATCTGCAATGTAGGATTCCACAAACAAACTACCAATGTTTGTCAAGTAGTCATCCCATGAAGCTGCTGCTGGAAGACAAGGTATGCACTATTGCACTAAATCACAAGGCACCGAAACTATCAGAACACAAGTATCATCAGGTACATCAGTCAATGTAGAAGATGAAGTATCAACAATAGGTTCAAGAACCTCAAGACTAGAGAGCACTCCAAGATTCAAGTAACCATACTCAATCTCCTCAAGTGTGTCCACACTAGGGTGAATTGAATCATCAATAGGAGCAAAATATGAGAAGGTGTAGAACCGAGAATGATGATCAACCTCCCCAACTACAACAAGAGCCATGCTATGCAAATCCCAAACAATGATAGAATTTGGTGTGAACTCTACACTCTTTCCTATACCACTATGTGTAATCTGATAGATGGAAAGGATGTTCCTTGACAAAGTAGGCACACATAGAACATCATTAAATGCTCCACCTTCAACGTCAATAGAACCCTTCCCAAAAACTGCCAAAGAAGTGTTGTTGGCCATCAAAATGGGTGGTGATGAACAAGAATCAAATGAAGAGAACATATCCTTGGATGAAGTCATATGATGCGAAGCTCCTGAATCAAGGATCCACCTATCTGAATTGGAATCTGCAAAAGAAAGAAATGCTTGCCCCTTATGTTTCTCATGTTGAGATGAAGAAGGAGATGAGCATGATGTTGTTGCCATGAGAGTTGTTCCTTTTCCCTTAGAAGAAGTGGAAGGGGATGAGTCCTCTTGATATGCAGCTGGCAAGTTGATGTTGTTCTCCTTAAGGATGTGTTTCAACTCATCAATTTTCTTAACATGACAACGATGCTCATCATGACCAATCCTTTTGCAATATGCACATGTTGGTTGCTGCCTCTTACTTGAATTGTTGTACTTCTTTGAAGAAGATGATTTTGAGCTTTGTTGTGGAGGAGTATATTGTTGGTTCTCTCCTTGTGGCTTTGGTGAAGATTGCTTCTACTTCTTATTGGAACCCTTTCCTTGAGTCCCTTGATTCCCTTGATTAGCCACCAAAGCCTTGGACTTTGAAGACTTGAGAATCCCCATGCTTATCAACTTTGCTTGCTCTAACATCAACATTTCTATAAAAGCATCAAATGAAGGCATAGTGAAAGAGCTACCAACTGCCAAGCGATGGGTTTGGAAGCTAGAAACAAATGCTACATATTATGATGGAAGTTTTCCCAATAAATTGTAGACCAACTGTGCATCCTTCTTATCAATGCCACAATCCTTAAGTTGTGCTCTTAGCTCATTTGCCTTAGTGACATAGTCTTGGATTGTATCAAAATTCTTGGGATCTAACATTGTGAGATCATTGTCAAGCTGATAACCTCTAATCTCATCAACCTGGCCATACAATTGACCAAACTTTTCCCAAGCTTCTTTAATTGTTGTACACTTATCAATTTGAAAGATTAGATCTTTTGATAAATAATTTCCTTAATGTTCCAAGAGCCATAGTATTTTTAGTGAGCCAATCCAAATGAGCAATAGGATTAGCTTGAGGATCAGATGGTGCAACAATAGTTCCATCAATATAATGAGTTAATCCTTTTTCCATTAACTTACTCCATGCATCAATTTTCCAAGAAGCATAATTATGTGGAGTTAACAAGGGAAACTTAGGAGAACCCATAGCAGCAAAATGAAAGAGAACAAGATAGAGAGAGAGGCACAATCACTCAAGACACCCCCCCAAATTCACTCAATCAAAGAACCCCCCCCAAAAGGATGATTTGGCACTTTATAATTAGTGTGTGTACAATGGCCACTTGCAAGCCAAGCAAAGTGGGTTTCTGATTTTCTTTTCTTTTTTTTTATATTTTGAAAACTTTACAAAATAAATAAAAATCTGCGAAATAAAATACAATATTTTGATTTTTTTTTAAAATAAAAATTTCATAGAAAATATACAATTTATTTAAAAAAAAATAAAATCGTACCGACTGTCATTATGGCTGGGCCGTACGGCTCGGCCAGCAAAAATGTTTTTGCCTCAACAGACAACTTGCTCCGATTTGGACAATTTGACTGTTGATTTAAGGGTTTTTGGCCCTTCTGGATGCAATGGCAATGTCCTTTTCGGATGAAAATGCTTCGAAGTGGTAGCTAGCTCCTGGATCTGGTAACCACCTTCAATCTTCAAACCTTTGCAGATTTGGCCTCCAATGTCCAACTGAGATGAAACAAAAGGAAAATCTGACTATCTCGGACACTTCGGATGCAATGGGAAGCTCAGATCTGATGCAACAAGCTCCCAAAATGCACCATGTAAGACAAGGCCAAAAATGGAACCCTCCAAGAATCTCTCCAAAAGACTAACTAAAGGTACTCCAATAGCTCTGATACCATGTAAGAATTGGCTATGAAGGTAGACACCCAAGATCTAGAGGCCTAATAGAAAGCACAAATGAGAGAGAAAAGAATATGACAAGAATAAACTGTATTCAATGTCAATAATATGAGATAATGGTACAATTGTACATAGGAGACCCCTTGGTTATATAGCCAAGGTGAGAACATAGGAGGGCATAAGATTATGACAAGTGTCATAATCTTATGACATGAGACAACAATGAAGAGTTATCACTCCATCTAAAGTGGAAAAGGATAATGTGATAATCTCCACAAAAGGTGGATCACCCACAAAAGGTGGAGAGATGATCACATGTTGTGTCCATAAAAGGTGGAAATGATGTGGTAATGACATGTCAAGTCCACCAAAGGTGGAAAATCTCCAACAACCTCCTATGTGGTCCCTAAGTAAACTTAACTAAGGCGTAATTATAACCTAGGACAAGGTACAATACATTTAATTACACCAACATTGGTCATAGGATACAAAACTATGTTGGCTTGAACCAACCTTCTAAAGACAACCTCCAAGGGTTCCCCTAAGGGAGTCTACATTCATTTAGCATTCCCCTAACCTAACTAGTTGGATTGATTAGGAGAATGAGGTACCCCTTGTAGCACATATATGACCTTTTCCATGGGTTGTTGGGGAATGTTTTGTGGTTCTTGAGAAGCATTAGCTACTTGGACATGTTTGGAATTGGTGACACTATCATTAACCACACTCTTATTCTTGTTCTAGTAGTGGGATTTATTACCATATTGCTTATCTTTTTATTTCTTGAAGATCCTAATAAGTCGCTTAGAAATAAGAGCCTTCTCAATGGTAACTCCCTTTTTGATGACTTTAGTGAAAGTAGTTGCACAATGGATGCACAAATTATATGCCAACTCAAGATGTGATTTTTCAACAAAGATACCCACTAATTATTTTTCTAAAATGATACACTTGAGATGATTGACTAAAGCTCACCACCTGTGCAATTAGCTAGAAATGTCTCACTAATATGTTGCTTGTCCTTCATAAGGTTCATGGCATCTATGTCCTTCTCTATGTTAAAAGAGAAGTGTATTATGAACTTTTTTGATAAATAAAAAAATGTAGAAATTGATCCACGTGGGAGACATAAGAACCACTCTAAGGCTTTTCCACTCAAGCTACATGAGAACAATCAAAGTAGGTAATTGTTGTTGTATAAGTCCTTAACAATGTAAATTAAATTATTGCAAGTGGTATCGTGGGTCTCCCTTTTCATTGTATTTATCAAATTTCATAATTTCTAAGTGTTTGAGAAAGGAAATGGTGGAAATCGATGGGTCAAATGGGTATGGAAAAATATCCCCAAACTTGAAGGAATTTTTAGATGATGATGTGTGAGCTTGTAACTCTTTTAAGGTAGCCTTCATGTCATCCCATTCTTTGTTAATTGGTGCAGATGGGGAGGACCCGTTGGATTGGATTGATCATGGGGAGCATATTGATAATATGGTAGTGGTGGTGGAAGTGATTGATTAAAAGTTGGATTAACATATGATGGTTGAAGGTATGATTGTGCATGTTGACATTGATCAATATAAGTTTGTTTTTGTTATAGTATGAGTTGAATGGGTGCATTCCTAAGGGGGAGTGATCAGAGTTTTTTTCTTTACTATTGATGTCAATGGGGGAGAGAAAGTCATGTGAAAAATAGTAAGAAAAGGAAGAAAAGGTGTCCTCCCGAAATATTGTGTAGGATGTTGTCTTTGATGGTTTTTCACATCATGTGTTGCCATCAATGACAAAGGGGGAGATTGTTGCAAGTATGAGCATATTTGGTGGTTTTTTCATTAATGTTGTCATTGATGCCAACACAGTCCAGTATATTGCAGATAGTTGAGATATTGTTGAGATGTTGTAGATGTGTTGTATTGATGAGTTTCCAAGTTCTTTTGAGAAAATTAATAAAGAGAGAAGTTAGAGTTATGAATGTGTTCAAAATGTGCTCCAATATTTACTTCAAATTTCTCCTGTGTTGATCCTATACTTGTGCATATATAAAGGGTTGTTTTTGATGATCTGATGATGATATCTACTAATTGCAATTTCTGGTTTGGTGAAGTGTGAAAGTTGTGTTCACCGGCGTGTGAACTGTTATGGTAGAGTTAGCTTTCTATGAATGGGAGAAATGTTTGTGCTCCATAGTCCTCTGCTATTCTATTTCAGATCTTGTGGATCTAGAATGTGTCTTATAATGGTGTTCTCTTGGTTTTGAAAAAGATGCATGTGGTTTGGTGATCCAAAAGTCATGTTTCATAGTTGTTGTATGTGTTTACATAGTCTGGATGGAATGATGGAAGGAGTTCAGTGATCGAAGATTGTTGCACTTATTATGGATGTATCTAAAGGAACCTGAGATGTGTTCTCATGCATAATGAAGTGTTTTTCATCTATCTTCTTGTTTGGAAGTGTGTACATCAATTTTTATTATTTGTGTTTTCATTAGGTTTGGACGACATGGTGTTTACACTTCATTTAAAGAACTAAATTTAATTAAGGAAGCATGTGATTGATATGAGACATTATTTTTGGTCTTGGTTAAGTATTTTTATTGGTCCACTCTCATTCCTTTCCACCACGGGAATGTTGAGTTTCCAACCTAATTTGAATTTATGAAATGAGGCACATGTGGCCGACCTTGGAGAAAGTTTCTAAGGTTGAAGGTGGTATAAATGCAAGTAAAATTATGAAGAATTGGATGAGGATAGAAAAGTAACAAAGTAAGCCACAAATTAAAAGAGAAGAAGGGTGTGAAAGTGAGTTGAGGAAGTAGTACTTCATTGTGTCAAATTCTTGAAGGCAGTGAGCTAAAGGTTTCTGCAATCTTTTGATCAAGGTTGCAGATGTGTGCTAATTGTTGTGGTGGATCTTTTGTGTCAATAGGCAGTAAGCCTCCCTATTGGACAATGAGTCCTTTTTGTAAGTGTAGACACCAAAAAATGGTCTGGAGAATCTAATTAATTAAATATGATTTATTTGATTAATTAATCCTAAATTCATCTACTTAGTAAATAAATATAAATACTTATTTATACTAACTTCACTATTAATTCTTCTATTTTATCACATTATTTTCCTCTTAATTAAATAAACAAAATTAAATACTTTTTTTTATTTAATTATTATCATTATTATTTCTTCTATACTTTATCCATCAATTCTATCCTAAATTAAAAATACAACTTCAATAGTTGGTATTATTTAATTATCTTATCATATTTTCTTCTTAATTAAATAAAAATATCCTAAAATCTATAATTTAGTTATCCTATTCCTTCTATTTTAATTTAATAAACAACTTCTATAGTTTGTTTTATTAAATTATTTATCTCTTTTTGCTAATTTGAATAAATCAAATATATTCAAATAAATGCATAAATCAAATCCCTCTATTCACTCACCAATTAAATTAGATTTTTCAAATCTAATTAATGCAACTAGCATTCACAGGAAAAATCCTGGGGGACAAACCTGTAGGCAATCTTCTAAATATTCTTCCTCAAATATTTCCTCTCATCTTTCCTTGTGTTTTCATGGGGAGGAACAATCCTCCATGATCAGCTCCACCTTCTCATCTTGTACCATTCAAAATCTCTAGATGTAATCTCAGCCTCTGTTGTGTTACCCCTGTGCAAAACTGTTGCCGGAAATATATATATATATATCCTTTTGAAGCATCAAAATCATCCAATAATTATCATCTTTTATGCACACTTACTCTACAAGAATTAGTACTCAAGCAACCAAGCAATCATAAACATTATCATTTTAGTATCATCATAGCATCATGGCATTATTAGATTTCATATCATGGCAACATCATTAGTTTTTACTGTAGCTTCCATTTAGCAGATTTCATGTTAAGATAGTTTACAGTAGCATCATATCATCTAGAAATCATTAGAAATCATCACATCATTGCATTTAGCATCCATTTCGTTCTCTAGATAGGCATTTTAAACAGTTACAGTGCTTACAAATATGAGAGCTTCTGTAATTTGATAAATCTTTGTAGATAGGAGGCAATGAGACGTGTTCAAGCTTTTCAGTGTTTTAAATTAGTTTAATTGTTGATTAATCTTGATACAATGTTTCATTAAGAGGTGTATTTAATTGTATTTAGTTTACATTTTCCACACTTACATTCTAGCGCCCACCGTGGGGCCTAACCCCATATTTTACAAAAAAATTCTGAAAAGTGTCATATAGGATTCTGGCGTGTTTATTTTAGTGCGATCAAGAGTTTTTTAGCACTTTTTCAGTCTATTTTAGCTCTTCTAATGAATTCTGTAGCACTTATGACCTCTGTTTTAGTGCTTTGACTATCAATCTTAAAATGACCATATCTTGGTCATACGGAGGTCTCTTTTGAAACTTTGTTTTTTGAAATGGGGTAGAATTTCATAAGCTATGTAATGGTGTAGGTATTTATCACATTTTGTAGGGTTAAAATTTTCAATTTTACATTTAAAGTCAAATCACATTGTAACTTGGTCTAAGTTTTAAGGTTTTTATGCTTATCATTCATCTAACCCTTATATCTTCTTATTTCTTGATCTCATCTAACATTTTTGAGCATTTAGTGCAGGTTTTAAGAAGAACATGGAGCATTGAAGTGAAATAAGGCATTTGATATACATTGTTATAGTGTTTTCAAACACTCGTGGGAAAATAACCCATCATATGTTATTTTTCATTCATGTTTTAGAACCAACTAGCATTAATTTGGGATTATAATTAACCATCTACACAAGCTTTGTCAAAGTTGGTTAAAAATAACATTAGAAACTCACTGGTTTTTGGATTTGGACTTAAAATTAATCAATCTAGGATAGACACTTCTTTAGTTGGTTTTAAAATGAATCAATCCTAGGATAGTCACATTTTCACTTGATAAATTTTTTATCAATCCTAGGATAGTCACCAAACATTTCAATTTGGATTTAAAATGAACACCATGTCTTTTTGTGAAGCAACATCTTCACATAGATAGAAAATTGTAGTTTGGGCTCTAAAAATTGAACAACTTGATTTTTGTGTTTGTGTGGTGATAGGCATATGCTCTCCCCTTAATTGGGTGATCCAAAAATCCATACTCATCCTTTTTATGCATTCTTCAAGTTTTATTACATCCTTTAGAAGGCCTACCTTAGTGGGAAAAAGTACTCACCCTACATGAACGACCTGAGTGGGTTCAAACCAAAGCTAGGTTTTTCCACCCCAAGATAAAATTTAAAGAAAATATGGGGAAACCCACTTTTTTCTAAAGTGTCCAAGATAACCATCCCCAAAACTTTTGTTCTAAAGGGTGGGAGGTCTCCTGAGGGAGTTTATCACTTGCTGCTCTAAACAGAAACCCTTTCTAAGAACCATAGTGTAATATCTAACCGATTCAGTAACCAGACATTGTAATACTTGCAGTGCAAGGGGAGGGAATAATTTTCCCCCAACACACTCACCATATAATTTCCAAGGACTGTTTACTCAGGGGATTGATAAATCTAACCTTGAGTACACACCTGGAAAAGAAAAAAACATAGGCGCCCTCTAGGGGTGACACGGCTGTGTGAGTCAATGCAATTTTAAGTTGTGGGTTGTTGAGTATAACGATGACCTTTTGACTATTAAGAGTGAGTCTATATGAAGTTATTTTTGTTATCAAACCAATGAAAATAGGACCATGTGTGGTTCTTTTGAACATACATTATATGTTTAGATTACAACTCTTAAAAACAATTGTCTTCATTTGAGTGTTGTGTATTTTAAAATCATTAAAATCCATATAAAGATCATCCAAAAAAAAAGAAGAAAAACAACACAAAAGAGTCAAAAAAAATCAAACAATGAAATTTATGATTAGGGATTGGAAATCCACAACAAGAGTCAAAAATCAAAAGAACAAGAAATTGAAACTCAAACCACCATGGCAGAAATAAATAAGGATCAATTGAATTCTTTATCTCATCAAATGAAAAAACTTCAACAAAAAATCTAGGATATGCAAAGGGAAACAAACACAAAAAGATATTTTCTGCCATACATCTACCCATATCCTCTTGACCAAACAATGAACATGAGACCTTCTTCACCAAAAACTACATCATCCAAGTTCAATGTCGTTGAATTTTTGCAAAAGTTCAATAAGCCCAAATCTAAATCCTTGTCATGTCATGCATTTATCTCCATCCACCATAAGCCAAAATAAACCTCAAGATTATTTCACTCAAGTTAACAATTCCCTCCAGTCATCCTCTTCTATCATATCTTCAACATCCAATTATTCATGTCAATATCACAATCCAAAGCATGCTAGCATAGACTCCCCTACACATCAAGATCAAAATATTCTTTCCACTCCATCCAATGATATCAAAATTCCACAAAATCTTCCAATCCTTGATCAAGATCCCATTTCTCAAGAATCTTATGATGATCCCCTCCTTTCACTTTTCATCCAAAATAATTACCTTCCATCTCAAGAGACAAATATCCTTCCAAGTTCTTCTTCCACATCATCTAATCAATCCATACCATCTCATGATTCTATTGCATCACAAGAGCATGATATTTCTTCCATCCTATCTAATGATGTCTTACCAACTGATGATCAATATATGCTTTGTACAAAATCTCATGATTCCCTTCCTCATCAAGACCAAGATATGCTTCCATTCAAGGATACCCTTTCATCCCATGAAGATGATTATCCTTGTCATGATCAAGATATTCCTTTCATACCACTTCATAATCCTTTTCCAAGTCAAGATCAAAACACCCCATCATCCCCATGCCAAGAGCCTATCACACCTATTCAAGCTATCCATGAACCCCACACCTATAAATTGGGATCCTCCACCTTTATCTATTCGGGTTTACTTCCAACACCTATCCTCTCATCCATATCACATCTTCCTCAAAATAGACTTGCATCTTGTTTCACAAACAATACATATCCCATTGGTAAATGAATGTGTCAAAGTATGAATTACAAAGGAAAAGGATTAGGCCTTCATGAGCAAGGTATCCTAGAACCCCTTTCTATTCAAAGAAACCCATATCACCACGGCCTTGGTTATACACCTAAGTGTCCTGGTCCATCAAAAATTCCATCTATCCTAGGTCCTCATCCTATTCCATCAAACCTTTCCTCTATCCTAGGTCCATATCCTATTTCTCAAGAACAACAAAGGCACACATCCTTGATGCCCTTTCAAAATTCTACCCACATTAACTCATCCATAGTACCTCCATATCATTAACATCAATCCACCCCTCCCATTGCTCTTGGAAGAAATTTGGGTGCCAAATATCAAAAGCTTCTATATCAAAATCCACATGTATCAAAGGATCAACATGTCTCCTTGAAGAGACATGCAAAAATAAAAGAAAATTTGATCCAAAATCAAAAGAAAAATCTAAAAGGCCACAAAGGCCCATCAAAGAAAAAAGGAAATTTTCATAGACCACAAAGGTCCATAAATCAAAAATAAAAATTTCACAGGTCACAAAGGCCCACAAAGAAAAAATCACAGTCAAAAGTCACGTTGATTCCTAAAAGTCTCATAGAAGCAATAAAATCTAAATTGGCATCCAAATTTTCTAATCCAAAAGATTCCTCCAATTTTCCATCTAATAACCTATCACCTTCCAAATCCATTTTTCCTCCAACACTCCACCACCCTTCAAGGTGTGTGCCAATGTTGATCTTTCCTTCCTTTCCATCTATCCATCGAAAGGCCTTCCAACCTCCTATCCATTATCCAACATTCATCCCCCATCATTCTCCTTTAATCCAAACCTTTGCATAAGTCCTTAGATTCTTCAATCATATCATTAATCTGCCAACATCTAGGAGTCTAATTCCCATTTCCATGGTTTATTAGAGGGATATTTGGTTGTGAAACTTTATGCTTAAGTCCTTCCTCCATCTCCCTATCATCCATATCCTATCTTCCATATTCCTTTTGCACTCTACACTTAGGGACAAGTTTCGCCCATCTTATCATTCATGGTCATTATCATTTCTATACTCATTCCTTACATTTCCACCTTTGATCTTGAGAAGGTTAAGGATCTTCTTGAACATCATATATCTTATCCTATACACTTTATCCAAATCTTCCATACCATATCTTTCATCTTATCCATATTCTATCATTCTTACTAAATACATTCTTTCTTCCTTTCCTCGGTCTTGATGAGGAATAGGGGCAAAATACTTGGGCCTTGTGTCTTTATCTTATCTAGTTGATCTTGATCATCACCATTCATTATCTTTATCCTTGCTTTCTTCCATTCCATATCTCCTAGCTTATCAAAATCCATGTCATCGTGTCCCTTTGCAACCTTCAATCTTATCATGCAAATCATATTTGAGCCTAGCTATAAAACATTATCCAATCCTCATATCTTTTGTCAATCAATCATCAAAAATCATCAATCTTATCATACTTAGGGGAATCAGTGATCCTAAGTACTTATCATTATTATGCCTTATGGAATCAATCGTTCTTGGAATCTTAATCAATCAACCATTATCATCTTTTGACAAGAGATATGTTGTTTCTATGACATGTTTTGCAGTGAATATTTCATTTTGATCTATCATTTATCCATGGTTTCATTACCCCTATTGTGGGGCATCTTGTTCCTTCAATCAGTCGTATAATCTCATTTCATCTTAAATATCCTAAAAAATCAAAAAAAGAAAAGAATCTACAAAATACAAACATCAGAAAAACAAAATACAAAAAAAAAAACCAAAAAGAATGAAAAGGTACAATAAAAACATATAGTGAAAACCTAGAAACATGCGTTATTTGTGATTCAAGTCAGCTCTCCCATCTATTTCGATATATGTCATGGTCGTTACTTCCACCATCATTTTACATCCATTATCATATCATATCACATGGTCATATCTCACCTTCTCTTGGAGGAAACATAAATATTGAGCTTAACAAAATGGAAAAAAGAAACAAAAAGAGCGATTGAAACACAACCCAACATGAAACATTAATCACCATCAGAAAAAATCAAACATCCATATCATAACAAAACATCCAAAAAAAAGTCAAAAAGTTGGTCTCAAAAAGCCAAAAACATGAGTCTGTGTCAGTCGAACTACGTGGTCTCTGCATGAATAACGTAGGCAAGGCTAATCTTTGATCAACCCCCGAGGCCCCTAGGATAGGTCTTTACATTAGTTTGATCCAAAATCTTGAAAACAACAAAAACATCACAAAATCAAGATGGATGATCTAATCTAAATAATTGATTGAATACTATAAGCAAATGAAATATATGTTGTACTTTTGATCATTATTATCATTTATTTGGAGCAACACAATGATGTATTGAACTAGAGAAGCTAGGAAGAAGAAATGGCATTTTTCTTTGTCTGTTGTTTGTGAATTAATCATAATTATTGTGTGAACCATCGTGGGCAGTGCTCTACAAAGTATCATGGATGACATTCCAATTCACATAGGAAAGTGGTTAATTATTGTCTGTTTTACACAAGAAATGCTCAGGTCATCTCGGTTTAATAATACCTCGATGCTTGTGTTCACTTGCAATATCAAAAATCATGAAAGTAGTACTCAGGTCATCATCGGTTTACATTATACCACTGATGCTTGTACTCACTTTCAACATTTTAATGCTCAATGATGGTACAAAAGCATAAAAGTATTGTTAAAATGGCTATGTTTACATATAGATTTGCATAGTAAAAGTAGATTACATCCATAATAGTGTCACATCTACAGAGTATTTGTTACAAAAATTGGTGAATCATTCCTTAAATAATTATCTTTTTTCTTAATAGACTGAGTATACTTGAAAATTACAAAAACATCATGATCATATAGTTACATCATCATAATCATTTACATATATTCAAAACATTTTCATCATCATTTCATCATTCATACATTTCAACATACATATGTCTATATCATTCAATTATCCTTTAAATACATCATCATCATAACTCATTACATTCATCCATTTATTATATCACATATTCACATATAATCCATCCATTTGATAATAATATCCATCAATTTATTACATCATGTATCATTCCACATTTTCATTCATATTTTTACATTTGCATCACATATAGTATATCATTTAAACACATCAATCCATATATATCATGTATCCATATAAGATGCATCCATACATTACCATTAGTTGCATCATAGATAGAAAAACATCATATAAAAGTATACCATCATAACAACAAAACCATCACATAGAATATATAACATCGAAAGAAAATGCATCCATCAGAGAATCATATAGAACACATAATGGATTGTAGAATCCACTGCACCTCATATATATCAAAATCACAAATGTCAAGTATACAATGATGTCTAAAATGAAGAGAGACAAAACATCAATAATGGTTGTATATCAAAATAATCAAAGTACATCACAGACACAATCATGTGTTGTTGGCTCCAGATGGTGTAGGCATAGCAGGATCGGGACCCCTACCACTAGAGGAACCGAGATCCCTACGATCTTTGGGTAGAGGCTGGGTAACACCTGTATTGATAGTCCTAGATTGTGACCTAGTAGAAGGGGACCTCACATAGCTCACTCTTTGCTCAGAAGGCACTGCATCATAATACCTCACTCTATAAAACTCAATCTCCTCACCAATATGAGTGACCTCTCACATGTAATCTACCAAGGAGGTACCATTTGTGAGTCTCTGTAATCTATCTACAAAAGCCTAAGCACCCTCTACTACAAACCTAGCTGTATCTCTCTTGGCTATCAATGAAGTAACCTGAGCCTGAGCTGTCTTGGTTGTCTGTCTCGCCGCATCCCTCTTAGCTGTCAATGCTATAATCTGTGACTAAGATGTGACTAACTGATCCTACACAGCTGAAAGAGTCTCTACATGCAACTCAACATGTACCTGCATCTAAGCCTGAGCCTACTCTAATAAACCCTTAGTTTGAAGAAGTTGCTCCTGAATAGTCTCTAACTGCACCTGAAGATCTTCTATCCGCAACCACTCTGAAACATCTCCCATAGCCTGCCTCTTATGAGGCATGGTCTCACCAGGAAAATATAAAGTAGGGCCTGACCCAACTACAGCCTCTCCACTATCAAATCTCTCATCTTTGCTACTCTCATCTCCACTGCTCTTGCCACCAACATCCTCCTCTACCCCAACATCAACCTCAAGCTTGACATCTACCTCACCAACCACATCAACATCCTCTGCCTCAACTCCTCCAACATACTCTCTCCTCTATCTTTGACCATGACTGATGGGAACATCCTCCTTTGCAGGTAATGGGGCAGGCTCATCTAGAATGATAAGGCATGGAAATGGATGCAAAGCACAATACTCAGCATAACTTGCTATAAGAGGAGCCTCGAAAATATCTGGCTGAATGTCCCACACAAATGGTTGTAAAGCCTGAAACTCCTGAACTGCTGCAACATATGACAAACAAGGCCCCCAATCTACTGTATCTGACTGCCGATGAGCATAGTGAGCGACACCCTAGGGCATACTGGTGTAGGAGCACCTGGGAAACATGGGTTTTCCTGAAGTCTAGAAGGAAGTTCAAATTTTGTTGTGTTCTCTTGTGGTCATGTTGGCCATTTAGCTAGTTTTTGTTGTTTTGAATAAAACTTGATCTCTTATGATCAATGGATTGGGAGGTGCAAATCATGAATGGGTTTTGGAAGCTTTAAGTTGTCTTGGTTACAACCTAGTCAAGTGTTTGAAAACACAATGGGTTTTATAATTTGGATCATTAGGTCATCTATGGGCTCGAACCAAGCATCTAAATTGTTTTGAAGGCCTATTTAAGGAATGACTCAACCCTGAGGTACGGTTGGAGGTATTGTTGTTAAGTGACATTTTTGAAAAGTTGGAAGAAACAACGTTTGGAGAGACAGTTTCCTATTCTTTGCATTCATATTGAGCTTTAATGGAGTAGATTGACTATTACTTTGTTTGTAGAATGTAGTGTGGACATTGTGAAAGTTGAATGCACCAATATTTTTTTTTTGTAAATCATTTTCATCTTTTATCTGTACATAGTTTGTTTTCTACTTTTTCTAGCATGTAACAGGCAATTTTGAAAGAAAGGAGCTCTAGAGCACTTTCCCACCGTACAAATTGTACAGCCCTTTGGGATTTGTGTCTAGGCTCCCTTAGTGTAAATATGGTAGCTTGTAGGGTTTGTGGTAGTGTAGGAGTTGCAAGAAATGTTTTGCCTTAGGCGAGCCAGTGTAGGTCCGGTTGGGGCAGACTTGGAGTAAAAACCATATAACTTGCAAGGGAAATGAGATATTGAAGAAATTATTTCTTGTGAATTTTCTTGAGGGTATTAGCTATGCTTGCAGGTTAGGAGGAGGTTCTCTCAGCTCATCTAGAGTGAGATTTCTTTGACAGTCTAGAAACAGCTTTGAAAAGCTTGAAAACCCTAACTTTTGGGTTAGTTTTGAGTGTGGACAGAGTACGGCCTGTACAGGGCTAAAACCCTAGAAATCTTGAAGGTGTAGACATGAGAAACACCATCCCTAAGTAAATTACCTTGGTCCTTTAGTGGGTTTAGAAGAAAAGTGCAGTTTGAATCTGTTGATAGGCCTAATTGGGGCTCAAGGGCTACTAGCCTTTCAAACCCTAGGAAAGGAACCTTGTGAAAGCGATAGTAAGTTGGAAACTTGTAGTTGTTTAAGTACCCTAGTTTGATCATTTTGAAGCCTTACAACACCTCTCACCCCTTGCAAGAACGTTGATAGAAGGTTGAGGATATTTGCTCTTTAGGGAAGAGTAAGGACCAATGGAGAGAATGTGGCGAAGCACCAAGGTTAGCTTGGTAGAAGGACAACATGTTGATAGGAGAGGGGTTGGTCAGAAAAACCAAGGGCACCTAGTCATGGGTAGGGGGCTATAGGTTAGATTGGTGAAGTCAAGAACCAAGTAGGTCATATTAGGAGAGACCTAGAGCAGGAACCAGTGATTGGTTCCTCCAACCCCACTCCCTATCACATACCCTATACCATCCCATACTGTCTGTAGACACGTCTGATCAAGAATCTCTCTAAAACCTGACGAGCATGACCAATCAGGATCATTGAATGACAAAGAAATGGTAGTTGAACATCATCATCATCCCAATGATCACAATCTATGTAGGGATGCCATGTCACAGAGTCTATGTCATCAATGACTCTCCTCCAATACTCTAACTTACCCATTTTAGACTGGGTAAGCCGGCCAACATATTTGAATACATAAGGTCTCATAGGTGGCCTCTGTCCAATTGGAACTAGACATGTGACAGCTATGTGCTCCCATTCCCATACCTAAAACAAAGTAATGTCGACCAATAAACTCCGACCACTGAGATACACAACTGAATGTAAATCATGATATAACTGGGCAAGCAAATACATGCCCCAAGAAAATCAGGTGCCATGAACAACCATGCTCTCCAAAAATCAGCCCCAACCAACTAAGAATCCCTTAAACCTACGATCAGGACTAAGGAATCCGCCAATGAAACCAACAAGTACTATCGAAAAGTGACGTATGCACCAACCATATCATGCCATGGAATCCACTCTCCTATAATACGATCATCCTAAAACACTCTATGAAGAGCTTTAGTCCCACCCTACTCTCTCAAATCATATATGGCAACATCTCCAACAATCAAAAGCTACAGAATCCACCAAACATCCTCTGGGGTGACTGTCATCTCGCCAGTAGGAAGGTGAAAGGTGTTGTGCTCGCTATGCCACCTCTCAGCTAAAGTTGTCAACAAACCCCGATTAATCCTAATATGGGGCATATAAAGAAGAGGAGACAATCCACAATGTGTGATGATAGCCATATCAGGCTGTGCCAACCTAGGAATGAGATCAAATGTCCTAGGAAAATGCTCTCGAATGTGGAGGTTCCTTAATCGCTCCTATTATCACAACAAGATCAAAGTCAATATATTCATGTCAATCATCAAATAACATCAAAATACCATATCAAATCAAGTCAGCTCTTGGTGAGAATTCTAATCAAATCTCATGAGCACACATCATTGAACCTCACCTATCATGAGGTCATCATCAATGCATCAAATCAACCTCACCTATCATGAGGTCATCATCAATGCATCAAATCAATCTCACCTATCATGAGGTCATCATCAAGACATCAAATCAACCTCACTTATCATGAGGTATGTCAATTCTATTTATTCCTCACCTATCATGAGGATAATTATCATCAACACAAACATCAGACCTCACCTATCATGAGATTGAAAAAATCATGTATTTAATTAGACAAATCGTTCATATCAAACCAACAGCTGATATGATCAAAAATTGAGAAAATCAATAACAAATTGACAAAACTCACAACACTTTGATTTAAATGCACTTAAAAGGACATTAAAAGTGCTAAAACAAAGACATGTGCTATTTCATCAGATAAAAGTGCTATTACATCTAAACAAAGCGCCATTTTATTTGATCAATGCGCTAATATTTTTCATAAAAGCATTAAAACTTGAAACAGGCTAAAACAGGGAGTAAAAGCGCTACATAATCTAATCAAAGCACTAAAAATATGAAAGCGCTAATACATTTTATAGAATCACTACAATGGCTAACCTAAGCGCTAAACTTTGAAAAGTGCTAACCTAACCTATAAATGCGCTAAAATAGACCTTGGAAGCGCTAAAAGTCTAGAAGTGCTAAAACAGACCCTAAAAGTGCTACAACGGGATTGAAAAGCACTAAAATGGAAAATAAAAGTGCTAAAATGAGTTTAAATTGAAAATATGAAAAATACACAAAAAATGAGAAATGCACGAAAACTAAGGAAAAATAATGGACATACTAAAGGTCTGAACGCGGTCGGCCGCTGATGTTGTCGAACACGCTTGAAACAGTGGGTGTGATATGGAATCGACATCTTGCTCCACATAGCACAAGTATCTCTCCCACAAGTTTTCAAAGGTCACAATGTACAAATGAAGTTGAAAAAGACCATTTTAACCTTTTATAGGTTATTTGAAAAGGGATTTTTATGGGATCGATTTAATTTTTTAAAGGGGAGATTAATTGAAATTCATCCAGAACCACTTTCTACATCAATTATTGGGAGATAAATTATTTTGTCATCAAACCTTCACCAAATCTACATCAAATCTTCAGAAAATCATAAAAATTGAAATATTCTGAAAAATTCCAAAAACTCAAAAATTCATTAATTTATCTCCCGAGGGGGCATATATCCATCAATCACCTGAAAAATATTTTTGGAGCATTCTAAAAAATTTCTTGGTCGATACTAGTAGCAGCAACACAAAATTTTCTTTGAAGCAATGCATAAACACATCACTTCAAAGAGGGGAAAAATGTAGACACCTAAAAATGGTCTAGAGAATCTAATTAATTAATTATGATTTATCTAATTAATTAATCCTAAATTCATCTACTTAGTAAATAAATAGAAATATTTATTTATATTAAATTCACTATTAATTCTTCTATTTTATCACATTATTTTCCTTTTAATTAAATGAACAAAATTAAATACTTTGTTTTATTTAATTATTATCATTATTATTTCTTCTATACTTTATCCATCAATTATATCCTAAATTAAAAATACAACTTCAATAGTTGGTATTATTTAATTATCTTATCACATTTTCTTCTTAATTAAATAAAGATATCCTAAAATCTTTAATTTAATTATCCTATTCATTCTATTTTAATTTAATAAACAACTTCTATAGTTTGTTTTATTAAATTATTTATCTCTTTTTTCTAATTTGAATAAATCAAATATATTCAAATAAATGCATAAATCAAATCCCTCTATTCACTCACCAATAAAATTAGATTTTTCAAATCTAATTAATGCAACTAGCATTCACGGGAAAAAGCCTTGGGGACAAACCTGTGAGCAATCCTCTCAATCTTCTTCCTCAAATCTTTCATCTCATCTTTCCTGGTGTTTTCATGGGGAGGAACGATCCTCCATGATCAGCTCCACCTTCTCATCTTGTACCATTCAAAATCTCTAGATTTAATCTCAGCTTCTATTGTGTTACGCCTGTGCAAAACTGTTGCCGAAAATCTATATATACAACCTTCTAAAGCATCAAAATCAACCGAGAATTATCATCTTTTATGTAAACTTACTCTATAGGAATTAATACTCAAGCAACCAAGCAATCATAAGCATTAGCATTTTAGTATCATCATAGCATTATGGCATTATTAGATTTCATATCACAACAACATCATTAGTTTTTACTGTAGCTTCCATTTAGCAGGTTTCATGTCAGGATAGTTTATAGTAGCATCATATCATCTAGAAATCATTAGCAATCATCACATCATTGCATGTACAATCCATTCCGTTCTCTAGATAGGCATTTTAAACAGTTACGGTGCTTACAAATATGAGAGCTTTTGTAATTTGATAAATCTTTGGAGATAGGAGACAATGAGACGTCTTCATGCTTTTCAGTGTTTTAAATTAGTTTAATTGCTGATTAATCTTGATACAATGTTTCATTAAGAGGTGTATTTAATTGTATTTAGTTTACATTTTCCACACTTATAGTAGCCAGTGAGCCTTTGTATCTGGATAGTGAGTCCTCTTTTGGGAAATGATCCCTTGGCAATGAGCCTTTGTAATTAGTTTTTCTATCTCTTTATATTGTGAGTTAATCCTCACTATGGTTTTTCCCTCATTGGGTTTTCCACGTAAAATTTGTTGTTCATTGTGTTGATTTTACTTTTTTTATCTACATTTCATGTTCATAATTAATAATAGAATAGTGTGGTTGTAAAGTTAATAAGTGTTGAAGTTTTGAGGTTAAATTTGGTGACAACTGATTCACCACCCTTCAGTTGTCCTATGCCTTCTAAAAAATTTTGATTGGAGGATGCTGTTAGTTTGGAAGTGGTTGATGGTAGGATGATGCAAATTGTTGTTGGGATGGAACCTATTGATAATATGATGGATTGGATTGGTAGTTGTATGTTGGTTGTTGAGGGACATATGGTGGTGGATGCAGATTGGATTGTTGTTGGTATGCATTTGATGTGGGATATTACGGGTTAATGTAGGATACGTGTTGTTGAAATTGTTGTAAGAATGGAAAAAGGAATGAAAGTGTTGTCATTGATGTCAAATGGTCAACTGGTTATCTACTAGTTGTTGTTGGCTATATATGTTGAGGATATTGAGAAAAATTGTATTAAAGAAAGATTATAGGTATTCAGTTGTTGCTTAGGATGATGATCTGATACTTTTCCCTATGTTTTTGTGGTTTAGATATTTTTGGTCATGGTTGTTGAAGGTTGCTATATCCAAATTTTTGGCTATTGGTTCATTGTGAAGTTCAAGTTGCATTCACCAATTGTAAACTATTTTTTTCTGTGTTTTGGCTGAGGTTGGGAGAAAATTAGTTGGTCTAAATTTCCCTTTGATGAAGTCTTTTTACTTGCAGTTCTAGAGTTAAGATTTTCTAATTGCATTGAAGATAATTTTGGTTTCGAGAAGTTTTGAGCTTAATTCTTCTATGTGTTTTACATTGGTTTGGCCGACATGTGTTAAACACCATCTTTGAAGTTGATGAATTGTGTTGGATCTATTTTGGGTCCTAATGAACCATGTGTTTGGGTCAACCTCATTCTAATTCCACCCTAGGATGTTTTGGTGTTGAACAAATTTGAATTTTAAGTTGGATGAGTGACTTTGTATCTTTTTCAAGGATGGCGATAGTATAAATATAGGATGAGCTAGTAATTAAAAATATACAAAAGAAAATAAGGAAGATAAGTGAGAGTAGATGTGACTTTGATGCTATTCAGAAAGTGTGTGTGAGTTATGTGTGTGCTAGATCAGTGTGGAGCTTACTATTGAGTTTTTGGATGCAGTGAGTAGAAGGAAAACTCTATCATTCATGCAAGTTGATCAAGTGATTGTGGTGGAACCCTTTGTTGCATTGGGATTGTTGTCTCTTTGTAACAAGTCATCTTTTCCTTCTTTATATCTCTATGGAAGTGAACCCTCTAGGTTGTAGCCCTTCTAGACAATGATTCCTTATCTCATGGTTTTTCCCTCATTGGGTTTTCCATGTAAATTTGGTGTTATTGTGTCTATGCATTGGATTTGAATTTCTGCATTGGCATTTGATGATTAATCATTTAAGTAGTTTAAGTATTAGTTCTAGTAATTGAATTGAAAATTAAAATCTATGACAACTGATTCATCCCCCCTCCTAGTTGTCCTATTCAACAATTGGTATCAAAGCTTGGTTCCTTGTTGAAGATCTTAACCACTTGAGGAAGGTCCAGGATGGCTAAAAAATGGTCTTTGATTATCCAAGGTTTGATGGAACTAATTATGGTATCTGGAAAGTATTGATGGAATAATATCTAGAGTATTGCAGATATGATGTGGAGAAAGCTAATAAGAATCCCTACACTCCTTGGGCTAATGGTTCGAGTACACCTGAAGAATTCAGAGCACATGAAGCAAATAATAAGGTGAAGTTCATCTTGAAGAATAGTCTGGTACATTTTGAGTTGATTAAGGTTTAGAATTTGAAGACAACTAAGGAAGTCTAGGATGCTTTAGAAAGAGAACACAATGGTGATGAAAGAATTAAAGAGGCAAAATTACAAAATTTGGAAATAGAGTTTTATCTTATACATTTGTTTAAAGATGAAAATATCAAAGCTTATGTATAGAGATTGGATGAGGTAGTGGTTGGAATACAATCTCTTGGTGCTACTATAGATGAAACCAGGATTGTAAAGAATATTTTCAGAACTCTTCCCAATGCTTATAGTGAGATGGTGAGTGTTATTGATAAGACTATAGATTATAAGACTTGTACTAAGGATCTACTGTTAGGATATTTGACATCTTATGAGATGAGGAAAATGAGTCTAAGAAATGGAAGCAAAATAGAGAATGCTTTTAAAGCTACAAAAACTAAAAATACGGATGAAAAAAACTTCATGAAATAGAAGCTAACTTTGTAAGAAGAATGGGAAAATGCTCTAGTAAGTATGAAGGTTAGTTTCCCTTTAAGTGATTTAGTTGGGAGAAATAGGTCATTATGTTGCAAAGTGTCCAAAAAGAGCTAAAAGGAATACAAAAAGATATGAGAAGGAAAAGAAAGGAAAGAAGATTAACAGAGCTTACTATGTGAATGAGAATACTAGTATTTTAGATGAAGATTAAAAATATGAAGATTCAAATGACAACGAATGCTTGTTCTTGGAAATTAAGGATGAACCTACTTCTAATAATTCAGAAAAATAGGTAAAGGAAAGTCCTCTAGAGAAGGAGAAGGAGAAAAATGAAGGTACAATTATCTCTTCCCTACATGCTAAACAAGAAAAGAATTTTTGGGTAGTTGATAGTGGTTGCTCACATCACATGACTGGTGATCAGAGTGAGTTTGTAAAGCATGAGAAATATGATGGAGGTTTGGTTATGTTTGGAGATGATACTGGTGCTAAAATTTATGGGATAGGCTCACTAGGTTTTGATGGCAAGCATCATACTAACAATGTTTACTATGTTAATGGGTTAAGGAATAATTTGTTGAGCATTGGTCAGATGTGCATAAAAGGATATGATCTTGTGTTTAAGGATGAGAAATGTGAGATCCAGAAAGGATTTAGAATATTGATTGCTACAAGAAAGAAATCTAAAGGGAATATTTATCAACTTAAGGGTGTTGATGGATGATGCTTTATGACTCAGATAAATGATAGTTGGTTATGGTATAGGAGTATGTGTCATGGATTTTGATAACTTGAAAAGATTAGTGTTGTTTAGTCTATGAGAGATTTATCGAGAATTACAAAGCCTATCAATGCTATTTATAGGAATTGTCAGTTTGGGAAGCAAGCAAGAAATCATTATAGATCAAGAGAACCATCTACTACTAGATTATTGGATTTAGTTCATACAGATCTTTGTGGTCCTATGAGAGTGTGAAGTCTACTTGGTGAAAGTTATTTTTTTCTTTTAATTGATGATTATTCTAGATATACATGGGTTAAATTTCTTAGAGAGAAATCATATGCATTAGATAGATTCAAGGTATTTAAGGCTATGGTTGAAAATGAAGTGAATTTGAGGATAGAATGCTTAAGATCTGATAGAGGTGGAGAATTCACCTCCCATGAGTTCAATATGTTTTATGAAGTGCATGGAATAAAGAGATAGTTATCTACTATGAGAACTCCTCGGCAGAATGGAGTCGTTGAAAGGAAAAATAGAACAATTCAAGAGGCTGCTAAGTCAATGATCACTAAAGCTAGATTACCAGAAGTTTACTAGAAATAAGCTATTCATACTATTGTATATATGTTCAATCGAGTTCAAGCAAGAGAAAATAGTACAAAGACTACCTATGAGCTATTTCATGGAAAAATTCCTACAATTAAATATTTCAAGGTATTTGGAAGAAAATGCTATATCAAAAGAGATGAAGAAACCTTGGGAAAGTTTGATGCAAGAAGTGATGAAGGTATATTTCTTGGATACTCTACCAAAAGCAAGGCATATAGATGTTTCAATAAAATACTGAGAAAGATTGTAGAGAGCTCGAATGTGAAGGTTGATGAGACAGTGAATAATTCTATTGGTGTTGATGGATATGTTTCTGATGAACATGGTTGTGCAAGAATAAAAGAAATTGTGGAAGAACAAGATAAAGATGACTAGGAAAAGCAGGATGAACAAAATGAAAGAGAAGAAGATGCTCTAGTGATGTCCCCTAGGATACAGAAATATGTACAAAGGAATCATTCAAAAAATCAAATTATTGGAGACAAGACAAAAGGTGTGTTAGCTAGAAGCAAAGCTATTGTTGAAGTAAATTTGTGTTTATTCTTTGAGATTGAGCCGAAGATAGTAAGTGAAGCCTATGTAGATGAACATTGGAAGGAAGAAATTAAAGAAGAAATTTTGCAGATTGAGAAGAATTAGACTTGGGAATTGGTCCCAAGACCGACAAACAAAAATATCATTGGATCAAAATGGGTATTCAAAAATAAGTTGAATGAGAATGGAGAATTTTTCAGAAACAAAGTGAGGATTGTGTGTAAAGGATACTCACAAGTAGAAGGAATAGATTTTTAGGAGACTTTTTCCCTGATAGAAAGAATGGAAGCTATAAGGATGTTCTTGGCATTAGCTACTTATGAAGATTTCAAATTCTATTAGAATGATGTCAAGTCAACATTTCTAAATGGTGAGCTCGAAGAAGAAGTCTATATGGAACAACTGAAGGGATTTGATTTAATAGATCAACCATATATGGTGTGCAGATTGAAGAAAGCTTTATATGGATTGAAGAAAGCTCCTAGAGCTTGGTATACAAGGTTAAACAAGTATTTGATTTAACAAAGGCACAAAAAACAATAATTTGTACTTTAAGATTGAAAATGACAAGATATTGATTGTAGTTGTATATGTTGATGACATTATCTTTGGAGGAAATGAAAAGATGTGGAAGATTTTTGTGGAAGAGATGCAAAAATAATTTGAAATGTGTATGTTTTGGGAGATTAATTTCTTTCTTGGACTATAGATTAATCAAAAAGAGAATGGAATTTTCATTTCACAGTCTATGTATGTGAGAGAGATGTTGAAGAAGTTTGTGATGGATGGTTCCAAACCAATAAGTAATCCTATGTTGACTAGTTGCAAATTGGGTAAAGATGATGATTCACCTAAGGCTGATAAGAGCAAGTATAGATCTATGATTGGTGGACTACTATATTTGACTGCTACTAGACCAGATATTATGCATGCAGTTTGTCTTGTGGCTAGATTTCAAGAAGATATAAAGGCAACACATGTTGTTATAGTTAAAAGAACATTCAAATATTTGAATGGCACTCCGGATTATAGATTATGGTATCCTAAAGATAGTGACCTTACACTTAGTGCATATATAGATGTTGATTGGGTCATAAGTGTAGATGACAGAAAGAGTACAAGTGGGGGTGCATTCTTTCTTGGATGCACATTGGTGGCATGGTTGAGTAAGAAGTAAGATTTAGTCTCTTTGTCTATTGCTAAAGTTGAGTACATTGTTGTTGCATCTTATTGTACACAAGTTCTATGGATGAAACATACATTGAAAGATATCATAGTGCTATATGATGATCCCATTTTTATCTTCTATGATAGTACAAGAACAATTAACATTTTGAAGAATCCTATGATGCAGTCGAGGACGAAGCATATATCTATTAGATATCATTTATTGAGAGAGAAGGTCATGGAGAATGAATTCAAGCTTGAGTATGTTCCGACAACAGATCAGATTGTTGATATATTTACAAAGGCTCTTCCTAAAGATACTTTTGAGTATCTTTGAGAGAAGTTAGGGGTTATTTCCCATCCTTTCATAAACTAAGATGCATTTGGAGATGCATCAATTTGGTGGATTTATGGTTCTATCTTTTTGGACTGATGTTTTGGTGGCTACCTCTTAGGGGGAGCAAGTAGTTTTAAGTGTTGTCATTGTGAGTATTCTATTTTCTTGTCAAAGGAAGATTTAATGAACATATTTTTTTTACTTTGCCATTTATTTCGAAGAGGGAGAGAAAGAATATAAAAAGGAGAGAAAGATAATGAAAGAAATCAAGTAATGAGGTAGATGATCTTCTAATGGGGAGAAGTAAAAATAAAAATCTTGAGAAGTATATTCAGAATTGGTATGGTGTCTTTGATGGTTTTTCACATCATCTATTTCCATCAATGAGATTGTTGCAAAAATTGAAAAAGGAATGAAAGTGTTGTCATTGATGTCAACTAGTCAACTAGTTATCTAATAGTTTCTATCAGTTGTATATGTTGAGGATATTGAGAAAATTGTATTAAAGAAAGATTAAAGGTATTCAATTGTTGCTTAGGATGATGATCTGGTACTTGTCCCTATGTTTGTGCAGTTTAGATATGTTGGTAATGGTTATTGAAGGTTGTTATATCCATATTTTTGGCTATTGGTTCATTGTGAAGTTCAAGTTGTGTTCACCAATTGTGAACTATGTTTTTTTGTGTTCTGGTTGAGGTCTAAGAGAAAAGTTGTTGGTCTAGATTTCCCTTTGATGAAATCTTTTGACTTGCAGTTCTAGAGTTAAGATGTTTTGATTGTTTTGAAGATATTTTTGGCTTCTAGAAGTTTCGAGCTTAATTGTTCTATGTGTTTTACACTAGTTTTCCTGACCATGTGTTAAGAACTATCTTCAAAGTTGATGAAGCATGTTGGATCTATTTTGGGTCTCGGTGAAGCATGTGTTTGGGTCACCCTCATTCTAATTCCACCCTACCATGTTTTGGCATTGACCTAATTTGAATTTGAGTTAGATGGCTGAAATTGTACCTTTTTCAAGGTAGGTTGGAGATAGTATAAATACAGGATGAGCTAGTAATGAAAAATATACAAAAGAAAAGAATATAAGTGAGAGAGTAGATGTGACTTTGATGCTATTTAGAAAGTGTGTGTGATATATGTGTGTGGTAGATTAGTGTGAAGCTTAATGTTGAGTTTCTTGATGTAGTGAGCAGAAAGTGAACTCTATCATTCATGTAAGTTGATCAAGGGATTGTGGTGGAACCCTTTTTGCATTGGGATTGTTTTCTCTCTGTAACAAGTCTTCTTTGTCTTATTTGTATCTATGTAGTAGTGAGCCCTCTAGGTTATAGCCCTATTGGATATTGAATCCTTATTCTGGACAGTGACTTCTTATCTCAAGCAGTGAGCCTTATGTCAAGAAATGAGCCTTTTGTAATAAGTTTTTATATTCTCTCTAGTGTGAGTTAATCCTCACCATGGTTTCCATGTAAATTTGGTGTTATTGTGTCTATGCATTGGATATGATTTTCTTCATTGGAATTTGATGATTAATCATTTAAGCAGTTTAAGTATTAGTTTTGATAATTGAATTAAAGATTAAAATTTGTGACAACTGATTCACCCCCCTCTCAGTTGTCCTATTCAACAAAAAATAATATTGGGTGTATTGGTAATTGGGATTAAGTGTGGTATATTGTTGTCTCAGAGTGTTAGTTGGAGGAGGTAGTTAGTAATAGGAATTCTATGGAGGAGGTTCCACAAAGGGTGGTGGTTGAATTAATGATGGAGTGGATTGGCATATGTATGTGGAGGGTATAGTTGATATTGATGTTGATTTGTGGGGTTACCTTGGGGTTGTGTGGATTGTTATTGGGGACCAAATTGGGTAGATTCTTGTTGGGGAATTTTTTGAGGACTAGATTGTGTGGATTGTTGCTAAGGACCAGATTATGTAAATTGTTGTTGACGACCAAATTATCTGAATTGTTGTTGTGGTAGTTATTGTGGGATGGAATGATCAAGATTAAATAGTGGTTTTTGTGTTAGTGGTCACGTGAAGATGAGAGGAAAATGAGGGGGGAAGATGCTATAAAATTGGATGTGTTGCCTCTAACATTCCCTAATGACTAATTTGATTGATGTTGTAGGAGAGGTGGTGCAGATGGAATGAATGTATGACCTTGTGGATTGTGGACTTTAGGCATTGCTCCCCTAATAGAGATCAAAATGGGGGAAGGTGGGATTTGATAATACACATCATTCAATCTCAATTGATACCAGGTATTTTGTGGTGTAACTTGAGGAGCTTGAGGAATCGATAGGTTTGGGTGAAATTGTGATCTTTGAGGATCCTATGACTAAGAGGGGGTAAGGTATTAATGTATCATGTCATGTCAAACCCAAGTGGTGGTTTAGCACCCCTCATAAGCAATGTATCAAGGCTTTGATCTGATTGCTTGAAAATGATTAAGTTAGTCATTTGTGCATTCATGGGATTACTAAGATATTCCTCAATGGAGAGATCAGGTTGATTAACCATTCCTTCCTTGAGGGAAGGATAAGGGTGAATGTTTGTACTGGACTACTAAGATGCACCATTAGTGGTAAGATTGGGAGGATACTGTGATTGAAAAACCTATGAATTTTGTTGTTCCATTAGCTTTTTGGCCTGTGATCAAGTGGTAACAGGCATGAAAGTGTGGATTATCAAATGATGAGGATGTTGTGAACTCTTAGGATGGCACTAAGTGATGAAAACTAGGAGATTGATTAAAATACTACCAAGATGAATGGTTGATTGATTAGATTGGGTTGATGATAGGAATTGGTTGATGATTGGATTAAATTGGCTTGACTTGAGAGCTTTAATAGATAATGTTTGGATTTGTAATATAGGGGGATTCGTTACTCGCGAGTTCTCTTCATTCAGAGAGCCTCATAGGGTGAACTTCCCTATGCTACCTCAATGGAAAAACATGAAAGTTTCAGAATCTGAAAGAGCAGGTCACAAAGATTTTCTAGATAAATTGACAAGCGCTCAACCAAAGGATGTCAATGCAGAAAATGGACAACAACATGGTGCGTTGGTGTCCCAGAGGTGTGCCGAAGTCTCGTACAGGCCAGAAAGCGAGTTTATCTCATAAAGTGCTTAAATTACCACTTCTACATTGAATGCTAAAAACCATAGAATATAGTAAAATAACAAAAATTGATAGAACTGAGATAAAGTAAAGAATACATGATAAAGATAAAGGAGAAGAAAGGGAATACTTATGACCGTGTGAGTAATGAAGCCTCCACCAAACAAACATCTTCAAAACCTACACACCAGAGGAAGAGAGAAATTGTTGGGTGGCTGTATAGGGGCCTACCTCAGTCAGACCCCATTTTGGTGTTCCCACCTCCATGGACTGCTAAGTAGATAGAGAGAAAAGTAGAAATGAACTAAAAATAACTTAAAGCACTACAAAACAATTTTATGCTACTAAGCTAAGTAATAGAGGAGAGGAGTGAAAGATTACCACCTCCACCAAGACCACTCAAGGCTAATGGGGGAGAAAATGAGAGGAACTCAAGCCTCTATTGCAATGGTGTTTTTTCTACATTTTCTCTACTGAAGTGGTGGAGTGTTGATGTTGCTACTATAAAGTGTAAAGTGTTTGGAGATTGAAGAGAAGTTGAAGGAGTTGTTTAAAGCTTGTGGAGAGATTGTGAAGCTTGTGAGTGAAATCTAAAAGTGGTGAAGAGATGAAATGCCTATTGAAGGGATGAATATGAAGAAGAGATGAAGAGAAATGTCCATATTTGGGTCAGTAAGTCAAGGAGGGCATTACAAATCAACCCCCAATGGGAAGTGTAATTCCTCTGTAAGCTCCAGACGTGAGAATCTGTCAGGGACATAAGCATACCATGTGGATGTCTACGTGTCGTGCGGGTGTCCCTGAAAGAAATGCCTCCACTGATGCTCAAAATAGGAGCCAAGTGTGATGAAAGAAATGGGCTTAGGTGGAATTAAGCCTTTGAACTTGGTTTTCTAAGGTGGATAAAGGAAAAAAAGGGATTTGCACATGGGGTGCAAATTTGCTCTTATACATTTTTCCCCCTTTTTAGCAAGCACAAACACTAATGAGTGCTCGGTAAAGTAGATAGAGAAAGAGTAGGGTTATAAACATATACCTAAACCATCGATGAAGCAGACCATGATCTGGTGAACCTGAGAGTGTAGGTTGAGTGCAAGTTCAAAAGAGGACTTCATAGTTCCACAAAATTATGAAGCTGAAGAAAGAACATATACTCAGGATGAAGAAGATGTAGATCTTCGATCGGGTATATACAAGAGAGAAAAGAAAGATAGAAATGGAAAAAGTGCATGGTGAAAGAAAAAACCCGCTTAGGAGTAGAACCAGCACCACAAAGTAAGCGTGTGATAAAAGAAAACCCTGCTCGAGGAGGAGAACCCGTATCACAAAAGAGGTGATAAAAGAAAACCCTACTAAAGGAGGAGAACATGTATCACCACAAAGTGTGTGGTGAAAGAAAAACCCACTCAGGAGTAGAACCCGCACCATAAAGGAGGTGATAAAAGAAAACCCCACTTGAGGAGGAGAACCCATATCACCCAAATAAGTATGTAAAGGATCTCTACAAGTTCTCGGTCCTATAGAGAGGTATCCCCCAATATCTCTCACATGGAGGAAATTGAGAAAGTGCCTTACAGACTTGCAGACCTATAAGGAAGGTATCCTTTAAGAACTCTCACATGAAGGAAACCCCAAGAAAGCACCCTATAGACCTATAGACCTACAGGGGAGCCACCCCCAAGATCTCTCGCATAGAGGAAGCTCCAATAAAGTAGACTCCACAGATTCAAAATCAACAACATGTTTATTCTTGGATAGAACATGTCAAGAAGCGGTGACATGTCTACCCATAGATAGAACATGTCAAAATCCATGACATGTCTACTCACAGATAGAACATGTCAAAAGCGGTGACACGTCTACCTATAGATAGAACATGTCAAAAATTAGGGACATGTCTACCCATAGATAGAACATGTCAAAAGTGGTGACATATCTACCCATAGATAGAACATGTCAAAATCAATGACATGTCTACCCATAGATAGAACATGTCAAAAAGTGACATGTGTACCCATAGATAGAACATGTCAAAAGTGGTCAGTTATGCAGACCGTAAAAATTTCAAATGGGTCCCTCGAGAACCCTTCAAAAGGAGAGGGGTTCACTCAAGGTCTGGTTAGGTTGGCCCCAAACTAGACATGAAGATATGAAATAGGTCTAGTCGGGCTGCCCCCAAGCTAGACACCAATGAATTCATTCAAGAGAGAAAATATTTCAAAGAGGTCCCTTGGGAACCCTTCAAAAGAGAAAAGGGGTCCACTCAAGGGATGCTTCATTAGAAAGGCATAGAGAAGAGAGGGGGTCCTTAAAAAGGACACACATCTCCAAAATGAGTTATCACTACCCCCAACATATAGGGGAGGAAAACTATACAAGATTCTTAGAACATGCAGGATAGATGTAAAACTCAATATCACTTGTCATGCAAAGAAAGGAAGGTGCATCAATCAAACAGGAGTTCGATGGCATCTGAATCATGAAGTTGTTGTATTTTATCTTTCAAGGGCTTAAATTCACTAGTGGAATGGCTAGGAATTTGATGGTATGCACAGAAAGGATGGCCTCCTTCATCATGTTTATGAATTTTATTACGTGTAGGAGAAGGAAGAGTGATTAAGCGGGCTTTTAGAAGCCACAAAAAATAATGCTCTTGCTTGGGCAAAGGATGAGGAGTGGAAAGCAAGAATTTCTCTTGTGGAGAAAGGTTTGACCTCTCACAAGAATAAGATGAAGGCACGAAGATAGAAGACAAAGGAGGAAGAATGTTTTCAACAAAACAAGGTTGAGAAGAATTCTTGTCAGTTGACCATGGCTTTTGTTTAGATCATTCATTTGAGCAACCGAGTCCTAAATTACATCTATGGGTTACAAATTCTATAGGGACTTGAATTCCTTGTTCGCTAATCCCACAACCTTTATGCTCGTAACCATATTTAGAAACAAGCTTAAAGTCGGGGCCATAACATGTTTGCAGATCTTAAAAAGGAGGATCCTCATAAAGAGCATTGTCCCAACAATGGGGATCACACTCCTCTATGGGATTTCCATCATCCTTTTTAACAGGACTTCCAACACTTTCTCCTTTAGCAGAAGCATAATCATCTTCCTCAGAGGGAGGATTAGCACTAAGAATATTGCAACTTGCATCTACATTTCCCCACGATGCAGAAGAATGACCATCTTCAATAGCGGGTGTAGATGATGTTATCAAAAGGTCTAAGTGGATCAGGTTGACTTTATATTCCTGAATGAAGGAATCTATAAAGTCTAGAGAACCCCAATAATCACCAAGACATGAATTCTCTTGAGAAGAGATAGGAGTAGACTTAATATTTCTTACTTCAAGGGTATCTTCTTTAGGGACATTTATCTCAAGAGTATCCTCTGTAGTAGGTACTGCTAGAGTAAACATCAAAATGTTAGAAGATACTAAAGGAATAAGAGTAGGCACAACCAAATCTTGAACAATAGATGCCATCTCACACAAGTGCATAGCATCAGGGTCAACCATGACTGTGACTACCTTATTATTAGCAATAAACTTAATAGATTTATGCAAGGGAGATGGGACTACACCCATAGCATGAATCCACGGTCTAGCAAGAAGATGGTTATAAGGTAACTTTTCTGCCATAACATATACAAGGGTAGGTACAGTAATGGGTCCAAGTTGCAAAGGTAATATTATTGTACCTAGAGCTTGTCACACAACATTATTGAACCCACGAACAACAATAGAAGAAGCATTAATAGAAGATGAGTCAATATTAATCTTAGGTAATAGATCGATGCTACATACATTGAGTGTTGAACCAACGTCAATGAGAGTATGTCTAATGACAATTTTATCAATGTTGATATAATCATTAGAGTATCTGCTTGCTTCTGTACTTCCAAAGTCAAGAGATCTTGTGGATAGAATGTAATATTTGACAAATCTACATGAATACACGCCATTAACACATCAACATCTGTTGGCCTAGTGGAAGAAGGCAAGAGGATATTTTGCAAGGCTTCTTGAAGTATACCTTGATAAACTGGAGTAGACTAAAGCAAGTCGCATAGTGAGATCTTAGTCGAAGTAACTTGGAGTTGCTCGACAAGATAGTAATCACTGGGTGCTTTAGTTGTAGGTTTAGGAGCTAAAGGAAGACTTGGTTGTTTGTTCATTCTATTCTCATAAGTATGGGCTTCCTCTCTATAAGAGGGAGCCATAGAAAGATCAGGAGATCCACTGTCAAATGGAACACCATTAATAGAAAAAATACTTTTAGAAGGACTAGCTAGAGTTACGTAAGTGATCAGTCTCTTAGGCTTTTGAGAGGTAGTAGAGACATAGACTAAATTTACAAAATCATCATAGCTAGTAGAATAATTATTTGAATACATATTCTAAACATCATTCCAAATAGGATAAAATGTGGAATAATTATTTGAAGGAACATTCTCAACATTGATCCAAGGAGAATCAGATGTGGAAGGAAGTTCATCATTTGCTAATGCATCATCTCTAAAAGAGAGTGCATTGGAACAAAGATAGGACTCATCATTCACAAATGCATCATCCCCAAAAGGGAGTGCACTGGAATGGAGGGGAGTTTTGTCATTCACAAATGCATCATCTCTAAGAGAGAGCGCATTGGAATGAAAATAAGGTAGACTAACATTTAGAAAGGTATCAATGATTTCATCTTCTTGCAACAAAATATACTTCAAAGTAAGAGGAATTTTGTGAGAAGGATCAAAGATACCAAGTGACATGGGTAAAGCCAAGTCACCATCTCATGTATTAAATGGAACATCATTAACATCTTGAACAAAATTAGAAACTGAACTAATAAAAGAAGATATTAAATCCATTAAATTTTTTTCGGTATTTTCTATGTTCTAGTAAATCACATTTTTGAAGGTCACTAGAGTGGAATTTGAGGTCAAAACTTGTGTTGGTCCCTAAAATTCAACTTCCAAAGGCACTAGTAATTTTGGGACTAAATAGGTTCTCTAGGAGACCTTGTTGGAACTGTAAATATCTGATGATTTTTACATGTTTTTCATCCCCCTGAGTTTCCAAAATAGCTTATCATCATATGCACAAGGGCTTTCCATCATGACATTTTTCTTGCATTTTGGCCTATATTTATCCCATAAATCCATCGAGTCCTACAATTTTCATATTGCAGTTCCTATCGGCATAGGTTCATGGCTATCTCCCTGACCCACCATGCATTTCTGCTAACATATGTTTGTTGCAGGCATATTGGCGTGATAATTTCTAGGTCTCCTTGATCCTTTTTTCTGATAAAACATCTATGTTGCCTATCGGCAAGAAATTTCTACTGTCACAACGATTGAAGTTTACTTACAAGCACCGTTCGGCGAGACTTTTGCATTATTTTGGTGACCTGAGGATGATACACATTTCAGCAGGAGTTTGGTCATCGATATATCATTTCACTGAGTGCTTTATGTCTTGGCGACTGGCTTGAATGAGGATACATTGGCAAGAGTTGCGACGTCAATATAAGGTCTTGTTGAACTCTTTTGGTCTCAGTGACAAGCACATGAAGGATTCACTTCGGCCAAGCGGGTTGCTTTCGGTGTGAGGTTATAGTGAGTTTCTTTTGTCACACCAACCGGTGCTGGAAGAATTGACTTTTTGGCAAAGGTCTTGGATTTGTTATTATGTCATAGCAAGTTCATCAGATCTTGCTGACAATATTTTATGAATGGCTTTTGGTGAGAGGTTTGTTGTGTCTCGCTGACCGACAGCATAACAGGATGCAATATCGGCATGAGTTAAGATTTTTGACATGTGGTCTCAGTGAGTGACCTTTGGTCTCGCTGATGGAAAACAATAAAGGACCATGTCAGCGAGAGTGTGATCTTGTCTCAATGACTCAGTTTGGATGAAGACTTTTGGTATGACTCAAAGCATTCTATGAGAGGTCTCCCCGACATTGATATGTCTCGCCAATAGTATACATATGGTCTATGTCGGTATAAGATTTGTGTTGTCTTGGAAAATCGGTGTGACTTTGGGACTTTTGGTGTAGCAAAGTTAATCTATGTGACGTCTCCCTGATATCATAAGGTCACAACAACACACGAATGGTAAAAGAGCTCTTGGGGAAACCTAATGAAATCTATAGGATATCTCCCCGACTCAGACAGGCCACGGAGAAGGTGAGTAACACCAAGTAGAGTGATTAACGATTGAATTTCCTTCAGCATAACTAATGGCATCTCTTGGCGACTGTTTCACTGATGAATAACAGAAATTCAAATACTGTGGCCGACATGTGAAATGCTAAATTACCGTTGCAAGCTGACATGAAAGGAGCCCGAATTCTATAGAGGGCCGACATGGAATTTCAATATGATTTATTTTCTTGATGCTGGTGTATAAATAGGCATTTTTTAATTGTAAAATATAATCAATCATCAGCTATTAGTTATTCAATATACTGTAGGAAAATTAGATGGATACAATACAATAGATTTATCAGATCAGAGACTATGATTCATGTTTTCAAATGGAGGTATTTATGAAAGTCAATTGATGTTGCTGCACATTTCTGATGTCAATTATCTGTTGAATTCAATGAAAAATACTGCTAAGTTGTCTCCATGATTGATGCTTTCTGGTTGTTTAAATTGACATAACAGGTTTATGTTCAGTTTATCAATGCACATTTGTTGTATCTATGTGATTAATCAATTGGTTCTTTCAAGCAAAGATTAAATCCTTTTAGTTGATCACAGTAATCAGAGAGTTTCATCTAGATTATTAAGGTAGAGCTTAGTAGTTACAGTATTGCATGTTTATACAAGTTGTAGACAGAATATATGCCAGATAATTTGAGTTTTCTCCAGAGAGGTGTTTCTCATCTTGATTTCATTTGACTCTACATACCCAATAAGGCACTGGTCTCTGTAATTTCATCATTTGGATTCATTTAGTTTCTTTATATCTGTTAATTAAGCATTTTAGGATTTAGATCAAAAAATTGCTATTGCTGTCAAGTTTGATTTCATTTTTTCACTTCCATCTGCCATTGTGGAAAAATCATTGAATGAAAGATAATCATAAGTACATAAAGTCTTCTTCATTCTGAAGGGTACACCTGCCTAGGTTTAGCAGCACCTGAAGAGTAGAAGGTTGAGCTCTCTTGACCTTGTTTGTTACCCTTAAACGTATCAAGAGATTGGCAGCCTCTTGAGGCATCTTGCATGTGTTTTTGATAGCTAACAAATTGGTGACTCTGTTGGGGAATTTATCAGAAATTTTGGTTGAAGACCACATTATAGAGTCATTGAAGAAAAGGTTATAATTTGAGAAAGATTCAGAAAGAGTGATTCCTTTGGGTAAAAGATCAGAAATAATCATTTTCCTACTTTTGGAAAAGTAGGTGGCAACTTTGAAAGAAACATTGCATTTGTTCAAACATGAATGGAAGAAGATCTCAATATAGGGGAGGTCATAATGGAGCTCCTGCTGGCAGTAGTAAATGGACACACAAAGATGACAAGATTGATAAGGGAAAAAGGATAAGTGATGACATGTGCATGACTAGCAAAGACAAAACATCAAGAGCACATTGTGAAACATATGATACATGGAGAGATAATTCAAGTGCAAAACTTTGTACCCTTGAAGATCAAAGAAATCCTTTCGTTTCTTTTGATCCTTAGAAAATAGGTGAGTTTGAAGCTACACTTGAGGCTAAACGAATCAGAATTCAGCATGAGTATGATCAGAAGATGGAGAGTAACCAAAATGTGTTTATTGATCATGAGATTCCTGAGGAAGTAAAAGAATAATTTGAATTACAGAGGAAGAGGATAGAGGAATTAGAGGCTAAATTGCAAAAAAACTCAAGTTACTGATCAGACGGCTGGTTGCCCAAGGTATGTTCCACCTCATAAGTAGGGTGATAAAGGTGCAGGGCCCTCTAATCAATCAAATGCTCCTCACAATCAGACAGGGAATCAATGCATGCAGTCAAACCATCTGCCTCACATTCCTACTCAGCATACAGGTATGCATCCACCTCCTAGTCAGCCTTTTATCCCACAGTATAATGCAGAGTACAATAATCCCCTGCACCAGCATCAGTGTCCACCTATTCCTCCCCCTCACCAGTATGCAATAATGATTAGGTAGTTTGATTTAGCAGGCTTTGAGTTATACCCTTACCCTATAGATGGTAGTTGGAGGGGTATGGTGCCAAAATTTACAGGGAGTAATGCAATCACTACTAAAGAGCATTTAAAGAATTTCAATGTGTTCATCCAAGACATAGGTGTGCCATATGAAGATTTACATATGAGGCTATTTATGATGTCACTTCTTGAAGATGCTAGGGATTGGTTCAACAGCTTGCCGACATCTTCAATCAATTCTCTTCAAGTATTCCAAGATCAATTCTTAGAGTAATATGGGAATCAAAATGCACCAGATGCAGCTCTTCATGAATTGATGCAAATTTGGAAAAATCAGAATGATTCAATTAATGATTTCAACCAAAGATTCAACAAGTTGCAGACTAAAGTACCTCATGGATCAAGGTTGCCAGATTCTATAGCTTTGAGTGTTTATTTGAATGCATTTGATCCTAAAATAGGGCATGAACTAAGAAATAGATTCCCAAGAGATTTGGCTGAAGCTCAGAAGTTAGCACTGACAATTGAAAACAATAGGAAGACTATTGGTATAATCAGTAAAAGAGACAACCCTAGGCCTCATCAGCAAAGAAATAATTATTAGTATAGATAGGAGAATACATACAGGAATGAAAGGTTGAGGTTGCATGATATGCCTTATAATACATACTAGAAGGATGGAAAACCTATAACAGCTAGGCTTGGAAACAAGGAGACTCCTAATCCATTGAGTAAGAGGGGAACCTATATGGTGAGTAATAACTATTTCTATGAAGCTTGTGATAAACCACATTCCCCAGACTATTGTGTTGTTTCCTAAAGAATGCAAGAAGAAGGAATGCTGACAGGAAGTAGTGGAGAAGATCATAAAGTGTATTTGACTTCAAATACTCTTCATCATGTTAAGGAAGGATACTCATATTTAGAGGATGAAGGATATGAGTACGATGTTTCAAATTAGAAATACAATGTCCATATGGCTGAATAGCAGGTCTTTTCTAATTCTGAAGAAGATTATATAGAACCACATTCTAATGAAATTCCTACTCACTGCAATATAAGGAGAATCACCAAAGAGGAGATAGAGAGACTAACTATTATTGCAATTGAGGAAGCAAAGAGTAAATATTGGTTGAGAAATAGAACATCAAATGAGAATGAAGGTGTCCCCAAGGGAATCTTCATGAAGGACCATAAGGCAACACAAGGAACTGTGAAGAAATCAGAAAATAAATAGCATGATAAAAATGAACAGAATCCTATCCAAAAGGAGGAAGTGAAGGAATTACACAAAAAGATACAAAAGCCTGATTAGCCTAGTAAAAAAGAGAAGGAAGAAAACAAAGGAGAAATATTGGAGCAGAAGAAGATTGTTAAGGTGGAGGCCTCTTCTTTTGACTTCACTCAGGCATTATCCCAGGTAAAAATGTCTATTCCACTACTTCAGATGATGAAAATTAAAGAATACAGAGACTATGCTATTCAATTGATAATGAATTCTAAAAATAAAGTAGCTATCAATAAGCAGGAGAAAGTAAATATCCTAGAAGTCTGCTTGAGTGATGTATTGACAACTCCCCCACATGTTGATCCTTTTTTCACTACATTGCTTATAAATAACAAGTTGTTGAGAAATTGCATGATAGACTCTGGTGCAGCTATAAACATCATGCTAGTAGGAGTTATGAAGCAGCTTGGCATGTTGTGTTAGTGCCATTTCTAGTTCTCTCATTGTCTAGTTGTGTGCTCTTGTTTTTCATGATAAAACTTTAGCTATGTGGTGTGTTTCATTTTGGCACGTGGGTTAAGTGGGCTCCCACAAGGGTTGAGCTCAGCGTGCCATGTCTTCATGTCTCAAGTGGCCAAATTTTGATTTTCTTCCTTGCCTTGTGTTTTTCCTTGTCTGGCAGAGGCAAGATCAGAGTGAAATCAGGATCAGGATTTTTCCTTTCGCTCCTCTTTCGGGTTTCATTTTGCCTTCAGTTATGTGCCTTTTCTTTTCCTTTCAACTTTTGTTTCCTCTAGTGGAGGCGGGATCAGAATGAAACCGGTTTCGAAACCTTGCTCGTGTTTCACTTTCTGGTTTTGTTCCAGCCCCGGCTCTGCTTGCGTCGATTTTCCTTTTGTCTCCGCCCCCGCGGCTTTTTGGTTTTGTTTTGGTTCTGGCTCTATGTCTGCTATCTTTTGCGGAGGTAGGAGCGGGATTGTTTGGGGTCTGTGGCTTCCTTTTCTTCTATTCATTTGTTCTTTTGTTGGTGACCTGTCCGTCGGTTCATTTTAACTTAAGTGGTCCCCCTGAGCCTCATTTTTCATTCATTACCAGCCCCTAGCTACCATTTTCACTAGCCCCGTGTTGCTTTCACTGTGACCTTTGGTGCTCAGGATTACCTCTTGGCGACCCCAGCTTGTCTCCCCAAAATCTTTGTCAACCTGTGTTGGTTGTGTTGGGGAGATGTCTCCCCGACTCCTTTGTGTCTCGCTGATGGGATTTTTCGTTCAGTATGTCAGAGTCTGTTCGAGGTGGGGTCTTCCTGACTCCCCTTGCTCTCCCTGAAATCCTTTTTCTACCCCTCCTTGTGCCATCGGTGTGAAGTCACAACGAATTTTCAAGGTCATACCGATTGATGGTGGATGGAAGTGTATCAGCAAGAGTCTGGGTTTTGGAATAGGTCTCGATGAAGTTTCTTTGTCTCGTCGACATAACATATGGGATTCACTTTGGCCGAACTTGGAGCTTTCGGTGTAACATCTCAGGGAACTCCTCTTGGTCTCACCGACAAGAGCATATGGAAGTCTCTCGGCGTGAGTTGTGGCTATCGATATAATGTCTTGTCAAATTTGAGAGGTCTCGGTGAGTGACCTTCAGTATCGCTGATGGAACATAAATGGTCTTGATCGGCATAAGCTTTGAGTTGTCTTGGTGACATGGGATGAAAGGATGTCTTTCGATATAACGAAGCATCATCTACAAGATGTCTACCTGACTCCACGATCTCTCACCAATATGGGAGTGACTTCGCCATGATGTCTGTCCAACCTGGCCATCTCTCCCTGACTCTATGGTGCACGCGGTATCCTATGTGGACTTCACCAGGGTGTCTCACCGACTTGGTGGCCTCTTGCTGACTATGTTTAGTGATTGATCAATACATCCTGTGAGGAATGCTATGGCCGTCTGATCATGGATGATTAACGGTGGGCACGGGAGTCATAAGTGGTAGCTTGCTTCAACGGCTAGTGGAGATTTAAAAGGTGGCCATCTAATCATGGACGATCAACAATCCAGTTTCAGACTAAACCACGGTCAGGGTTTGGTGTTGATGGTGCGTGTGAAAAATAGAAGCCTAGAGCATTCATGGCAATAGAGAGTTGGTCGCCGGCTCCGCCAAGCTAGCATTCATGGCGACGTGACTCTAGGACAAGGACAACATGGCTCAAGTGTGGACACGTGGATTTGGTGGCAGATTTGGTGCAAGTTTATTAATCTCTATCCATGCGGGAATGTCCCTCTTGATAGAGATCTGACCAGAGGCATTTATGTGACCAGAGAAGTTGTTGAGGGTCACAGTGAGGGTTTTGATTGGTCACGATGTAGTTGGGGTCTGACATGGCATGTTGATGTGGCTCTGAGCTGGTTGGAAATCCCTGGACTATTTAAAAGTAATTTCTAAATCATTTGTAAGGGTCTTCGACCAGATACTGAAATCATAACTAAAAGAGCACTAAGTCACAGAGTCAAGTTTTTACTAGAATTTGAGGTCTAGGGTTATAGTCTATAAATTGTAAGGTTCTTGGATGCATACCAGAACCCGAATGTATTTGTTTAGGTCTTTGAGTCTCTCCTTTGGATTGTACATTTGAATTGTTAATGAAACTGATCAAGGATCATTCCATTAGCCTTTGTAATACTTTCTTGCATTGCCTGTTTTGATAATAGCTCATGTTCAAGGAATAGGTTAAATTGCTTTCATCATCTCAGAAATTTATATGTATGATTGAAGGATTTGATAAGTAGTCTTTAAGATCTAATCACTAGCTGTGGGATTAATAAGGTTAGTTTCACATAGGCTTTATTTGTCCAAGTAACCATTCCTTTTGTTTGCAGATTGTCTTGACTCGTAGCCCAATGGATATGGCATTGATCTGATATATGCTATTTGTCTTTAGGGTTTCAGTTATCTTGCTTAAGAACATTCATTCAAGTTAATGTTTCATGTTTCATGAATGAAATTTGTGTTTAATCCCATTCTCTGTTAACTTTCCTTGCTTATCCAATAGTTTTCCATCTCTTGGATGAGTGTGTGCACTTTAACCTTGGCTGAGAATGCATCTGCTTAATCTTATATGAGTCTTGTAGGAGTATGCATTGGTTGCTTACAAGAAATCTCAAAGTGTTCTTAAGGAACACCCTCTTGGGTCTTGCAGAGCCCAAAGTGAAGGAGAAAGCAACAACAAGGTGTTGCATCTCGTTAGTTGGTCACCTGTCTAGCAAGCATTCAAGCATTGAGTGTGGCAAGCTCATAGGTGTTTGCTTGGACCTGCTGGTTATTTGTTTCCTAAACAAGAAAAACAAACATGTGGGTTGATACATATGAAGGGAAGTGCTATGCAATGGATAACATACCTGTTCTTGTGGTAGGTATTATGAGAAATGTTGAATTCAAGCTGGCTACTTATCCACAAGTGGCATATAATATAGATATAATAGTGATTGATACTCCTCCTCAGTTTCAGATGCTTTTATCAAGACAATGGACAACAACAGTCGGGGAAAATATCTAGTTTGATTTATCTTATGCAACTATTCCAATGAATGGTCAAGAAGTTAGGTTGTATAGGGAGCCAAGAATGAGCCAAATTGTTGACTATGTACCCCAAGATCAAATCAATTGTTTTTTTGATGTGAATCTTGGCAGCTTCAAGATAGAATCAGCCCAACCAAAGTTAATCAATATTGATCTAGTTGAAGGTTCTTGTGGTGATCGAGAGAAAGAAGAAGTGGACAATGTGAGTTCATTTGATAATGAGTATATAATACCTCCTATTACAGTTGAAAGTCATGAAGACTCATTTGATGAAGAAGAAATGATTTTTTGCCAAGGTATGCCCAGGAATGAATTCCAAGTATTTTCATATCTACTTTTTGGTAAAGAGGAAATAATTTCAAACAAGCTAGATGATGGAATAAGTAACTTCACTAGTAATGTTTTTGATTTTTCATTCTCTGATGATCTTGGGCCTCTTTTTGATGATGAAAAAAGTGAAAAATATAACTATAGCAATGAAAATGTAGAAGCATGTTCACTTAGAAGTGAGCAAATTTCAGATTTTCTAACTCTTGAATATCGGAGATATATACATGAGGGTGATTTTGAAGTTTTGTGTCCAGCTTACATTTTCCTTGAAAGTGAAAGATCTTTGTATGATGATTCTTATGACTCTCAGTGCATTTCTCAAGTTGATGGTGAAACCTTTCAAGTTGATCAAAAGTCTGTGTCTATTCGAGATGAGGTATGTGATTCTGAAATTTCTAACTCTTGTGGAGAAGACGTTTATCTACATACCAAGGGTGATAGTGGTCCAAATTTGATTGGTTCATATATACTTAATATTGATGATGTGAGTCATGATCCAGTGTTGTATCCAAATGGTAGTGTCAAAGAGGTGCAAAAGGTTGCAGATCTGTTTGTTTTAGACAATATTGATATAACATAATTTTTTGTTTCTCAAGAAAAGCACTTTGATTGTGAATTTTCAATATAGCTGAGAGAGTGTTTTATAATACACAACTGTGAGAAAGACAATGAGGATTTTTCCATTGAATATGCATATATTTTCTATGTTGAAGATAACAGGGGTTTGTCCCATGATGATGAAGAATTGGAATTGTTGAATGGTGTAGGGATTTTGGGCCAAACTAAGCTTGATGATTCTCTAGGAACTTGCAATAACAGTGATGGGAAGGATTGCATGAATATTTTCAAGAGGAATCTGATGAACTCAAGACAAAACCAGGTATTTGACAAGGGAAAGTATGATTTGAGTTTCAGATTATAATAGCTTAGAACAGGTGAAGTTAAAACACAGAGGATTAAGGGTTTCCAATGCATGGACAACTCTTAATGGTCCTCTTTAAAATTCTTTTCCATACATAGTAGTTTAGGGTTTTTTTCATCTCCATCTTGCATTCATTTTTCATTCTGTCCATTTCCATTTTCGCTCACTGGTTCATCATTGTGTGTTTGGTCTAGTCTGCTCACCCAAAGATTTTGGATCCTTGCAATGATCTCACTATCATTCATCCCCAGACGGAGCCACTATTGGAACTGTAAAAATCTGATGATTTTTAAATGTTTTTCATCCCCTCAAGTTTCCAAAATAGCTTATCATCATATGCACAAGGGCTTTCCATCATTACATTTTGCTTGCATTTTGGCCTATATTTATCCCGTAAATCCATTGAGTCCTGCATTTTTCATATTGTAGTTCCTATCAGCATAGGTTCATGGATGTCTCCCTGACCCACAATGCATTTCTGCTAACATATGTTTGCTGCAGGCATATTAGCGTGGCAATTTATGGGTCTCCCTGATCCTTTTTTCTGATAAAACATCTGTGTTGCCTATCGGTAAGATGTTTCTACTGTCACGGTGATTGAAGTTTACTTACAGGCACCGTTCGGCAGGACTTTTGCATTGTTTCGGTGACCTGAGAATGATACACATTTCGGCAAGAGTTTGGTCATTGATATATTGTTTCACCAAGTGCTTTATGTCTCGGCAATCGGCTTGAATGAGGATACATCGGCAAGAGTTGCGGCGTCGATATAAGGTCCTGGCGAACTCTTTTGGTCTTAGTGACAAGCACTTGAAGGATTCACTTCGGCCAAGCAGGTTGCTTTTGATGTGAGGTTACAGCGAGTTTCTTTTGTCACACCAACCGGTGGTGGAAGAATTGACTTTTTGGCAAAGGTCTTGGCTTCGGTATTATGTCATAGTGAGTCCGTAGGGTCTTGCTGAAAATTTTTTATGAACGACTTTCGATGAGAGGTTTGTTGTGTCTTGCCGATCGATAGCATAACGGGATGCGATATCGGCATGAATTAATATTTTTGGCATGTGGTCGTGGCGAGTGACCTTCGGTCTCGTCGATGGAAAATAATAAAGGACCTTGTCGACGAGAGTGTGATCTTGTCTCAGCAACTCAATTTGGATGAAGACTTTCGGTATGACTCAAAGCATTCTACGAGAGGTCTCCCCGACATTGATATGTCTCGCCGATAGTATACATATGATCTATGTTGGTAATATATTTGTGTTGTCTTGGTGAACCGGTGTGACTTTGGGACTTTCGGTGTAGAAAAGTTAATCTATGTGACGTCTCCCCGATATCATAAGGTCACAACGACAAGCAAATGGTAAAAGAGCTATCGGGGAAACTTAATGAAATCTACAGGATATCTCCCCAACTCAGACAGGCCACAGCGAAGGTGAGTAACACCAAGCGGAGCGATTAACGATTGAATTGCCTTCGACATAACTAATGATATCTCTTGGTGACTGTTTCACTGATGAATAATAGAAATTCAAATACTATGGCCGACATGTGAAATGCTAAATTATCATTGCAGGCCAACATGAAAGGTGCCCGAATTCTATGGAGGGCCGACATGGAATTTCAATATGATTTATTTTCTTGATGTTGGTGTATAAATAGGCATTTTGTAATTATAAAATAGAATCAATCATCAGCTATTAGTTATTCGATATATAGTAGGAAAATTAGATGGATACAATACAATAGATTTATCAGATCAGAGACTATGATGCATGTTTTCAAAATGGAGGTATTTATGAAAGTCAATTGATGTTGCTGCACATTTCTGATGTCAATTATCTGTTGAATTCAATGAAAAATACTGCTAGGTTGTCTCCATGATTGATGCTTTCTAGTTGTTTAAATTGACATAACAAGTTTATGTTCAGTTTATCAGTGCACATTTGTTGTATCTATGTGATTAATCAATTGGTTCTTTCAAGCAAAGATTAAATCATTTTAGTTGATCATAGTAATTAGAGAGTTTCATTGAGATTATTAAAGTAGAGCTTAGTAGTTATAGTATTGCATGTTTATACAAGTTGTAGATGGAATATATGCTAGATAATTTGAGTTTTCTCTAGAGAGGTGTTGCTCATCTTGATTTCATTTGACTCTGCATACCCAATAAGGCACTGGTCTCTGCAATTTCATCATTTGAATTCATTCAGTTTCTTTATATATGTTAATTAAGAATTTTAGGATTTAGATTAGAAGATTGCTATTGCTATCAAGTTTGATTTCATTTGTTCACTTCCATCTGCCATTGTGGAAAAATCATTGAATGAAAGATAATCATAAGTGCATAAAGTCTGCTTCATTCTAAAGGGTACACCCACCTAGGTTTAGTAGCACCTGAAGAGTAGAAGGTTGAGCTCTCTTGATCTTGTCTGTTACCTTGAAATGTATCAAGAGATTGGCAGCCTCTTGAGGCATCTTGCCTACATTTTTGAGAGCTAACAGACCTTTCCAACTGTGCAAATGATTCTGAATTTCGAGCATCAAGTAAAAAGTTATCACCCCGCCAAATAGGGGTAAATAAATTCCTAGTTTATTGAAGAACACTGTTCATCACATCAGGTTCACCAAAATGTAATATAGGGGGATTCGCTACTCATGGGGTGAATTGTCATATACTACCTCAATGGAACAACACGAAAGTTTCAGAATCCGAAAGAGTAGGTCATAAAGATTTTCTGGACAAACTGACAAGCTCTCAACCAAAGGATGTTAATGTAGAAAACAGACGATAGCATGGTGTGCTGGCATCCTAGAGGTGCATTGGAGTCTCGTATGGGCCAGAGAGCGAGTTTATCTTAGAAAGTGCTTAAATGACCACTTCTACTTCGAATGCTAAAAACCATAGAATATAGTAAAATAATAAAAAGTGATAAAATTGAGATAAAGTAAATAATAAATGATATAGATAAAGGAGAAGAAAGGGAATACTTATGACCATGTGAGTGATAAAGCCTCCACCAAATGAACATCTTCAAAACCTACACACAAGAGGAAGAGAGAAATTGTTGGGTGGCTATATAGGGGCCTACCTCAGTCAAACCTCGTTTTGGTGTTCCCACCTCCACAAACAGACAAGTAGATGGAGAGAAAAGTAGAAATAAAGTAAAAACACTTAAATCTCTACAAAAAAATGGTATGCTACTCAACCAAGTAATAGAGGAGAGGAGTGAAAGCTTACCACCTCCATCAAGAGCACTCAAGGTGAATGGGGGAGAAAATGAGAGGAACTCAAGCCTCTGCTGCAATGGTGTTTGTTCCACACTTGCTCTACTAAAGTGGTGGAGTGTTGATGTTACTGCTGTGAAGTGTAAAGTGTTTGGAGATTGAAGAGAAGGTGAAGGAGTTTTTTAAAGCTTGTCAAGAGATTGTGAAGCTTGTGAATGAAGTCCAGAAGTGGTGAAGAGATGAAATGCCTATTGAAGGGATGAATATGAAGAAGAGATGAAGAGAAGCAACCATATTCAGGTTGGTCAGCCAAGGAGGGCATTATAAATCAACCCCCAATGGGAAGTGTAATGCCTCTGCAAGCTCCAAATGCAGGAATCTATTAGGGACGTAAGCATGTTGCATGAACATTTGCGTGCCACGTAGGCATCCCCAAAAGAAACACCTCTACCAAAACTCAAAACAAGCACCAAGTGTGATGCAAGCAGTGGGTTTAGGTGGAATTAAGCCTCTGAACTTGGTTTTCTAAGGTGGACAAAAGAAAAATGAGAGCTTTCACATGGGGTGCAAATTTTTTCTTATATAAGATTGTTACTTGAGATAGAGTAATGATCTCTAGCAAACTAGATGATTGCAATAATGATGATGATTGGACTAGATTGGATACAATGATGTAAAAGGATGATTATGACACAAATTCACCTCTAGATGGAAGTAAATTGATGAGGCCACAAGTGATTACTAACTTAAGATAGATTATGCACCTAAGTGAGCAAGGATGATGTTGATATAGGCTGATTAAGTAGCCAAATCAAATAAAAATATCTCAAATAGACATCTAGGGGATTAAAATGGGATGTTTGATAATTTATTTGAGGACTAAGGATGACCTAAGATGAAGCTATGTGATCAAAATAATGATTTGATGACTTTTGGAAAAATTGAATGCACAAAAATGGTGATTATGAGAGACTGGAGGATGCTAAAAATGTAATGATCACAAGACTAACCTTAGAACAATGTAATATTTCATTATTCGTGAGGATTCACTCTTAGGTTTTTCTATGGGAGGTGCATTTTCTTCTATAGGTAGTAGACTCTCCCCTCTAGAGTGTCATGGATTCGCATCTATAGGAAGTAGAATCGCATATCCAGGACTGACAAGGGATGTATGGACCACAAGTATAGATCAAGGATTGAAAAGTGTATAGACATGTGAGTAGAATCATCCTTGAGTACCATGGATTCACCTATCTAAGGATCATTGTATTAAGATGGAAAATGAGATCACCTATGGATCAACTATATGGACAGGAAAGTGCAATTTCCTATCCAAGGAGCAAAAATGACTATCTAGGGAAGATAGTATGAACACAAGAAGATGAAATTTCCTATTGATGTTTGACTATATGGATGAATGGAGCATATCCACATCTTAGGAAGAAAAAATCACCTATTAGGGAAGGTCTCAATATGGACTTGAGAATATGGGGTCACCTATCAAAGTTGGAGTGTACGAACAAGGTCATGTAAACACCTCTTCAAGATATGAGATCATGTATACTTAGTACACATGTGGGATGATAGACTCACTTATCAAATCTAGACTATATGGATGGTGTAGAGTAGATTTGCCTCTATAGGAGATAGAATCACCTATTGAGGGAAAACATAGTATGAACTTGGGAAAATGGATTCACCTATCCAGGGAACGAAATCACATGTCTAGGAGGATGATACAGACATAGTGGAGTGAATTTACCTCTATAGGAGATGGAATGGCCTATTAGGGGTCTAGACAAGGACAACCTGGTTCACCTCTCAAGGAGACATAATCACCTATTGGGAGAAATATGACTAATAAGGACTAGATTGATGATTGACACAAATTCACCCATGAGGGTGAGATCGCCTTTCTAGAGTGTGTATCCACCTCTATGAGAAGCAAAATTGCATCTAAGGTAGAAAAACTAGCAAAGGAATCTGAGAAAACAACAAACAATAGACAATAGGTAGGATGGACTCAAGACTCAGTATGTATTGGTATAGCATAAGAAAACACTCCAAGCACTTGCACAAGCCTAAAATTAGTAGTAAGGATTTACAACCCTGATGTAGCCCACACTAGGAATCTCCTTAACTCAAGTGTAGGGACACCCAAAAATAGGTGTATGCACTCTCATTTTTTCTTGAGTGGATAGCTAGGGGCCTCCTAGAATGGAAGGATAACCCAATCACACTCTTCTTGGAAAGCTATGTGTAGCTTATGCAAAGTTGATGATTTCTATCTCTACTCAAGGGAGCCAAATGGTGGGTGTAAAAGTATTTGGGGTACGATGTGCATCCCTTGCCCTACACCAAGTTGTGATTGAACATGGGTCTTATCTAGGCTTAACAGGTAAAATAGGGAGTCCTAGATACACCAGGAGGGTGTATGAGGCATGTCCATGAACACCAACCCATCACAAGCATGGTTCGGGAGCCTAAGCGAAGGTACCAAAAACTTGTACCAACCCTTATCACCTAACTAGGAATCACCCTAGTATCAGTTATCCACCAAACACAACATGATTGGATTGGGGTACAATTTTAGTTATCCCCCCTTTATATACCCCATCGGTCTGCATGGTTGAGGTCATCCCTTGGGGTGATGAAATTCCCAAGCAATCCTCCTAAAGGGAAGGAAGTTTTAGGTGTTTCTAATCCCCAAGATCCCACATAGTGCAAGTGGAGAGCATACCCACAAAACTAACACCTACTAGGTAAACACAAATGGACTTGATTTAATTGCAATTTTTGATCCTTGTGTTCACCATACACTACAAGTGGAGAGCATATGTCAATAGTAACTCCAAAAAAAAAAAAAAAATTCTATGACCCTTTAATTAAATCTACTTCTGCCTAGTTAGTGTTGTGCAGTTTTCACACACATGCCCCGCTGAAAGCAGGGACCCTCTTTCGCTTTGGTTTTGGTTTCTTGACCCTTTCATTTTGAGGTTTTGTCTTACTTTGGCATGTGGTAAAATGTTTATTTTGATTACCTAAGTCTTTCCCCTAAGTTATTCATTGAAGATCTTTGGTTTTGAGCTAAGTTTGGGTTTTCACTGAGGTTCGAGACTTTCCACCTCGGCCGGATTTTCCCGGATCCTGTTCGGACTCCGGCTAAGCGCTATCGTTCAGAGATTTTGGTCTTCATGGATTTCCACATGGGCCAAATTTTTATGGATTCTGTCCTGTCATCAGGTTTCTGGGTTTTCTGACTATCTTGTCGGCGGCATTAATGTCTTCGTACGAGCTTTGAATGAGGTATTTAATTGATTTTTGAGGTCTTTTATGTCATTGTGCTTATTGCTTATTGTCGTTTGAGTTGAGGAGTGCATTCTTGTGAGTGCTTGGTTGAATTTGAGGCGTTGAGTTTACAAATTGTGAATTTGCTAGTGATTTATTTGGTGCATTCATGTCGCTGTTCTTTGTGGACACCATTGAATTTTTCATTTACTATTTCTAAGATCGATTTCTGCTTCATAATGGTATGTGTTCGATTGCTTTGTTTTGAATTGAGGATTATGAATAGTGTTTTTATGTTATAAAGCCTTTGGGGCTTGAATTCTTGAATATTGATCACTTCATGACTAGGGTTGCATAGCATTGATTAATTTATGGTCTCCCAAGTAATGCCAAGTTGGTTTGTTTATTTGCATTTTGGTATCTTGCTTGAGAATCATGATTTTCCCCTAGTATGGTATCGGTAGTTGAAATACCTGAATCATAGGTTTGCCTATTTGTTAATGGTAGATGTATAGGGTTTGAAACCTCGGGCAATACCATTCCACCTTATTTCGCTATAAAATGGGCCTAGAATGCAAAGAAAATCTATGGAAGGTCCATGCCTAACTTGCTCTAAGCTTAAGTCTTTGAAATTTATGATCGATCTGGTATTCTGAGAGTAATCGTGATTTAACGTCGATGTTCGGGTTTCGTCCTCAGTCAGGGATTTTCCATTCCCTCGGGACAATCTGCCTCTGGTAGATTTTCCCGATCTCCTCTACTTTTCCAGAATCCGCTATCACTATTGGAGTTTCATATATTTCACGGATTTCTGTCGACCCCGGATTTTCCCGATCTCCTCCGTTTTCCCAATTTCCTCTACTTTTCCGAAATCCGCTTTTGCTTTCAGAGTATTGTATATTCCATGGATTTCCATCGACTCCAGATTTTCTTGAGGTCCTTGGTTCCCTATTTTTTCTGAATTTGCAAAGTGTCTCTACCTTCGCGGAAATCCGTCTCTGGTGGATTTTCTTGAAATTTGGTGAAATGTAGGGAAATATAGAATAGCATGATGTGTTGGTAATTTTTAATGCATTTTATGATTTAGTTCATGCTATCTTATGATCTCCTATGTGGTTTATTGATGGATAATGATCAGATTTAATTGTTAGTAGGTTTTTTCATGATTATTCTGACGGAATCCATCTAGCCCAGAATTTCTCGAAATTCCTCTCTGGCTCAGATTCCACGGATGGTCCTGAAACCCAAAATTTGTTGTGATCATTTTATATGAGATTTAATAACACCTTGGTTATATGAGGTTCATTACAATGGTGTTTTGATGGATTAACATTCCCTTCCTATGGTTTTTACTATGATTTCCATGTTGAGTGCAGACTAAACCTAGCATGGCAGCAGCTAGGTCTTCAATGTCTGATGCAAAAAAGATTAAGATGGACATTAAGAGAAAGATTCCTAAGAGTAAGATTACATCAGTCTAGTTAGAGGTGACTGATAAAAATGTCAGATTGTGGGATTATGAATAATTTAAAGGAAGAATGGCAGCAGAGGATCCTCCTTTGGTGGTTAGAAGGATGATGGAATCAAGCTTGTCCCATGTAGCTGGTTTCCCTTCTATAGTGCAGTGTTATGAGTTGGTCCTTGAGTGTACCAGACACTATGATTAGGACACACAGAGAATAATTGGTCCTCAAGGGAGAGTTGTAGCAAATCTCAACCCTGTTTCCATTGCCAAAACTTTTGATATGCCAGACAAGTCTCATGTAGTGGGATTCAACATGAAGGCAGCTCAAGAGTTCTATGATGAACAAACTATGAAGTCACAACAACTTATCAATTCTTGGCTAGAGAAGCCCAAGTCTCACTATTCCAAACTACCCAAGCAGCTATTCAGAGCAAATTTCAAGGAGTATTATGATGCTATCACTCTTCTTGGCAGGGTGGTTGGATTGAAGAATGTTGGCATGTTTGAGAATTGGATGTGCCATGTGATTGTGAGGATGGAGAAAGAGAAGATTAACTACCATTGGGCAGGGGTCATTACCGAAGTAATTCATGAGCAGTTTTCCAATGTGTTGCAAACAAAGTCCTTCACAATGACTTCATATTTGGTCTATGCACTTGCAAGATTCCACCCCTACAAAGGATTGAGTACAAGGGGCATCTTTGGATAGGATATCATCTATGAGGTTTACCCTCAGTTGCATCTAGGAAGCTCGAGTTATAGGAGGGTGAATGATGCATTCACCATGCATATCACTAGATTGCTTCAAGGTGTAGAACATGTCAGGATTTCAGATCAGGCAAAGGAACTCGTTAAGAAATATGGGGCATGGTTTATTCTGTTCCCAACTTTTTCCTACATTCAGATTGATGGATGCCAGAGAGCCCCATACAGACTTCCAAGATACCCTACTGATCACATCATACTTCTGGAAGTCACTAGACAGATCTATGACTTTGATGCCATTATCAAGAGGGAAAAACATAAGACTGGATTTGGTGGAGACTTCCCCTTGAGGATTGGTACTGGAGAGGCTTGTCCTTCCATTGGTTCTGCCCAACCTTTAGAAGAATAAATGAGTACTCTTGGTCTATCTTTCCACTCCAAGAGATCTAGGTTTGATATCATAGGAGAAGCCCAAAAGAAGGCCAGCAGAGAGTATAGCCATAAGGTTGATTTGGAGGACTACTAGGCCAATTTTAGTGATGAATTTGATGTCAAAAAGAAGAATTTTTCTTGCCTCCCAGTTAAATCAGTCTGACTATACAATGTGAGGGAAGTCCTAGACCAACTTGACGATGATGGAAACTTGATCCAGGATCATGGTTATGAGGCCATAAAAGATAAAACAATTGGTGATGTGGATTGGTTAGAAGAGGAAAAGATAGAATTAAAACAACTGATGGCTCCAATTAACAAATTTACCAAGATGTGGCTAAAGCATAAGCTATGGGAGTTGGAAAATGAAGGTGTATAGTGCACCTATGCACTAATGGGAGATTTGGATCTTCAATCCACCTCTGAAGAATCAACCGAGTAGGATCCTAAGGGAAAGGGTAAGTTGGATTCTACTTTCAAAATCAAGATAAAAGGTGTTCAAGAAACAGAAGCCCAGGAAGCAGAAAAGTAGAGAATGCCAAAGGCTAAGAAGAGGACAAGGACTAAGAAGCTTGAGCAGAAAGAAACTGAAGGCGAGAATCCTGAGGCTGATGTTCCTATACCCAAAAGGAGGAGAGTCATAAAATTTTCATAGAAGGAAAGCTCCAAGGTAGGAGGGGAAGAAGTTGCCCCACTAGTGGTAAATGTTGAAAGTTCAGAGGAGAAGGCCAAGGTGTATACAAGGAGGTCTAGGACTCCTCCTAAGGATAGTGTGCCTAAAGCAAATCTTCCTCCAGTTGTTTCTCATAAGGAGCAACATGATGATGTGCCTTCCGCTCATGAAGCTCAAAGCAAACTAGGTGAGTCAGAAAATGTTGAGGATCATCTGGATACTGAAGGAGAAGAATTTCATGAAGGTGACCTTTATAGTGCAGAGGAAGAAATTGATAAGGTAATACAGTCTCCTTTGGTGGCTTATGCAGAGTCACCTATTGGAACTGAAGAGGTTAAATCACCTCTAGTAGAGGAAGAAACAGTGAAGGTTCCATCACCTATACAAGAAGAAGAACATGCTAAAGAAAAGAAAAGAAAGACAGATGAGACTCCTGAGAAACAAAATTTGAGTGAAGAGGCACCTAAGGAACAACAGGAGGAAATACAGGCTGAAGTGCAATTGGAATCCACTATCCCTGGTTGGTTGGACAAGGAGATAAAGAGAAAACAAGTTGTTGTGGAAGATAGTCAACCGAATTGGGATGAGCTGCTAGCCAAGATTGGAAAAGACAAAGGTAAGAAGAAGGCTAGGGTGATATCAAGGATTGAAAGAGATGAGGCCAGCAATAGAGTTGTTCACATTGCTACCCCTATTCCAAATAAAAATAGAGATGATGTGGCTAGAAAGGATTACAATGTTTAGACTTTCAATCTTGGGCCTACTTTTGTTGAGCAAGATATTGAAGATTACCAGGGTTCTAGTGCGATTATCTTGGGCAGATTGAGGAAGGAAATAAAGACCAAGCAGGAGCTAAAGAAGGAAAATGAGAATTTCAAGAAATGCTTGGAAGATTTGATGAAGCCCCTGCAATCTATTAACCCCTCAATTTCTACTGCAAAGCCTTTACCTCAGGAGACCATTACCGAGCTTGAAAGATGAAGGATTCCAATCTTTCCATAGAAAATTGGTTGCAAGGGGTGTGAACCAAGGGTAATGAAGCTATCAAGGAGATTTTGTCAACTGGGAAGGATGCTATAAGGGAAATTGATTGGTTGAAGGCGGTGTTGGCACATGATAGGGAAGATACAAATCTCCTGTTGCAGAAAACCATAACTATCATGGAGTACACCAGGGATAAGCTAGTAACTGATAAAATTCTTCCTTCCTCTAGAGCTGCTAAACCTTGGGAGTGGTTTGAGGCATTGCAAATTAGGTAGAAGGTTTTGAAGAAGATCTACAAATAGAGGAGGCAGATTGATGATACCCTGGCTGGTGTGTACAATGGCTCCATTGCCTTTTTGAGATTATGACAGGGAGAAGGAATATTTCTCCCAAGTACTTGAGTTTGGAATAGTTGAGGAAATGGTGGCATGATGTTTATGCCCCAATTAGTGATGATTCTATTTCAGAGCACCAGTTGGATGATGCAGCCACATACATTGTTGTCATTGATAAATACCTAACCTATAGGGTTGATTGGGATAGGTCGGTAAAACAGTCAAGGGAAGAAATTGCATCAATTGAAAGGTGACTTAGGGTTTTTCCTTTACCACATGTGGCTGACTTGGATAGGGTGATTTTGAGGGTTCATGGAATGCTAGATTGGAATAAGGACAAAGGGGAAGGCAGTTAATGTTTGGCTACATCGAGATTTGTGCTTCCCTATTATTTTTCCATGCATTGGTCTGAGCTACATTGGATATCCCAGGCCGACCTGGATGAAGTTCATGCATTTAATGCATATTTGATTTTATTTTGAATTTCTCTTGGCCAACTTGTGGTGCCTAATTGTTATTGTAAAATCTTATCTAGGCTGACATGTTTTGGGGGTTCTATAAATTTGGCATTTTGCCTCATTTGTAAGGGTTAAGAAGTTTTAGACATAGACAACTAGAGATATAGTTAGAGCGAATTAAGTAGATCAAGTGTTAGAAAGTAGTTTTTCTCAATAAAACATTGTAATAGAAAGTTGGAATTGTTGCTACAGTGGATAATTTGATGCAAGTAATGACATTGTGATTTGGTGCCATACTTGTGTTTTTCTTATCTTGCATGGTTCTTGTCATTCTATCTTTAGAATTTCTTTGAGGAGGTTAATATTTAGATTTGATTTGATTCAATAATGTTTATGGTTTGATATTTGAAGTGTTGTAGCAATCCTTGGTCCATACTTTTCGCAACCAATTGATTGTTAGTTGCTTTACAAAGTTAGCCTGGATTTTTATATTCATTGTGCTTAGTTCAATTGTGAGGGTTTATTCATTTCAATTGCAATAGGGTTGTTTGAATGAATGTTCATGATTTGAAAATCCTAACACCTTAGAAGATTGCACTATTTCTATAAGATTGCAGATTTATCTGGGTCAAGTAGATATCAATTTTGAGGGATTGGTCCATTTCGAGTGTTGGTCATCTGCATTGTTAATCTTAGGTTTAATATTAAGTTTAGAAATATCTTTGAAACCCTTATCTTTTGTTATTTTTTTGATTATTGGGTTACATCTAGGATTGAAGTATCATCTTATTATTAGATATGATAAATTGAGATTCAGTATTTTGCTTGTAGTAAGGTCCCATTGTGATTATCAACATTTTCACATTTATCATTGAGTTGTTTATGCATTGTCAAGACCTGACATTAGAGACCTTGGGGTTATCTCTTGAGGCTTGTTGATAGAGATTTACCTTTCAAGTGAGATAGGATATTATATTATGTCTGAGTTGTTGTTATGCAGAAACCATCATCAATAGTTAGTTTGGGAAAACAAGCTATTTTAAATCTTTGACCATTCATCCTACACCAAATAAGTTAGAGGTTTTTATACTCCGATCTTTGACAAATGAGAAGTTGCACAAATTTTTAGTAACCAAAATAGGCACAACCAAAAAAGTTAGCTAGTTAGTATCAAACCCAAAGCCACAAAAATTCTTTAATAGAAAAAAAAATAGATTCAAGTTTACCACACAGTTCCCTATCTGGAGGGCAGAATCACCCTTGTAATAAGCCACATAATCAACTATGTAGATTCAAGAAGAATTGCTCGTCAACACAACAAAATTGGCTATGATGCAGAATCACCCCTTTGGATATGTGATGTTAGAGGCCAAATGCATATTTTTCTATTAAGGGGTTGGAATCGCCCATCGGGTGGATTCGCCTCTATGTCTCAAAATGTCCAAACGTGCAAAATATAAAACAACAAAAAACATAAAATAGACCCATGATGTGGGTCCCACCAAGCATGCTAGAAATATGTGCAGTGTTTTTCCTATCTAACTATGTAAATGAAAATGAAATGTAGAGGAGAAATCAAAACAACACCTCAATATTGGCCTTAGAGTTAAAATTTAAATAATAATTAAGACTAAACACAATATTATACCTAGTTCAAATTTGATGAATTTGGTTGGCCCTTCATTGATTTGAAGATTTCTACTCCTTTGACAAGATAATAGCATGCAACCTACACTAGAATGATTGATATAACATGGTGGATGCAATGGAAGTGTATGTTAATGGATTGGAAGCAAATGTGAGAGCTTCAAAGTGAAACAATGGTGATAGTGAGAGCTTGAGAGCTTAGTGAGTGAGTTGAAAAATGCACATGTTGTAATTTGAATGAAATTGGCTAAATATTTAGCCACTTTCGAGAGAATGAATGAATGGATAGGATTAACCCTAGGTCTAGAAATCAATGGTTGAGATGTTATGAGACATCTCAACACATGTGATGGAGACATGTGGCGGGTTAGGTGGAGGGGACAAGATGATGTGGAGATGAGATTTCATGCAAGTGGAGGTACTTTCAAGTACCTTGGGGAGAGGAAAAGGATTGAGTTGTCTTATCCTTCCCTAAATAATGGAAGGATATGATAAGTCAAATCCTTCTAGATTTTGGAAAAGAGCACTGGGAAGAATAAGTGGAATTAAAAATTCCCCTTGTAAGGACATTGGGATAGAGGGAGGAATTAAAAATTATCTTTTAATTCCTCCAAGGATATGGGAAGGATAAAGTGGAATTTGAAATTCCACATGGGATGCCTTGAATGAATACATAGAATTAAAAATTACAAGTTGGCATGTTGGGAAGATAAAAAGGAATTAAAGATTCCTTATGGGATGGGGGATTTCTTCACCAAAAGGAGTAAGCATTTAAGAAGGTTGGCTTATGTGCCCATTCCATTAATGGAAAGAGACTTATGTTAGGAATTAATTAATCATGATTAGTGATTGTGAAAATGATTAGGCAAGCTAATTACAAGATTAGACAAAGTGGAAAATTATAGAGGATGTGAAACTAACCATAATTAGTGGTGTGCACATCCTAATCAGAGGTTAATTAAGTTAACCTAGACTAAGGAAGAATTATGGAGGATAGTGACATGTGGAGAGAGAAAAATGGTGATGTAAAATTGATTTAATTCATGTGGTCCAAATGACCAAATTAAATAAATTGGTATATTTATTTAATTTGGAGAGGAAAGGGATAAATTATTTCATTTAATAATTAAACAATTTTAGGGAATGTGATGCAAGAGAATCCAAGGCGAAGAGTAATCCTACATCATCTTTCTGAGTTTGTTTGACCAAATAAGGGCTAGCATGTTCTATTGGTGAAACCTTGACCTATCGGCATAACTACACCCAATGTTCCAACGATAGACTGATGGTGTTAGTATGCAGGGTTGAGCATGTGAAGTTCATCGGCGTAAGGGTTCCCTATCAGTGAGATGATTTCCCCTATTGGGCTAATGGCTCGATCATATGTGAGCTTGGTTTTATGTTCATTGGTGTGGGTGAGCATCTTTGGTAGGACTCTGACTTGGGTCTCCACAATGGTCTGATCAGTGTAACTCAGTGGCATCGGTGGAACCTTCTATGTCATTTCCCTGATGGACCGATGAATTCTTTGGTATGTTTCATTCATCGTCGGGACTCCCTTATATTAGTGGAAGGTGACTAGTGGTCTCCCTGATGGAGCAAAAATGTGGTGTTGGTGTGACATGATGATATCAGTGGGAGATGGATAGGAGTCTAGGTGATAGCTCGATGGAGATAAATATGCACTGGTTAGTGGTGATTGATAGTCAAGTGAACCTGAGGCCGATATGTGGCAAAGTAATATTGCATTTCATATTGTTATTGTGAAATATAATTCTATTTTCCAATGTTGACTATGATGTAACGATTTGAAGATTCTAAAATCTGATTGGGTGAGGAATGGTACTACGACATGAGACCAAGGATGACTTGGAGATCTTGTGATAAATGAAAAGGCCAAGGGAGAACATGTGCAGGGAAAGAGAGAGAATGGAGAACAAAGTTAGAGTGAGTAGAGAATTGAGAAATTATAGGATATCATATTGTAGTGTAAGTTCAGATCTACCAATTCAGTAGATGCCTATAAGAAGCCAATAAATGGCATGTTCTCTATAATATGTAGTGATCAGTAATTAAAGGTCATTTCTTGTATTGTGAAAATCTATTTATGCATTGGTGTTCTAGTTGTAAGGGGAGTACCCTTCATCAAGTGGTATCAGAGCAGGAGTTCCTAAGTCTGTAACAGAGCATCGAATGTGAGATAGTTGCAGCAAGACCTGTGAGTATGGGTTGAGTTCAAGATGCCTCCAAGACTTGCCCAACATGGCAGAGGTAGAGGCCAAGGTGGTGGAGGAAGAGATCCACCTAGAGATGAAATAAGAGCCCTCAAAAGGAAGATGCAATCCTTGCAAGAAGAATTATGAAGAAGAAGAGGAGCACACTAGGAAAGATATGATAGTAATGATGAAATAAAAGAAGAATTGGAAGAGGAAGAGTAGGATCCAATGGATCTTGGAGAAAGAAGGTTGCTATGAGCAATCTCAAGCATTAGGAAGAGACCCACAAGGGAGGTTACAGATTTTAGTGGAAGTCTGAATCTTGAAGAATTGATTGAATGGATCAATGACATGGAGGGATTTTTTGAGTTTGAGAAGATTGAAGACCCTCATAGAGTAAATTTTGTAAAGACCAAATTGAAGGTCCATGCTAGTATTTGGTGGAAGGAGGTCCAACTCAAAAGAGGAAAACAAGGAAAAGATAAAATATCTAAATGGGAGAGGATGGTGGAAAAATTGAAGAAACAATCCATTCCAGTGGATTATGAACTAGAGCTACTAAAGAGAATGCAGAGTCTGAGACAAGGAACAAGGATAGTGAAAGAATACACTGAATAATTTCACAAGGTTCTAATTCAAATCAGACATTATGAGGTGAACAAAGAGAAGGTTTCTCAATACATCAATGTGTTGAAGCCTAGTATACAAGAAGAATTGGAACTGGTAAGAATGACTACCATTGAGGACTCTTATCAGTTCTCTCTAAAGGTTGAAGAGTGACTGAAAAAGAGGTTTGAAAGAAAGTAAAGAGGAGGAGGTCGAGGTGGAAAGACTTGTAAATGGACATATGGAGGTTGAGGTGGTGATCATAAGAAGGATGAAGGATCCAGTACCAGTTAAGGTCAACAAAGAGATGACTCATATCAACCTTGTGATCAGAATAGTGGAGATCGAAGAGGTCAAGGAATGTCTAGGCATAGACTAGGAAGAGGAGGTTTCAAAGGAACATGTTTCCAATGTGGTGAAGAGGGGCACAGGGCATATGAGTGCCCACAACACCAAGAGAAGGAAAACAAGAGGCCTAAAGGAAAGGAATGAGTAGCCCATGTAGATGAAGATACTTGATAATCACATTTTAAAGATGCAAAAAGAGGTGAGTCCCTAGTGGTTAGAAGGACCTTGGTGAATGAAGAGAAGGAGCATGACCAGTGAAAGAATTTATTTCAGCTATTGTAAATGTGAAGGAAAGGTCTACAATATCATCATTGACAAAGGTAGCACTGACAATCTAGTGTCGAAAGAAATGGTCACCAAATTGTAGTTGGAGAGGAGAAGGCACCTAAGTCTATGTCGGATTGCATGGTTGTAGAAGGATCAAAGGTCCTATCAGTGAATAGTGCCTGGTAAAATTCAAAATTGGTAACTACAAGGATGAGGTTTTGTGTGATGTGCTACCCATGGATGCTTGTAACATGTTCTTGAGTCGACCATGGTAGTTTGATTGATGAGAAATACATGATGGACATGAAAATACTTATTCATTAACAAAGGATGGAGTTTGACATAAGTTGAAGCCTCTAAAGGAAGCAAATGAGAAGGTATGCATAAATGCATGAATTTGTTTGGTTAACGGAAGCAAATTCTTGGAAGGTATTAGACATCAACACATGTGTTTTACATTAATTCCAAGAGCTGAAAAGGAAGCTAGTAGTGAAGTACCTATAGAAGTTCATGGTTTGTTGGATGAATTCTAGAGTATTATTTCTGATAATGTTCCTGAGGGATTACCACCCATTAGAAAGATTAGCCATCAGATGGATCTTATTCTTGGAGCCATTTTTCCAAACAAGGTAGCCCATTGAATGAATCTAGTGGAGAGTGAAGAATTGAATAGACAAGTGCAAGATTTGATGTGAACGGGATTGATTAGAGAGAGTTTGAGTCCATGTGTGGTACCTGCAGTACTAGTACCTAATAAGGATGGATAATGGCAAATGTGTATTGATTCAAGAGTCATCAACAAGATCACAATCAAGTATCGATGTCCCTTGCCGAGAATGGATGAAATAATGGAAGGAGACAAATGGAAGACAACTTTCAAGACCAAAGAAGAGGTTGTACGAGTGGTTAGTCATGTATTTTGGGCTAACCAATGCACTCAACACATTCATGAGGCTCATGAACGAGGTATTGAAATAATTTTTGGGTAAGTTTTCCATTGTTTACTTGGATGACATTTTGATTTTTAGTAAGATATTAGAGCAATACTTGATGCACATTTGAGAGGTTTTCAAGAAGCTGAGAGAGGAGAAGTTTTTGATCAACTTGAAGAACTGTAGTATTGTGAAACATGAACTGGTGTATCTGGGATTTGTTATCTCAGTAGAGGGTCTAAAAATGGATCCAAAAAAGGTGAAAGCAATTATGGAGTGGCCAATGCCAAGGAGCGCTATGGAGCTAATATATTTTCATGGTCTAGCTAGTTTTTGCTGAAAGTTCATTAAAGGATTTAGTAATGTCTATGCACCCCTCACTAAAACAATGAGAGGGGATAGAAAAGAATTCAAATGGAGTACAAGATTAGAAAAGAGTTTTGATTTGGTGAAGAAGAAGGTCATGGAGTAGCCTATTTTGGCACTCCCATATTTCAATAAAGTGTTTCAAGTAGACTGTGATGCCAGTGGCAATGCCATTGGAGCCATTTTGAGTCAAGAGGAAAAACATGTTGCTTATTTTAGCGAGAAGGTAAATGATGCCAAGAAGAAATATTTTGTTTATGATTAGTAATTCTATGTCATAGTCTAGGCTTTGAAAAAGTGGAGACATTATTTGTTGCCAAAATAATTTATTTTGTTTACTAATCATTAGTCTTTATAGTATTTGAATAGTTAGGGAAAAATGAACCAAAGGAATTTGAAGTGGGTGGAATTTTTGTAGAGTTACACATTTGTGTTAAAGCACAAGAGTGGATGATCGAATAGGGTCATAGAAACCTTGAGCAAGAGGAAAAATTTATTAACTGAATTGTAGGTGGAAGTGGTTAGGTTCAAGGAACTCACAAACTTGTATCCAGAAGATCCTAATTTTGCAGAAGCTTGGAAAGATTGCAAGGAGCCTGTCATGTTGGATAGGAAAAGGTAGTTGGACTATACCATTCAATACGGTATGTTGTTTAGAAGGAATCAATTATGAATTCCTAAAAGTTCCATCAGAGAGAATTTGATCAAAGAAAATCATAGTGGTGGATTGGTAGGACACTTTGGTTAGGGCAAGACCATTGCCATTGTTGGTGAACATTACTATTGGCCGAAGTTGCAATAGGATGTGAAGAAGTTTGTATAGGGTTGCAGGGTTTGTCAAATGGTGAAGGGCACCAATCAAAATACTGGACTATATCAACCATTACCTATACCTAAGAATCCATGGGAGGATATCAGCTTGGATTTCATTCTTGGTTTTCCAAGGACATAGCATGGTCATGACTCCATATTTGTGGTGGTGGATAGATTTTCAAAGATGGTACACTTCATTCCATGTCATAAAACTAGTGATGTTGTTCATGTTGCAAATTATTTTTCAAGGAGGTGGTAAGACTACATGGTTTACCGAAGAACATAGTTTCAGACCAAGATACCAATTTCTTTGGGTATTTCTGGAGGATGTTGTGGAAGAAGTTGAAAATTGACCTGAAGTTTAGCTCAACACACCATCCACAAACAAATGGACAAACAGAGGTGATGAATAGGATTTTGGGTAACTTATTGCAATGCTTGGTAGGTGACAAACCCAAGGGTTGGGATTTAGTTTTGTCACAAGCAGAGTTTGCTTATAAAAATTTAGTCAATAGAAGTGCTAGTAGATCACCATTCTAGATCATGTATGGAAGTAGCTTGAGAACTACTACTAAACTGAAGAAGATGGATAAGGAAGGGAAACGTAGTGTAGAAGCAGAGGATTTTTTTAAACATGTCAAGAATGTGCATGAAGAAGATAAGAAGCATATTCATAAGATGAATACACAATACAAGACTAAGTCAGATAAAAAAAATACATAAGGAGTTTGTAGTTGGAAATGAATTCATGGCTCATTTGAGGAAGGAAAGATTCCTAATTGGTACATACAATAAGTTGAAAATGAAGAAATTTGGACAGTGTAATATTTTGAAGAAACATGACTCAGGAAATGCACATGAGGTGGAATTTCCTAGTGGGATTCATGTCTTACTTGTGTTTAACGTTTCAGACCTGACAGAGTATCATGAAGGAGGTAAGGAGCCTAAATTGGAAGAGGCACAATGGAGTGTTCCAACACTTGTAGCAGAAAATGAAGAGGTCAAGGAGATCCTAGACAGTTGAGTGGGATGAAGTACAAGGAATAGGAAATACAATGAATATCTAGTGAAGTGGAAAGGAAGGCCAATTGAAGAATCAATTTGGTTGTCTGAATCAGAGGCTAGCCATCTAGGCTTTCCTCTAACTCCCAATGAGTGATGAAGTCACTCTTCAAATCTACCTCAAGTATCTGATGCAAGAGCATCCAAGGTGAAAAGAAATCCTACATCATCTTTTTGAGTTTGTTTGACCAAATAAGGGCTGGCATGTTCTATCGATAGAACCTTGACCTATCGTCATAATTGCACCTAATGTTCCAATGATAGACCAATGGTGTTAGTACATAGGGTTGAGTGTGTGAAGTTTGTCAGTGTAAGGGTTCCCTATTGGTGAGATGATTTCCCCTATCAGGTTGATGGATGAATTGTATGTGAGCTTGGAATTATGTTCATCAGTGTGGGCGAGCATCTTCAGCAGGACTATGACCTGGTTCTCCCTGATGGTCTGATCGGTGTAACTCGGTGGTGTCGATGGAACCTTCTATAGAAATGGAAAATATACTGACACACTTGATCTTGATTATTAACATCATTTCATCCTGAATCATCTTCTTAGCTAGTCATCACCTTTCATCCCTTAATTAAATAAATCAATTTATCTGATCAAGTCATTCTCTTCTTGTAATTAAATAAATTAATTTTATTTAATTAATCCTCTAATCTCTATTTAATTAAATAATTCATTTTATTTAATTAAATCTCTAAAGTCATTATATTAAATTAAATTAGTCTCTATTTAATTTAATCTAACATCATTTCCTTTAATTAAATAAATCAAAACCTTTATTTAATTAAATTTAAATCATATTCCTCACAATTTTGATTTAAATCAATCCAAAAATCTAAATCAAATGGTCACATCAACTAATCTACTATTAAATTAGTTAAATATTGATTAATTTATCCTAATCACCTAAATCCTCTAGATTTTGCAACTTGCACCAATAAATCATTTCTTTGATTTAATAAAATCCCTAATTACTTTCAAAATGGCATCAAAAGGGAATATTCCTCCAAATAGATTTGTCCTTTCAACAAGGCATTCATTTCCTCTTACATGTCCTTGTGCATTGAGCCAAGTGGCATTTAATCCATTATTTTGTCCATCCAACATGCCATTTCAAAAATTTCAAATTCCACCTAATATCATTTATTGTGCACATTCATCAAAATGTGCTCAAGCTTCCTCCATTCACATCTTGACAAGTGGCACTTGGCCATTGGATGTTGAATGATCCCACATTGCTTCATTTTGCTCACTCTTCCATCTTGTTATTCTATAAATAGAAGGATTTTCTTCTCACTTTGGATCAACAACTTAGAGAAAAGTTACTATCTTCACATTTGGAGCAAATTCAACCATTTCCATAGCATTTTCCATCATCATAGATAGCTTATTACAGATTTTATCAAGGAAGCACATTGTTCGTCATCATCAAGTGGATCAATCTTCATCAAGCTTGCAAAGGAGTTGGGAAAGGGACAATTTCCAAATCAAATGGGCACCAATTCCCCCATGTGATTGAGAGTTTGCATGCTTAAATAGGATTTAATTGATTTTCTTGTTTTGTTCTTCATTTCTTTCCTATTTTGAGCCATGTAGATGAATTTCATGGGGAATCTTAGTTCTAAATTGCATGTGGATCTAATATGGTGTTTTTTTTCTATGTTTGTGTAGGTCAAGGATTGGGGTTTACATTTTGGCGCTAGGAGGGAAAATCTCAAGTTCTTAACACATTTTTTGACAAAATTTTATGGTTTTTTGTGATTTTTGGTGTCTATAGGAAATTGCACCACTATCAATTCAGTAGCACCATACAATGACACTAGCCTACAATGAAACTAAAAACTCCAAACTATGATGATGAGGGATTCCTGCCCAGAAATCCAAATTTATAAACATCGATGTTGGGCCATTTTTTTGACGCTGGGTTTTCAAATTCTAAACTATGCCACTGACAAAAACACTGCCACAATCATGCTCTTCGTTCTTCTGCAGAGCACCGCTATCAAACCTAGCAGCGCTATACAACATCATTGACTTCCTTAAACTATGACGCATATGTGGGTTGCACCACTAGGGTGGGGTAAAGGATCAAATTTCAAGTTAGTTCGACATGTCCTTTTTTTCTTTTGATCATTTTGAGCTATTGACCTATTTTTTGCCTTTGTTTTTCTTTGATTAATCAATTTTTGTAGGTGGAAGCAAGGAGGGATAAAGGAAGAGTTTGAAGTATAACATCATTTATCCATTGTATCAAGTGTCTTTAGACACTTTTGGAAGCAGTTATAATTCCAAGTCTAAGGACTTTACCCCTTCAAGCTTTTTAAGACTCACTAATTTAATTTAGGCTCTAAAAAGAACAAGACAAAAGGTTTTAAAAGAACTTTAGGAAAACTTACTTGATTTTGTTTAAGGTTAACAATTGAACAAACAACTTTCATCTCTCCTTTTGGAGATTTCAAAAGAATCAAATTCTTGCTTTGAAGGACTTAAAATGAACAAGTTTTTTTTATGTTTTGTAATCACTTACCCAAAGTAATATCATCTAAAAGACATATGTGCTTCTCTCGCACCTCACAGTGATCTTGAGAATCAAAAGTATTTTGGTGATATTAAGTTGTGTAAGTGATTTCCTACACACTTCAATTTGGATTTTAAAATTGAACAAATCTTGTGAGTGTGAGTGTAACATATTATGTGTGTTCTCTCTTTGTTTCTCAACGAAGATTGATCAAACCATGAATATGTTTTCTCTCTTTTGTTTATCTTTGAGGGCCTGCCTTTTGGGTAAAAGTAATCACCCAAGGGAATGACCCAACCGAGAATACACTAAATCCAAGAAACTTCCAATCGATACATATGTGTGGGTACTTGAGGAAAGGAAAGTATCATGAGGATTGTTCTAACAAGAAAGGAAACAATGGTCTCTTTCCACATGGATGATCCCCCATGAATGGAATTCCCCTATTAAAATCTCTTTTTTAGAAAGGCCAAAATACTTAATCTATTTGTTGGTGCAAGAATGGTCATTCTGAAGTCATCTTACATTTTTACGGATCTTAGTAGAGATGAGAAGTATTCCGTGGGAGTTTCATGGGTATTGATTCTTGGCTGACCCGAGAAGCGAGTGCATTGTAAGGGGGATCCTATGTATTCAAGTGTCTAATCATCCGCTAAGAGTAGGCATAGCTAGATTTATCCAAGTGGGAACTCAACAAATACTATCTTTCATATCCATAGGGTTGTGCATATTATTGGAATCAAAAACACTTTGCTTGATCGTAAGCATTGGAAAAACAAACATTCAACATGAACATCAAATTTCAATCCCTTTAGAGGAGAAAATACCTTTGACAAAATTCGAATGTTATTGCTTTCCCTAGGGATTCTATCCTTAAAGGTTTCTAAGCATTTGAATTTATATCTCCAGTTTCTCACTAAAGTCAACCATAGGGAACTTTTTCCTAGATTTCCTTGATTCCCACATAATGGGCTTTGTGGGATGAGAAGAAATTTAGACATTAGATATCTAGTTTGAAACCTGATCAAAGAATTGTTTGTGGTAAAAATAAGTCATTAAGTAAAGCTAGGAAACAATTGGACCCCACACATGTGTTACTCCAAATGATTTCTTGAAAGATCAAAATTCAAAAACCCAAGATCAAAGGGCTTAGTCAAAAGGCTCACAAGAAAAGGTTGTCTATGCTTTATGAATTCAGGGAAAGATTGATATTTAATTTTACAAACGTGCATCAAGAAACAATACAAATTTGTACTCATTTTACTATTTTCAAAATCCAAGTTTCTTTCAAAGGATTTGAATATCTCACATAGGAAGTATTGCATGTTCTTCAACACTGAGGTATTGTAAAAAAGAGTCTTTTTTAGGTTCATTTAGGATCAAAACAATCACTTTCACCCATCTCTCGAAACATCAAACCAAAAATCATCTCACCAACAACTCTTGAAAATCTTGAAAAAATCCACCATGTTAAACTTTAAGAAAATCATTTGAAGCAAATCCAAATCATCTTGTTTGATTAGATGTGTTTAGATGTATCCTTCTCCACATATTTAATCAAATTATCAATCCTTGTGAACAAGTCTATCCCTTGATAACATTCAACATCTTGGGGTCTAGGAGTTCATTATCCAAAATCAAAAAATCAAATCAATCAAAATCATCTTGTTTGGCTAGGTGTGTGTAGATGAATCCTTCTTCGCACACTTAGTTAAATTAGCATCTTGTGGACAAATTTACTCTAGGAGAACATCCAACCTCCTAGATTTTATGAGTTCACTATCTAAATCCAAAACAAATCAAATCAAATCCAATCCCAAATCAAACATCAAACATCAAATCCAAGTCCTAAAGTTTAAACATCTCCTTCAAGATTTCTCAAGAGTTCCAATCATTCACCATTCATACATCTTTCACATAATTCACTATCACCTTTTGATCCTTAATCATCCTAGATTTTCTCTTTTTTACCTAAATTTAGACCAATCTAAAGAGCTAGAGGTTTATCTCTTACATTCTTGAAAATTGATCCCTATTTTATGGTGCAAACTAGATTGCAACACAAGAAGAACATGGAGACCAACAAAGAAACATCAACTTCGAGTGACCTAAGTCAAAATTTTCCCAAAATCAATCTTCCACTTCCTCAAGATCATCAAGAGGAAGGTCAAGTGGAAGACATCACAAATAGTGTCTTAGGTATGAGACAAGATGAGATCACTGAAATGGTCCAAAATCTCAGAAATCATAGAATTGTCCATGCCATGATGAAGCTCCATCCCTCGCAATATATGCTTGAATTAGAAAAGCAAGGGGCTAAAATCCCTTCTCATTATTATGTGAGCACCATTGTGGAAAAACCTCTTGGGTTCATGCCCCCAACATCATTCGCATGTTGGAAAAACAAGGACAGACAACTGAGAGGGGGGGTGAATCAGTTGTCACAGAAATTTAAACTTTTCTAACTTAACTTAACTTTAATCTTAGATCTGATGAATAAGAAATTAACAACAAGAAATTAACACATTAGAGAGACAAAGAACACCAATATTTTTTTACGTGGAAACCTTATTAGGGAAAAAACCATGGTGGATGTTAGTCCACAAGATTATACTCTGCTAAAAGTATAATGAAAAATAACAAGGGGAATGCACATGAATTCAGACACACTGCTTAGAGCTCACTACTCAATTACAAAAGGGGGTCACTACCCAATAGAGTTGGATTAAGAATATGGAGGGTATGAACTGAGAAAATACCTTCTACACAAGCCTAATTATAGTTCCAATTAGGCTCAACAATTCTTTACACTTCGCACAATCAAATGATATTTGCACATACACACATGGGATCACACGAAGCGTCATCTTCATCAATGAACTAATCACCCTTATATATCCACTACATGATATTCCATCACAACTTCATTGGCCAATAAAATAAAATATATTTGCAATGTCGGCCTAGATTTACAAATAAAATTTTAATGTGAATCCACCAAGGTCGACCACAACATAGTGGAGACCCAAATTAACATCTCCAATACAAAAAGACTTTAATTAATTTCACCTCAAAGATCCACAACATGCTACCACCAACATGTCAGCTAGAAACATCAAAAACCAAACATGCACATGAAAATATCTTCAACAACAAGCTCACAAATTAATGTGGATGTATCACAAAGATAGAGAATGATCTAGAGAAATCTAAGAGAACCAAGAAACAATAGAGAAACATCCTCACCAATCGAGATAACCAAAGTCACACAATCTTCACTCAAGAATATTGATAGAGACCAACAAAACATTGTTAGACCACAACATACTCAAAAATTCACGCATACCTCAAAAACTTCTGGTAGATGATCTAGATAGAATAAAAAATAAACCCTTTAATCCACATCAGCTAATCTACAACGTATAGAGCATGAGACCATCATGACCTACATAGTTCCACTAGGAACATAGAACACTATCTTTTACAATTTTCTCAATATCCTTGACATATACAACAATTGATACACCAAATGCTAATAGTGTTGACATCAATGAAAACTACATATCATTAACACATCCATAGCATCCAACAATCTCCCCCTTTGGCATTGATGGCAACACATGATGTGAAAAATACCTTCAACCCAAAAAACTGACTTCTTCTACACTTCTCCTCTCAACTGAACTTCTCTCCACAAGGATTTTTCACATTACACTTCTCCCCCTTTGACATCAATGGAAAAGGTAACAATGATCTTTCCATGCACACGCTCTAAACTACATATTTGGACATCTAACTACTCCCCCTGAGTAGCAGCCACAAAAACATCAATCAGGATCAAAATATAGCAATGAAGCTCACATATTGATGCAAGAAAATGCATCATTTAGTTATTATCAGGAGGGGTAATTACCCCTAGCATTCCTCTAAGATACTTAAAAGTATCCTTTGACAAAGGATTAGTAAATATATCTACAATATGTTCTTTGGTAGGCACATACTCCAATCTGACTTCTTTCTCATTCACTTTTTCCCTCAAGAAATGAAACTTGATTGATATATGTTTAGTCTTAGAGTGTAGTACTGGATTCCTTAAGATATTTATTGCACTTGAGTTTTCATAGTATATGGCAATAGGCTCTTCATATATCACCCTGATATCTCTTAGCATCTATTTCATCCATATCACTTGAGTACAATTATTGGAAGCAACAATATATTATGCTTCAGTCGTAGATAGAGAAATTGAGTTTTTCTTTTTACTTAACTAGGATACTAGCTTCTTCCCTAGGAAGAAAGCACCACCACTAGTACTTTTCCTGTCATCTACATCACCAGCCCAATCCGCATCAGTGTATGCACACAAAGTGAGATCATCATCCTTTGGATACCAAAGTCCAAAGTCAACGTTCCTTTAAGATATCTAAAATTCTTTTGACAGCAAACCACATGTGAGTTCCTTTGGATAAACCGAAATCGAAACAACCATACATACAACATTCATAATGTCTAGTCTAGTCATGTCAAGTAAAGCAATCCACCAATCATTGACCTATACCTAGTTTGATTTTCCTTTAGAGAATCATCATCTGGTCAACTTACTTCTAGTCACCATGGAGTACAGGTTGGAGTCATCCATTCCAAACTTCTTTAGTAGTTCTTTCACATATTTGGATTGAGATATAGAAAATCCCTTGGTCCAATTGTATAATTTTCAATCGAAGAAATTCATCTCACCAATCGTGCTCATCTCAAATTCACTCTTCATCTCATTAGCAAACTTCATACATAGATTGTCATCACCTCCAAAAATGATGTCATCAACAAAAAATTCTATAATCAACTCCTTATCATGATCTAACTTGAAGTATAAGTTGCTATCAACAGTACCTTTAGTGAATCCAAGCTTTAGTACATATTTGTCCAATCTAGAGTACCAGGCTCTATGGGCTTACTTAAGTGCATACAAAGCTTTCTTCAATCTGCAAAGCATGTCTCCCTTATCTGTTAGGTGAAATCCATTCGGTTGTTTAATGTACACTTCTCTAGTTCCCCATTCAGAAATGAAAACTTCACATCCATTTGATAGACTTTATAATTCTTGTGTGCAGCATAAGCAAGAAATAATCTCATAGCTTCAATTCTAGCTATAGGGGCAAAGGTTTCTTCAAAATCAATACCTTCCATTTGAGAATAACCTTTACATACCAGTCTTGCTTTATTCTAGAGCACTTCATCTTCTTCATTTAGCTTGTTTCTAAATACCCACTTAGTACCAATCACAATTTTGTCTTTAGGACTAAGAAATAGTAGCCATGTGTCATTCTTCTCAATCTGTATCAACTCTTCCTTCATAGCTTCCAACCAGTGTTCATCTTGACAGGCTTTAGTGACATTCTTAGGTTCAATATTGGAAATCAGACAATATTCTTCTGCTATTTTTCTTCTGGTTTGTACTCCTTTACTCTCATCTCCTATTATTTTACTTTCATAATGATTCAACTTTATATATATTAGAGTTTTGGGACTTACTTGGACCTCTGACTCTTCAGATCTTTCTTCTACACTTGTCTGAGTTTCCTGATTTGCTTGATTTACTAGAACAAATTGAGATTTCTTCACTAAAACATATGGAATAATCTATAATAGATTCAATGTCTAAGTGTTTTTCCTGTGGCTTGTGTTGTCTTCATTTGAATCATAGTTGCATCGTCTAGATTATTTGACAAATTCCTCATCAAATTTGACATTTGCACTTTCAACCATCTTTCTCAATCTTTTGTTATAGCACCAGTAGGCCTTGCTCTTAGTTGAGTAACCTAGGAAGATCCCTTCATCACTTCTAGCATCAAATTTTCTTCTATCATCATCTCTCCTGATATAACACTTGCTTCCAAAGATCTTAAAATACTTGACAGTAGGTTTGTGACCAAACCATAACTCATAAGGGGTCTTACTAGAATTGCCATTCACATTTACCCAGTTCAAGGTATACACAATAGTGCTTACCACTTCACTCCAATACATTTGAGACACATTTCCTTCAATCATCATGGTTCTGGCATCATCTAGAATTGTTCTATTCTTTCACTCTACAACTCCATTCCATTAAGGTGTTTGGGGAATAGACAACTGTCTTTTAATTCCATGCTCCTCATAATAAGAATTGAACTCCTTAGAAATGAACTCACCACCTCTGTCAGATCTCAGGCACTTGATTTTCAGACCTTTCTCATTTTTTCCCATAGCCTTGAAACTTTTGAATTTCTCTAGTGCTTCACATTTTTCTCTCAAAAAGGAAACCCAAATCATTCTATAGTAATCATCAATAACCAACATAAAATACCTTTCTCCATGAATACTTCTGACTCTAGAGGGACCACAATGGTTAGTATGTAGCAGCTCCAAAAAATTATTTGAATGAAACTATTTGCTCTGAAATGAGACTCTAGTTTGTTTTCCCATCTAACATTCATTGTAGATTACATTAGAGGGCTTTACTAATATAGGCAGATCTCTTACTGCTTGAGTAGAACTTATCTTGATAATGTTGTCAAAGTTTACATGACACAATCCCCTATGCCACAACTATATTTCATCTACTTGAGCAATTAAACAACTTCCACTAGTAGTATTCAATTGAAAAATATTACCTTTTGTTTGCTTGCTTGTTGCAATCATGTTCCCAGAGCTAACACGTATCTTGCATCTTCCATTTGTGAACTAAAGATCATATCCCTTGTGAACCATCTATCCAACACTCAACAAGTTATGCTTCAGGCTTTCAACATAGAGGACATCATTAGTGTTATCCTTACCACCAAGGAAAATAGATCCTTTGCCATGAATCACACTAGCATTGTTATCTCCAAATCTTACAACCCCATCATCATATTTCTCTAGACTCACAAATTTTCTTTTATCACCAGTCATATGATGTGAGCATCCACTATCAATAACCCATTCATCTTTTTCTTCAACTTGAGCTACAAGAGGTTTTTCATCTTTAGAAGATTCAGTAGCGACAAGATTATTTTCAATGGTAGCAATGAAAGCCCAACCATCTTCTTTACCATTATCTTTATCAGACTCATCATCAGTTACTGCTTCTTCAGCAAAGTAGCATCTCTTTGGGTATCTTGACTTCTTAGGCTTAGATGTAGGAAATATTTTAGGACATCTTGATGCAAAATGACCTATTTTACTACATGAAAAACATTTAATAGGTAATACATCTTCATACTTACCTTTTCCTCTCCCTTCTTGCTTTGCAATTAGTGCTTCCAGTTCTTCTACCTCTCTTTCTTTATCTTCAAGTTGTTTCAATTCTTCATCATACTTGAATATCTTTTTGGAACTCTCTCCCATACTATATATTTGCTTGTTACTTCTGGATATAGTATCCTTGAATGTAGATTCAGTCTTCAGTGTAGATTCACCAAATTCACTTATCTCAAAGACAACAAGCTTCCCGATCAACGTATCTCTTGTCATCTTGTTTACTAATCTGAACTCTTCAATAGCATGAACTTTAACTTTGTAGGAGGGAGGCAAGGATTTGAGTACTTTAGCCACAATTTCATCCTCATCCACAGAAACACTGGCACATTTAATACCCATCACTATCTCATTTACTCTTTGCATAAAAGAAGTGATATTTTCATCTTCACCCATCTTCATATTTTCATACTTTCCTTTCAAGATTTGTAGCTTAGCCATCTTCACCTATACATCTCTTTCATACAAATTTTCTAGTTTCATCCAAATCTCATGAGTTTCCTACAGACCTACCACATTAGCCATCTCTGAATCTGTCAGGGCACTCACCAAAGCTTCAATAGCCCTAATATTACTTTCAACATCTTTGATCTCATTAGAAGAAGAGGGACCATTCTCAGGAATAGTATATGGATCTCTTGTGATCTTCCAAAAGGCTTCACGAATACACTTTAAGTGACATTGCATCCTAATCTTCCATAGTGAATAGTTAGTGGCATCAAATCTAGGACTATCCTTCTTAAATGTTTCCATCCCAAATCACCTCAAGTATTAGGCTTCTTTAGAGGAACATGCTCTAATACCAATTTTTGGAAAAACAAGGACAAATAACTAAGAGGGGGGGTGAATCAATTGTCATAGAAATTTAAAATTTTCTAACTTAACTTAACTTTAATCTCAGATCTGATGAATAAGAAATTAACCACAAGCAATTGACACATTAGAGAGACAAAGAACACTGAGATTTTTTTACGTGGAAACCATGTTAGGGGAAAAACCATGGTGGATGTTATCCAACAAGATTATACTCTGCTAAAAGTATAATGGAAAATAACAAGGGGAATGCACATGAATTCAAACACACTGCTTAGAGCTCACTACTCAATTACAAAAGGGGCTCACTGCCCAACAGAGTTGGATTAAGAATCTGGAGGGTATGAACTGAGAAAATAGTTTCTACACAAGCTTAATTATAGTTCCAATTAGGCTCAACACTTCTTCACACTCTACTCTACAATTAAATGATATTCACACATACACACATGGGAGCACACGAAGCATCATATTCATCAATGAACTAATTGCCCTTATATATCCACTACATGATATTCCATCACAACTTCATTGGCCAATAAAATAAAATATATTTGCAATGTCGGCCTAGATTTACAAATAAAATTTTAATGAGAATCCACCAAGGTCAACCACAACATAGTGGAGACCCAAATTAACATCTCTAATACAAAAAGACTTTAATTAATTTTACCTCAAATATCCACAACATGCTACCACCAACATGTCAGCCATAAACATCAAAAACCAAACATGTGCATGAAAAGATCTTCAACAACGAGCTCACAAATTAATGTGGACGTATCACAAAGATAGAGAATGATCTAGAGACATCTAAGAGAACCAAGAAACAACAGAGAAACATCCTCACCAATCGAGATAACCAGAGTAACACAATCTTCACTCAGGAATACTGATAGAGACCAGCAAAACACTGTCTGACCACAACATACTCAAAACTTCACATGGACCTCTAAAACTTAGTAGATGATCTAGATATACTAAAAAATAAACCCTTTAATCCACATCAGCTAATCTACAATGTATAGAACATGACACCATCATGACCTGTATAGTTCCATTGGGAACACAAAACACTATCTTTTACAATTTTCTCAATATCCTCGACATATACAACAATTGATATACCAAATGATAATAGTGTTGACATCAATGAAAACCACATATTAGCAACACATCCATAGCATCCAACATCACACTCCCAATATCATCCACACTCCCAATTTCATCCACACCTGCATTTCAAAGCATCACTCAATCCATCCTGCAAATTACATCATCCATTGCTCCAACTCAACCCATTGTTAATAAGGGGAGCACATTTCTCAATGCACTACAAACACACCCCCTTGTGAATAATCAAGATTTGGACGCAAACACCATATTGGGTCAATCTATCACCCAAAATCTACTACACCCATATTTTCTCTCCTGTCAAGATCCCAATGACCCATCATCATCATTTCATGCAACACCTCAAACCTCTCTCCCTATGACCTCACAAGGAGAAGGTGGGATATTTGGAATAGGGGGCATCTTTGACCCTTCATCTTCATCATTTCCCTAAGGGAGTGTGCCACTCACTTTTCAACCACTTCCACCTTTTCCATTAACATCCACATCACCTCTTGGTTTGGGGTTACCTCTGTTACCACCACTTATTCAAAACAACCCCTTGATCATCAATCAAAGCATCATACTGAATCCTCTGACCTTGCCATCTATATTACAACAATATATGGCAACTATCCCAATAACACAAGCAACCAGCACATCATCTACCATCCCCCAAATACCTCAAAACACAGTCTCTCAAGGACCAAGCATATCGATCACACCATCCACTACAAAAATCCCAATCATCAATACAACGGTGCCTCTCATCACAACAAAAAAAAGCATTCAGAATCTGCCACCACCAAAATCAAACATGACAAACCAATATATCCTCATGTTGTAAGCAACTCAACAAGCTACCTATCAAAAAGTGCTTCAACAAATTCAATATCAACAAACCACTCAAGTTGCTCAAGCAACCCAAGCCACACTACAAGCGCAACAAGCAGAACAAGCACAACAGGTTGCTCAAGCTCAAGCCTTATTACAACAAAAAAAAGCCACCCAAGCTACTCAAGTAGCTCAAGCAGCTCAAGCCACTCAAGCCGCACAAGCTGCATAGGTTGCACAAGCTACTCAACAAGTGCAAGCTCAAGCCCAATACCAAGCTCAACAAGCACAAGCACAAGCACAAACTCAATACCATGCACAATTGTAGGCAACTCAGCAGCAAGCCTATCAGAAAGCCCTATAACAGTACCAAGCATAGCAAGATGCAACATTACTAGCCCAACAACAAGCATTGTTGGCTCAACAACAACACGACCAACAACAATCCTTATTGGCACAACATCAGGAACAACAACAAGCATTTTTGGCACAAAAAAAACATGACCAACAACAATAATTGTTGGCACAACAACAACAAGACCAACAACAAGTGTTGTTTGCACAACAACAAATGCAGGCATATCAACAAACCTTGATCACATAGTAGAGCTTGCAACAAACTCCCATCAACACACCCAAAACCCCACCTATCACTCAAAAAAATCCGCCAATGCATAACACATTCACTCCACCCCTCAATCCACAAAATGACGTAACAACACAAATCAAGTTGCTCTCGCAACAAGTGCTCGATCTTCAGTCAAGGAAAACCACAAAAAAAATTAGCAACTTGTGTCCTTATCCTTTTGATAGAATCCTTGCAATGGTACCATTCCCAAAGGGGTTTGAAATCCCTAAATTTGACAAATATTGTGGGACAGGAAACCCTGAAGATCACATTAGGGAATTTCAAGTACATTGCATGGAGGTCACATATGATGATACATATTTGATGTGGCTATTTCCTAGAAGTTTGGCTGGCCAATCCATGGAGTGGTTCTTTCACCTTCCTCCTGGCATCAAAAAGTTCCAAGAGATAGTATATGCATTCATAAAAAATTATGCCTTCAACATTGGTATGGACGTCAGTCTAGAGGAACTATCTACTCTTAAACAATGTAAGAGTGAATCATTTGCTTCCTTCCTACAATGATGGTGATCCAAGGCCAATAGAAGCAAATGGGTCATGCCAGAGGAAAAACAATATTGCACCATCATTTCCAATCTTGAGAAAACCTTGGCCTTCCATCTCAAGGTGTAAGATATCACCATGTATGACCAATTGATCTCCAATGTGCTTAGCATTGAACAAGCCCTCATTGCACAAGGAGGGACACCCACATATCTTGAACATCAAGAAAATCACCCATCAATAGCTATCACAAAAATCCTTGTGCATGGGAAAGAAACAAAAATGTCACAAATGATGGTGTGGTGGATTCCAAGGTCGTAATCAATGCACCGAAAAAAACATGCAAACATATTAGTAGACCCAAAAAAAAATCAAAACAACACCTAGGCTAATGTGGTTCACAACAACCACCCAACAATCAAATCAACAATTTGAATAATCAAGGAGGACCACTCCCATGAAACAAATATCCCCCCAAGTGGAAGTAGAGAGCCCTTGGGAAGTCAATTGATCATGTCATGAAGAAGCTAGTGAACGAGAATCTCATCAAGATTCCCACCTATGAAAACTATCAAGAACCCCAAGTGAAATCACCATGGTATAATGAAAACCACCTTTGTGACTTTCAAAAAATCAAGGTGCACACAATGGCCAACTGCATGAGGTTGAAAAATCTAATCTAGGACCTCATTGATGATAAAATCATAAATGTGGAACAACCCACAGGAAATCAAGACCTAAAGATATACACAAATCTAATACTTGACCATAACAAGGATAACAATGATAAGGGAAAAGGAAAATACAAGAATGTGAACCATGTGTATGAACATGTTGTTGTGAAACTTGAGGAATATTTCCCCATCATTAACATTAAGGGAGCCAATGCTAATTGTGGAGTTACCACATGCGGCAACAAGGTCACCATCATTGGATCATCACAACCTCCTAGGGCATCCACCTCAAATATGAGATCTTTTCCCCATGGCTACAATATCCTAGACCAACTAACAAGAACACACAATCAGATCTCCATCATGGAGTTGTTAAAGACATCCCCTACACATAGAAAAATCCTTGAGCAAGTATTGGCTTCATCCACCATCTCCACGGACCTAGATGCTGACCAGTTCCAAGCTATGGTCAGAAATATCACTACCCCAAGCCTCCTCGCATTCTTCGATCAAGACTATCCCACACAACCATCTCACAATTGTGCTCTCCACCTTGAAATACTGGTTCATATAAACAAAGTTAAAAGGGTCTTGGTGGATGGGGGTGCAAGTCTCAACATCTATTCCCTCAAACTAATAAAGAATCTAGGATTCTAAGAGGACTCCATTGAAAAAGGAAAAGGCATCATGATCAGAGCTTATGATGATCAAGAAAGAGTGTCTTAGGGCACAATCCAATTCCCCATTCAAGTGGGGCTAGCCATTATGGAAACCACATGCTAGGTTCTTGACCTTGATTTACCCTATAACATTCTCTTGGGACATCCATAGATCCATGGCATGCAAGTAGTCGCATCAACCTTCCATCAGTGCATCAAATTCCAATATCAAAATTGAGAGGTCACTATTCATGGTGATCCTAAGCCCTTTTCCTATTGCAAAATCCTAGAAGAAAAATACTATAAAATCCCACAAGTGCCAAAAAATGATGAAGGCCCTACCACCCCATATGTAGACCCAACTACATTAGCCTCCACATCTAAGGCAAAGACACCCGCCATCCCTGAAATATCCAAAATCAAGGTCATTATCCAAGACAATGGGTGTGGAGATTATAAAATGAAGAAAAGTTCTTTCATGATAGGAGAGTTACCCCAATCTCCTAGATCGCATTGGCAACCCCAACCAGCTGAAACATCATCCCAAACATTCAGAGCATACCCATCTAGATTTAGACATTGGGGAAATCTAAGTCATGAAGTGGTAGATTTAAGAGACATATCAAGCTTGCTATATCAAGATGAAAGGCCCATGCCTGATCTTCCTATGGATGAGAGCAGTAAAGGACTCCAAATGATGCTTGGTATGGGCTATGACAGAAATAAGAAACTTGGAAAAAAGGAAAATGGTATTCTAATACCTATCATCTAGGAAAGGTGTATGATAAATCTTGGTCTCAGATGTACCCCTCTGAATGTGACCATACTTGGTAGAGGTGCCTTGGTTAAGGTCAAAACTCACCCTCAAAAATCAGCAGGCGAACTATAGTTACCTGTATCCATAGGTCATGTCATAGACAATTTTAACTTTGACATAACTAACGTCTGTAGTAGTAGTGATGACAAAGATCCCATAACCGACTTACCTATGCTTTTCAAGGATACTACCCTTCTCATGATTAGTACATTTTCTTTTGACTCAACTGGTTAAACCCATGAAATAAACCTAGTCTATCCCCAACTCATCAATTACAACCAATGAGGACCACCAGTTCTAGACACATTCAAAAATGATGAGGAACTCACAGAATTCATGGGATTATGGGACACTATAACATGTGGAGATCACAAGGTTGGATTTGACATCATACTAGACACACATGCTTATTATAGGGAAACAATTGAATCCTTTAGTCACAAAAGAAAAAAAATTGAGAATAATCTTTAGGTCCTTGAGTGAAAACTACACTGTGGCACTCTTTGACCCAAAAATAGTAAAAATAAAGGATGTATCCAATAGTGAAAACCTCTCTATGGCACTCGAGGATGAATGATTCAATCTTCCTCTTAGTGCAATACATCAAGAGAAGTTAGCAGTTCTAGCAGAAACATGTAACCTAGTCAACTTGGGAATAGAGGAACAACAACACATAACATTCTATGTCGAGTCACTTCTCATAGAAGAATAAGAACTCTTGGCTGCCTTCCTAAGGGAAAGGAAAGTAAACTTTGCATGGACGTATGCTAACATGCCTGGACTTGATCCAAAGGTTGTGGCTCATCACCTAGCTGTATATCCTGAAGCAAAGCCCATCAAATAAAAGCTCAGAAAGATGCATCCCCAGATAGCATTATTAGTGAAAATGGAATTGAAAAAGCTCCCAGATGTAGGATTCATATGGCCAATCAATTATCTAGAATGGGTCTCCAACCTTGTACCTGTTTCAAAGCCTACTGGGGGCATCCTTATTTGCACAGATTTCAAAGACCTCAACAAGGCATGTTGCAAGGATGAATTTCCACTACCAAACATTGACATGATCATGGACATGACAGTGGGACATGAGATGCTATTGGTAATGGATGGATTCTCAGGGTATAACCAAATCATGATAGTAAAAGAAGACCAGCAAAAAACAACTTTTACTTGTCCATGGGGGATATATTGCGAGAATATGATGTCGTTCGGGTTGAAGAACACAGGAGAAACTTATCAGAGGGCCATGACACTAATATTTCATGACATGATCCATAAAACTGTGGAAGATTATGTGGATGATATATTGGCTAAATCCAAGAAAAGACGAGATCACATAGCAGCATTGAGTGCCATCTTTGACAAACTTGAGGAATACAAGGTCCACCTTAATCCAAAGAAATGAGTCTTTGGTGTACAATCAGGGAAGCTATTAGGATACATCATTTCCATGAGAGGGATTCAAATAGATCTCACTAAAGTAAAGTAAATCCTTGATATGGAGGCACCTAAGACATTGAAATAGCTAAGAGGTCTATAAGGAAGGCTCAAGTCAATCCGCAGATTCATAGCACAACTAGCAAACACCATACTCTCATCTACTCCACAAGTGGGTAGCATACAGGTGGGATGAAAAGTGTGAACAATCATTCAACAATATCGAGGAATACTTACTCATGCCACCAGTGCTCATGTCACCAATTCTAGGAAAACCCTTGATCTTATACATATCAGTAACAATAGGAACTCTAAACACTCTCCTAGCACAACGTGATGAAAATGGAAAGGAGAGAGCTATCTATTATATCAGTAAAACTATGGTGGGCAATGAACTGAACTATACATCTATTGAGAAAGCTTTTATAGGAATTGTATTTGCAACAAAAAAGTTTAGACATTACATGCTAGCCCATTAGATAAAGCTCATAGCAAAGATAGATCCCCTTAAGTACTTTCTTTCCAAAGCAACACTTACAAGGCAGATAGCCAAGTGGGTTATGATCCTCACAAAGCATGACATAGAGTATGTGGAGCGTAAGTCCATCAAAGGACAAGCAATAGTAGATCAGCTCGAGGAAGCACCCATATATGCAAAAAACCTACTTGTATCAGAGTTCCAAGATGAATCAATCTTCAACCTAAGTGTAGCCAACCACTGGAAAAAGTACTTTGATGGGTCCTACATGCAACATGAATCGGGAGCAGGGATCTTCTTTATCACTCTATAGGGATATTGTGTACCTAAATAATACAAGTTGTCATTCCCTTGCATGAACAACATCACAGAATATGAGGCTCTTGTCATAGGGCTCAGGATTGGAGTGTAGTGGTAGATAATGGCACTTAAGTTATATGGAGACTCATAGCTCATTATCAATCAAGTTAATGGTGAGTATCAAACAAAGGATGACAAGTTGAATCCCTATAAGAAAATAGTGGAAGGTCTTAAGGAGTTCCTCATTGATATCACCTTTGAGAAGCTACCAATAGAAAATAACAGAGCAACGAATGCAATGGCTACAATCAGATCACTCCCAAATGTTCCTTGCAACATCCCGAAACAAGAATTCCTCATAGAGCAGCTTCTCTTTCCCGCATTTGAGGTATCAGAGTCCAAATTTGTGTGTAAAATCGTTGGTCCTAGTGATCCTTGTGTTTGATTTTGTGGATGTGTTGTTGATATGTGGTTGTCATTAATGTCAACACTATTAGCATTTGGTATATTAGTTGTTGTATATGTTAAGGATATTGAGAAAATTGTAAGAGAAAGTGTTCTAGGTTCCTAGTGGAACTGTGTAGGTCTTGAAGGTGTTTTTTTCTCTACATTGAAGATTATTTGGTGTGGATTAAAGCATTTATTATTGTGTATATCTAGATCATCTACCAAAAGTTTTAGAGGTCCACGTGAAGTTTTGAGTGTGTTGTGGTCTGACAGTGTTTATGTGGTCTCTGTCAATGTTCTTGAATGAAGATTGTGTGAATTTGTTAATCTCAGTTGTTTTGGATGTTTCTCTGTTATTTCTTAGTGCTCTTAGATGTCTCTAGATCATTCTCTATCTTTTTGGTATGTCCACATTGACTGATGAGCTTGTGATTGAAGATCTTTTCTTGCGCATGTTCAGTTTTTCATGTTCCTAGCTGACATGTTGGTGGTAGTGTGTTGTGGATATTTGTGGTGAAAGTAACTAAAGTATTTATATGTTGGATATGTTAATTTGGGTCTCCACTATGTTGTGGTTGACCTTGGTGGATTCACATTAAAATTCTATTTGTAAATTTGGGCTGACATTGCAAATATGTTCTATTTTCTTGACCGACTAAGTTGTGATGAAATTTCATGTAGCGAATATATAAGTGCGATTATTTCATCGACAAAGAGTGTGCTTCGTGTGCTCATGTGTGTGTATGTGCGAATATCATTCAATTATAGAGAAGAGTGTGAAGAAGTGTTGAGGTTAATTGGAACTATAATCAAGCTTGTGCAGAAGCTATTTTCTCAATTCATACCCTTCATACTTTTAATCCTATTCTATTGGGAAGTGAGCCCCTTTTGTATTTGAGCAGTGAGCTCTAGGCAGTGTGCCTGAATGCATGTGCATTTCCCTTATTATTTCTCATTATACTTTTAACAAAGTATAATCTTGTGGACTAACATCCACCATGGTTTTTCCCCTAACAGGGTTTCCATATAAAAAATCTTGGTGTTCTTTGTCTCTCTGATGTGTTAACTATTTGAGGTTAATTGCTTATTCATAAGATATGAGATTAAGGTTAAGATAACTTGGAAAATTTTAAATTTCTAAGACAACTGATTCATCCCCCTCTCAGTTGTCTATCCTTGTTTTTACAACAATTGGTATCAGAGAAAGTTCCTCTGAAGAAGTCTAAAAGCTTGAGGTGATCCAAGATGGAAACATTCAAGAAGGACAGTTTGAGATTTGATGGCACTAACTACTCAATGTGGAAAGTTAGGATACTATGTCACTTAAGGTGTATTGGTGAAGCTTTTTGGAATATTACAAGAGATCCATATACTATTCCTCATAATGGTCCCTCAACTACTGATGAGATCAAAGATGCTGAAAATAACATTAGGGCTATTGAAGCTTTGGTGAGTGCTCTGATAGATTCAAAGACGGCTAATGTGATGGGTCTATAGACAGCTCATGAGATTTGGATGAAATTGGAAACTTTGTATGAAGGAGATGCACAAGTGAATATGGCTAAGCTATAGAGCTTGAAAGGCAAGTATGAGAATTTGAAGATGGGTGAAGATGAAAATATCACTTCTTTTATGCAGAGAGTAAATGAAATAGTGATGGGTATTAAATGTGCAAATGGTTTTGTGGACGAGGATGAAATTGTGGCCAAAGTACTTAGATCCTTGCCTCCCTCCTAAAAAATTAAGTTTCATGCTATTGAAGATTTCAGATCAGTAAACAAGATGACAAGAGACATGTTGATCGAGAAGCTTGCTTCTTTTGAAATAAGTGAATTTGGTGAATCTACAATGAAGATTGAATCTGCATTCAAGGCTACTATATCTAGAAGTAACAAGCAAAGATATGGTCCAGGAGAGATTTCCAGAAATATATCCAAGTATGATGAAGAACTAAAATAGCTTGAAGATAAAGAAAGAGAAGTAGAAGAATTGGAAGCACTGATTGCAAAGAAAGAAAGGAGACAAAAAGGTAAGTATGAAGATGTATTTCCTATTAAATGCTTTTCATGCAGTTAAATAGGTCATTTTGCAGAAAGATGTCCTAAAAGAGTTCCTAGATCTAAGCCTAAAAATTCTAGATTCCAAAAGAGATGCTACTTTTCTGAAGAAGCAGTGACTAATGATGAGTCTAATAAAGATAATGGAAATGAAGGTGAATGGGCTTTCATTGCCACCATTGAAGATAATCCATTGGCTACCGAATCTACTAAAGATGAAAAACCTCTTGTATCCCAAGTTGAAGAAGAAGATGAGTGTGCCAGTGATAGTGGATGCTCACATCATATGACCGGTGATAAAAGAAAATTTGTGAGTCTAGAGAAGTATGACAGTGGGGTTGTAAGATTTGGAGATAACAATGTTGGTGTGATTCATGGTAGAGAATCTATTTTCCTTGGCGGTAAGGATAACACTGATGATGTCCTATATGTTGAAAGCTTGAAGCACAACTTGTTGAGTGTTGAATAGATGGTTCACAAGGGATATGATCTTTAGTTCAAAGATGGAAGATACAAGATACGTGGAAGATCCGGGAATATGATTGCAATAGGAAAACAAACAAAAGGTAATATTTTTCATCTGAATACTGCTAGTGGGAGTTGTTTGATTTCTCAAGTAGATGAAAGCTGGTTGTGGCAGAGGAGGTTGTGTCATGTAAACTTTGACAACATTATCAAGATAAATTCTACTCAAGCTGTGAGAGATCTGCCTAGGTTAGTGAAGCCTACTAGTATAATTTGCAAGGAATGTCAGATGGGTAAACAAACTAGAGTCTCCTTCTAGAGCAAACAATTTCATTCAAATAATTTGTTGGAGCTGCTACATACTGACCTTTGTGGTCCCTCCAAAGTTAGAAGTATTCATGGAGAAAGGTATTTTATATTGGTTATTGATGATTACTCTAGAATGATTTGGGTTTCCTTTTTAAGAGAAAAATGTGAAGCATTGGAGAAGTTCAAAAGTTCCAAGGCTATGGCAGAAGATGAGAAAGGTCTGAAAATCAAGTGCCTAAGATCTAACAGAGGTGGTGAGTTCATTTCCAAAGAGTTCAACTCTTATTGTGAAGAGCATGGAATCAAAAGACAATTATCTACTCCCTAAACCCCTCAATAGAATGGAGTTGTAGAGAGAAACAATAGAACAATTCTAGATGCTGCCAAAATAATGATGATGGAAAGAAATGTGTCACAGATGTACTGGAGTGAAGCGGTAAGCACTACCATGTATACTCTGAACCATGTAAATGTTAAAGGTAATTCTGGTAAGACTCCTTATGAGTTATGGTTTGGTCACAAGCCTACTGTTAAGTATTTTAAGATCTTTGGAAGCAAGTGTTATATTAGGAGAGATGATGATATAGGAAAATTTGATGCAAGAAGTGATGAAGGAATCTTCCTAGGTTACTCCACTAAAAGAAAGGCCTACCGGTGCTATAACAAAAGATTGAGAAAGATGTTGAGAGTGCAAATGTTAGAGTTGATGAGGACTCTGTCAAATCTTCTAGAAATTGTAGTTATGATTCAGATGAAGATATTACAAGCCAAGGGAAGAATACTCAGACACAGAATATACTTTAGATTATTCCATATGTTCTAGTGAAGCAACCTCAATTTTTTCTAGTAAATCAAGTTAGTTAGGAGGCACAGACAAGTGCAAGTGTAAAAGAAATATTAGAAGAGTCAGAAGCTCAAGAATGTCCCAAAACTCCAAGGTATGTAAAGCTGAATCATTTTGAAAATAAAATCATAGGAGATAAGAGTAAAGGAGTGAAAACTAGAAGAAAAATTGCAGAAGAATATTGTCTGATCTCCAAGATTTAACCTAAAAATGTCACTAAAGCCTGACAAGATGAACAATGGTTGGAAGGTATGAAGGAAGAGCTGCCACAAATTGAAAAGAATGTCACATGGCTACCGGTTCTGAGGCCTAAAGACAAAAATGTGATTGGTACTAAATGGGTATTTAGAAACAAGCTTAATGAAGAAGGTAAAGTGGTCTGGAATAAAGCAATACTGGTATGTAAAGGGTATTCTCAAATGGAAGGTGTTGATTTTGAAGAAACCTTTGCCCCTATCACTAGGATTGAAGCTGTTAGAATATTTCTTGCTCATGCTGGACACAAGAACTATAAATTCTATCAAATGGATGTAAATTCTATATTTTTCAATGGAGGACTAGAAGAAGAAGTGTACATTGAACAACCAGATGGATTTTAGCTAATAGACAAAGGAGATATGGTTTGTAGATTGAAGAAAGCTCTATATGGACTCAAGTAAGCCCCTAGAACCTAGTATGCTAGATTGGACAAATACCTACTGAATCTTGGATTCACTAAAGGTACTGTTGATAGCAACTTATACTTCAAATTAGATAATGATAAGGAGTTAATTATAGAAGCTTTTGTTGATGACATCATTTTTGGAGGAGATGATAATCTATGTATGAAGTTTGTTGATGAAATGAAGAGTGAATTTGAGATGAGTATGATTGAATAAATCAAGTTCTTTCTATAATTGCAAGTTACACATTTGGACAAGGGGATCTTCATATCTCAGTCCAAATATGTGAAAGAACTGTTGAAGAAGTTTGGAATGGATGAATCCAAACCTGTTGGTACCCCCATGGTGACTAGATGTAAGTTGACATATAATGATGACTCTCCTAAGGAAAATCAAACCAGATATAGGTCAATGATCGGTGGATTTCTCTACTTGATTCAGACTAGACTAGACATTATGAATGATGTATGTATGGTTGCTAGATTTCAGTCTAATCCAAAATATTCACATGTAACTGTTGTCAAGAGAATTTTTAGATATCTATAAGGAACAGTTGACTTTGTACTTTGGTATCCAAAGGATGATGATCTCACTTTGTGTGCATATACTGATGCGGATTGGGCTGGTGATGTAGATGACAAGAAAAGTACTAATGGTGGTGCTTTCTTCCTAGTGAAGAAGCTCATATCCTAGTTAAGTAAAAAGTAAAACTAAATTTTTCTATCTACTACTGAAGCATAATACATTGCTGCTACCAATAATTACACTCAAGTGATATGGATGAAAAAGATGTTGAGAGATATCAGGATGATATATGAAGAGCCTATTACCATATACTATGACAACTCAAGTGCAATAAATATCTCAAGGAATCTGGTGCTACACTCTAAGACTAAAGATATATCAATCAAGTTTCATTTCTTGAGGGAGAAAGTGAATGACAAGGAAGTCAAACTGGAGTATGTCCCTACCAAAGAATAGATTATAGATATATTTACTAAGCTATTGTCGAAGGATACTTTTGAGTACCTTAGAGGAATGCTAGGGATAATCACCCCTCTTGATAAGAACTAAAAGATGCATTTTCTTGCATCAATCTATGAACTTCATTGCTATATTCTAATTTGGATTGATGTTTCCATGGCTGCTACTTAGAGGGAGTAGTCAGATGTATAGATATGTGGTTCAGAGCGCGTATATGGAAAGGTCATTGTTACCTTTGCCATTGATGTCAAAGGGGGAGAAGTGTAATGTGAAAAATTCTTTCAAGAGGAGAAGTGCAGAAGAAGTTTGTGTGTTGGGTTGATGGTATTTTTCACATCATGTGTTGCAATCAATGCCAAAGGGGGAGATTCTTGGATGTTATGGTTTTCATTGATGTCAACACTATTAGCATTTGGTATATCAGTTGTTGTATATGTCGAGGATATTGAGAAAATTGTAAGAGAAAGTGTTCTAGGTGTAACGCTGAAATAAAAAGCTTTGCACAATAGAAACAAGGAAGATTGATTAGAAGCACACATGCAATAATACTAAATCTAAAATGCAAATTCATAAGTGTTAAGCAAAAAAGAACATGGGAAAGTAAAAACGTAATTAAAACTAGAACAATCTCACCAATTTTCAAACGCATTTCCATGATTCATCTTGATTGCCCTTCTCCATTTTGCTTGTGTAGTATAATTGCCCTCAGATTTTCAAGTTCGTGCAAGTATAGCTTAAGATAGTAATTATAAAAATATCGAAGATTCAAGATATGTGCTCTCCAAAGTTACAAAATTCACGAGAGAGATTGGAATGAAGAATGACAGATCAATTTATAGAAAATTGATTATTCGAACGATAGGTCAAGATTGAAAGATCAACGGACGATTGAGATTGACAGATTAGACATGCATTATGTTAACTGATAGAAGTGACATGAGTGATTCGAATTAGAAATAGAATTAAAGATTAAATAAATGATTTAATCTTCAATTCGGCATTCGAAAACATTAGAAATATCTTTGCATGACAAATATGAAGATTGATTATAACGACTCTCTATTCGAATGCATGCACAACATTTAATTAATTAAATAAGAATATTTAATTAATCTGCATGTACACGCAAATGAGTTAGAACTGGACGATTGCATGATCTGACGAAGAGATTACTCGAGAATGCCACTCATACATCAAATGAATAGTTAACTGAACGATTAAAATAGATGTTGAGTCAAGTAAAGGTGAATACTTAGATAACTCACACAATTATCTAAAATATAGAAGAATGCGTTAAAATAGAATTAATGAATTAAATAATTCATTTAATTCAAGACTCGATATTTGAAGAATAATTAAATAAATAAGATTTATTTAATTAAATGATGAAGGATTTAAATGAATAATTAAATAAATAAAGAATTTATTTAATTATAGTTGAAATATGGTAAAGAGTAAATTAAATAAGAATTTATTTAATTTTGAAAAAGAACATAAGGTTAATTAGTAAGATAATTAAATAAAAGTTTATTTAATTAATCGGATAGAATAAAGAAAATGTGAATTAATTAAATAATTAATATTATTTAATTAATAGAAGAATTAATAGAAGATGAATTAATTAAATAATTAAGATTATTTAATCAATAGAAGAATTAATGTTAAGATGAATTAATTAAATAATTAAGATTATTTAATCAATAGAAGAATTAATGTTAAGGTGAATTAATTAAATAATTAAGATTATTTAATCAATAGAAGAATTAATGTTAAGGTGAATTAATTAAATAATTAAGATGAATTAATTAAGCAGAAGAATTAATGTTAAGGTGAATTAATTAAATAATTAAGATTATTTAATTAATAGAAGAAATGAAGACTATAGAGAATAATTAAATAATTGACATTATTTAATCATGACCATGAAGAATATTGAAGTCGCAGGCTTAGACCAAATTTTGGTGTCTACATTTGCCCCTCTTTGATACAATGTCATTTAGGCATTGTGTCAAAGAAAATTGATAACAAATATGCCCCAGTAATGCCCCAGTGTAAAATAGGTGAAGGTATGCCCCCTTAGGAGGACAGGCGAGTTCAAAGAACATAAGTGTGCTCTCGAAATTGATGAGAGAACTAGAAGATGAAAGAAAGAAAAAAAGGATAGAGGAAAATAGATAATGGTGGTGAAGATGTAGAAAAGAAGAAATGTTAGTGCGAAAAGAATGATCAAGAAAGAACGAAAGACAAGAGATAGATGTTAGTATTAGCAATCTTCGATGTTTCGCTGTATCACAAAAGGTATTGCACTTTATCATCATTGGGCAGGACTACTAGAAATGGAGAAAAACACCATGATATGACATAGATCAAGGTGTGCAAGGTCATCCACTTGCTAATAATAGATAGTCGCAGACAAGGATTGTCATTAACTCATACTAAGGATACAAGTTGCCCCAGTCTTTTTGTCAGGACAAACCACATACAGCAAACAAAGTAAAAGATGGGTCATGATACGTCATTGCTCCTCTAAATCCTTCATGGGACATCCTTGAGGAAACTAGTAACATGACTCAAAATCAAATTGAAAAGACAGTCGACATACAACAGTCAAAGAAAATAGAATTATGATACGTCATTGCTTCTCTAAATCCTTCATGGGACATCCTTGAGAAAGCTAGTAACATGAATCCCAGTCATCAATTCAAGATAAATGATAAGATAAATAAGCCATAAAGTCAAAAAGCCAGTAAAATATTTTCCAAAACATGATTTGTTTGTTTGATTTGTTTGATTGATAAAAGGATTGATTGACAGAGCCTGATTTTAGGAGATATACATACCGGATAAGACTGTGAGTCTGGTTTCGATGTTATGACTATCTATATAAGGCATGAAAAAGCCTGGTTTCAGAAAGACATGTATCGTATAAGACATTGAGTCAGATACCATTTATGTAATAACCTGTGTAAGGCTATGTTTGATTGTTTGACCTTGTCAATTATGCAGGAAGGACTCATCCTGAATAAGACATAGGTTGATTGTTTTGATAACGTCTGTTTCCAAGAAGGACACATCCTATAGCAGACTGTTGGTTGATCTGTTTGAATTGTTTTGTTTGGAAAGTTGTTTGATTTGACCCAGAGACATTGCTGACTTGTTCACCAGATTGATGCATGATTTGATATGATGCGTTGACAATTGACTATGCATGACGACAAACCCTAAAGGACTCACCTAGTGCGGCCTCGGGGGCTCATCGATTGATGGCCTTGCCTACGTTGTACACGTAGAGACCTCATAGTTCGACTTGATTGTGACTGACAAGACTGACTACAAATAGAAGACATGTGTGAAAGTGAATGCGGTGAACCCTAATGGACTGACCTAGTGTGGCCTCGAGGGCTCATCGATTGATGGCCTTGCCTACGTTATACACGCAGAGACCTCATAGTTTGACACAACCAATGACCTTATGATATATACATATGGATTGACTCATGAATTTATACAGACAAATCTAAATGGACTGACCTAATGCCTCGGGGGCACATCGGTAGATGGCCTTGCCTACGTCCAGTCACAGAGGCAACGTAATTCGACACATGACAAAGACTAACAAGTGCGACTAACTCTGACTCTATTTTTGGATTTTTGAAATGTTTTGATTTTTTTTGTGTTTTCTCAAGTCATTTTGTGATGTTTGAGGATTTTCCATGGTTTTACGTCTTCAACATAGCCAAAGTAAGAACCAATATGACACACGTCAAGTGTTTGCCCCCAGTCAAGTATAAGACCAATTGATTATGAATAGGGTAAAATGGGGGATATGAAATGCTCTCGATGTCAATCGTTCCAAGTAATGGGAAAGACTACCACTTATTATGAAAAGTATATACAAGTGACGGGTATGAAAGATAAAGGATACGAGCAGGGATAGGTAGTATATATAGGAAAATGGATTATGTACAAGGTAGTGGACTATGTATACAGAAGTGGGCTATGTATAGGGAAGTGGGACTATGTCCAAGGTAGATTAGAATAATAGTAGACAAAGGAGCATAGTTGAGTACACATGGCGCCTATTTGCCAGGTTTTCACCATGGTACCTATCCAAAGTGCCACCGAAGTGGTTTTCACTATTGGACGAATGATTTGTCTTTACTATTTTCTAGATTATCTAATTTTTTTTGGTGTTACCAAGACGCCTGTTTTCCAAGTTTTCACCTTGATAATGATTTTTTTCTTTTGATTTTTTGATTTTTTTATATTTTTGCTAATTAAGACAAAGGCTCCCAGAAGCTATGCGTAGAACTTCTTAGATGCACACTATTGATTGTTGAGGACAATGGTTCCCCTTCAGAAGTAGAGAGTTGGTATGCTCTTGATCCAAAAGGGACACCATACCGACAGATGATATAGTTTAGGATAAATCTAGAAATTTGTGTGCCGGTAATGTATGTCATAGGAATGGCTTCAATCCACTTTGTAAAGTACTCAGTGGCAGTGATAATGAACTTGTGTCCATTAGATGATGTGGGGTGGATCTTACCTATGAGGTCGAGTCCCCATTGGGTGAAGGGCCATGGTGACGTGATAGGATGGAGCTCTTGTGCTGGGACATGTATCAAATCTCCATGAACTTGGCATTGGCAGCATTTTGTTACAAAGACATATGAGTCTTTTTCCATAGTAGGCCAATAATAACCCAGTCTCATAATCTTTTTGGCTAAGGTAGGACCGCTAGAATGGGAACCACATATACCCTCTGCACCCCATGCAAGGTTGCTTGTGCTTCAGTAGAATCAAGACATCTCAAGAAGGTAGTATCTAAGGCGCGTCTATATAGGGTGTCTCCGACGATGGTATATTTGGCTGACTTGCAGAGGAATGTTCTACGTTGGTTATTTGATAGGCCAGTGGGTATGACTTCGGCATGAAGGTAATCATAGATTTTTTTGTACCATGGGGAATCGGGACCAAAAATGTCACACACCATTTCAGAATCTAGGATATCGTAGGCTGGGACCAAAAGTTGTTCGACCAAGAACTCAAACTTAGGCACATTGTTAGGAATGTCAAGAAGTGATGCAATTGTAGCCATGGCATCTGCTGCCCTGTTTAAAACATGAGGTATTTGATGAAACTCGACTTTGTCAAAGTACTCTTTAAAGCTATTAGCCATGTGCTTGTATGGAGCAAGCTTCTCATCCTTAGTCTCATAATCATCATTTACCTGTCTAATTACTAGTTGAGAATCGCCATATACCTGTAGGTTATTTATTTTCCACTTGACTGCCATGCATAAACCTGTCACTAGAGCTTCATACTCTGCCATGTTGTTAGTGCATGGAAATGCAATCCTAAATGACTTAGGGATGGAATCACCCTATGGTGTGATAAACAATATACCAACCCCTGAACCACGATTTGTATGTGAGCCATCAAAGTATAGTTTCCATGTTATGTTTGTGTCAAATGTGAATATGAACTCATCGGGAAAGTCTGCAACTAATGGGTGATCTGCCTATATGGGTGCATCAGCTAACTGATCAGCAATGACCCATCCTTTAATAGCCTTTCTTTCTACATATTGTATATCATACTCACTAAGTATCATAACCCATTTGGTCAGTCGCCTTGTTAATGCTGCCTTGCTAAGAAGATATTTCAGAGGGTCTATTTTAGCAATCGACATTGTTTGATGGTTTAACATGTAGTGCCTCAGTTTTTGGGTAGCAAATACTACTACAAGACAGGCACATTCAATGTTACTATAGTTGAGCTCATAACCAACCAAAGTCCGGCTAATATAATAGACTGCCCTTTCATGACCTTCATCGTCATTCTATGCAAGCAATGCTCTGAGTGATGAATGGGTTGTTGTGATATAAAGAATCAATGGTCTCCCTTCAACAGGTGGCATTAAGATAGGTGGTGTAAGAAAATATTCCTTAATCAGTTGAAAAGCCTCTTCACACCTAGGTGTCCATGCAAAGGGTACTCCTTTCTTAAGTAGATGTTGAAAAGGGTGTGTCTTGTCTACTAGCTGCACTATAAATATTCTGATAGATTGCAACCTTCCCTGTAATGTCCTTAGTTGAATGAGATTGTTGGGTGGTGGCATGTCCATGATTGCTTTTACCTTAGCAGGATCTACTTCAATGCCTCGTCTAGAAATGATATAACCTAACAGCTTCCCTGACTTGACTCCAAACACACATTTCTTTGGATTTAGTCTCACATTATACTTCTCCAGCCTCTGAAATACCTTGTCTAAAACCTATAAATGTTCTGCCCTTGTCTTGGATTTTACAATAAGGTCATCGACATAATCCTCCATACAAGTGTGTACTAGATCATGAAAGATAGTAGTAATGGCACGTTAATAGGTTGCTCCTGCATTCTTGAGTCCGAAGGGCATAACATTCCAGCAATACGTTCCCCAAGGACAAGTAAAGGTTGTCTTAGGTTGATCTTCAGTGGCAATTATGATCTAGTTATATCCTAAGAATCCACCCATAAGGGACAACATCTCATATCCTGCTGTCATGTCAACTATCATGTCTATATTAGGCAAAGGGAAGTCATCCTTAGGACAATCTTTGTTGATATCTCTAAAATCAGTGTAGATGCAGATGTCCCTAGCTGGTTTAGTAACTGGTACAAGATTGGAAATCCAGTCTGCATAGTCAATAGATCTGATGAAACCAACGTCTAACAATTTCTTGAGTTCTGCCTTGACTAATAAAGCAATCTGTGGATGCATTTTTCTCAACTTCTGTTTTACTGGTTTGGCACCTGGTTGTAAAGGCAAGTGATGTAGAACAAGTTCAGGATCTAACCTAGGCATGTCAGCATATGACCAAGCAAAATTTATCTATCTCTGTTCAAAGAAGTCATGGAACTCTGATTTCTCTTGTGTTGTCAATGATGCTGCCAAATAAATCAGTCGAGGAATCTCTTTTGTGCCTATGTTGACTTCTACTGATTCTTCAACGAGCATGGGTGACTTTTCCTATGCAATGGGGAGAATGTTCAAACCTCCATACTTAGGTGCCTTAGAGAGGTTTTCACCTTCGGATGCATCCTTTCTTTTTACTTTTTCATTGTCTAGAGGTGCCTCTCGATTTTCACCTAGAGACTCATCCTTTTTATTTTGTTTATCCTTTTTCTCACTTTTGTGACTGGAGGGTTGAATAGATTCCCCAAAATATGCTTTATTGTCCAAGTCAATGGTAAAACCAGCTTTATGATCTCCGTTAGGAATGCCTTCTCGTAATCCCAGGAACTCAGCAATTGCTTCGTCATTCTCAAAAATGTCTAAGATAGGTGTATCTTGTTGATCCCAATCTATGAGTTGGGGATAAACTAAGGGAATGTCATCATCAGAGTTATCAAAGTCTAATGGGGTCAAGGTAAAGATTGAATTATTCATGTGATTACAAAAGTCTTGTACCAAGTCCATTTTTCTCTTGGGTTTGGGTCGAGGTGGATGAATAGGTGGGCCTAATGCCAAGGTTTGACTATCAGAAATAGGTGGCTGAGGTTTCCAAGAGGTAAGATCAAGTGATTCCCAATAGTAGTGTTTAAACCATTCCTCTTGTCATTTTCTTTGGTGGACAGGAATTCAAAGGATTGCGTGAAGAACTTAGCATCAAGTCGAGTTCTCCAAATAACTTGTCAAGGTCCATGGAGGAAGTAGAAGATAGGGAATCCCACTCATAATCGTTAGAGTCAGGGGAGTCACAATGATGTTGGTCTACTGGTTCATGAGATGTCTTAATATCTTCTGAAGCATGTACTTCCTCAAGTAAGGGTGAGGGAGTACTAGGAATGCCAATCTGAATCGGTTGAAACCCTAGCCCTACTCCTTTTGGCCATTGAGAAACAAATATTGGTTCCACTCTGCCATCTTGGTTTAAACCTAAACCACTTTGTCCATCATATCCTTTGCTTTGCATGATTTTGAAAACCTTTCCATATAGACTTGTAGGAATGTGAGCAAGTAAAATGGGTTCTTGATTATCTTCCTTATACATCCAAGAAGTGACATCTTCTGTATCTACAACCTCTTTGCTTAATTCACCCCATTTAGTGAAAGTTTTTGTGGGGGGAACATGTATAGTGATCATAGATTGTCCCCTACCTATTATAGGAAAACCATATGACTTAGGAGGAACCAAATGGCTAACACAATAAGAAGTCTTCATGTAATACTCTCCACAACCGTTGTCTTGGATCTCAAGCCTAGGAGTGGTAGGAAGTGAGGGTGAAACAAATGTTTGAGTGAGTGTGGACAGGTCAACATAAGAAGATGGTTTAGATGGTGAGGCCTCTTGGTTGACTAGCACTTGACATTGAGGGATCTCCTTTAGATTGGTGCAATACTGGAAAGGATCAGGATCACCATCTATAGTTATTTTGGTGCCATTGAAAGGGAATTTAAGACACTGATGATATGTGGAAGGGACCGCCTTCATGGCATGAATCCATGGTCTACCTAGCAGAAGGTTATAAGGGAGGGTGAGATCCAAGACCTGGAACTTTGTCTCCATTACCGGAGGACCAATTCTGATAGGAAGTGTTACCACCCCCTTTGATTTTCATTCTTCATCATCATAAGCCTTAATGAAAATACTCTTAGTGGTGTCCATGCATGCTTCTGAGATACCTAATGCCTTAATTAGTTTTAAAGTTCATAGATTTAACCTTGCTCCTCCGTCTACCAAAACTCGTCTAACTTTGGTGTCATCGACAAGGACTTCTAGATGTAAAGGGTCATTGTGGTTCATCTTGTCTGTGGCATAGTCTTGTTCAGAAAACATGGCATGGTGATTATTGGTCAAGTAGCCCACCATTTCCTGGAAACAATTGACATCAAGGTCATTAGGGACCATAGTATTCTGTAAAGCCTTATCAAGGATAGATCGGTGCTCAGGAGAGATACGCAACAATTCCAAGATTGAGATTTGGGTTGGGGTCTTCCCCAATTGATCAATTAGGTTATATTGTAACTTGGAAGGTTGAGGTGTTTGCTGTGACGGAGGGCCTGGGATAGTAAACTTAGTATGATGATTATTGACTGCACACTCAGGATTAGCATTGATAGTAATGGTATTAATGTTTTGATCGGTGGCACGAAGGAAATGAATGATTTTTCCGCTATCATAGTCATGTTTGATACTCACATAATTCACCGACATATTGGTCTTAGTACTCGAACTGGGGACAGTTCCTTTCCCATGGTCATGTAGTGGGTCTGAAAAGACTTGATGATCAGTGTTGGATGTCTTTTGTTTTTGTCCACTAACCTCAATAATTCTCTTGTCAACAAGATCCTGTATGATATTCTTCAGTTGTCGACAATTTTGTAGGTTATGTCCCTTAGTCCTATGATAATCACAAAAGGCATTATCATCTCACCAAGTTGGTTTAAATTGTCCTGGATCATATTGTCTTGGTTCCTACAGCTGTATGAGGTTGTGTTGTAACAATTGTTTGAACACCGACTCAATGGGTTCCCCTAAGGGAGTGAACTCACGTTTTTGAAATCTCCTTGGTTGTAGACATTGAGTATTTGAGACCATGTTAAGAGGTTGATTGATAGCATTAAGCGTGTTGGCAAAAGTATGAGGTCCTTGCAATGTGAGGAGGGGTCTTGCTTGTAGTATTTTAGCATCAACCACCCCATCATTGGTGACATTTTTGTTGCGAGACCAGAATCTGTTTCTGTCAGTGGGGGTGTTTTGTACGATTGGGTTTCTATTGGATGTTGTCATTTTGATTTCCCCCTTTTCAATGAGATCCTTCTCTATTATCACCCCTTTTTCCACTAGTTCTAAAAAAGATATGCAACAATGTACCCTTAAGTTACTCCTGAGTTTTGGATGAAGGTTTTCTTGAAACATTGTAACCTTTTGTTTTTCGGGTATCTCGACAGGACACCTACTAGCAATAGTTCTCCATCGCTGGAAGAAAGCAATGAATGTTTCACCTTCGTCTTGTGTTGTGTGGCACAAGGTTGCTATATTTATCTCATGGTCAATGTGGAAGGAGAATTGCTCCACAAATTTCTCGACTAATTCCCCCCAAGATCTAATGCCAGAATCTAAACCCGAAAACCATTCTAGTGCAACTCCTACAAGACTTCGTGGAAATAGCCTCATAAGATACATGGGGTCGTAAGCGACATCTATGCATATGGTAGAAAATTCCCTGATATGTTCTACTGGATTGTGTTTGCCATTGTACTTAGGAAGATTCGGTATGACATATCCATGTGGGAAAGGTGTCATGTACAGTGATCGATCAAAAGGGAATGGGCATATGTCCTTTGGTGAAAATGATTTCTTAGTTGAGACTGACATGTTATCCATTTGCATTTGTAATGCGTGCATTTGTGTTTGTAGGACGTCAACTTGGGTCAAAGATGTGCTAGGAGGATTATGCGGATCCATGTATGTATTCTAAAATCCAATGTCTCGTTATGGGTTTTGATTGAACGTTGGTATCTGAGGTGGATTTGGATTCAGAATGTTGGTAAATGTATTCTGGTCTGGTATCTGCATAAATTGGTGTTGACCTGGGTTCTGTGTAAATGGATTTCAAGTACCACTCTGTGAAAAGGGATTCTGATTCAGAATCAAGGTGAATTAGTTTTGACTTGGAATCTGTGTGGACGGATTCTGACTACCAATTTGTGAAAAAGGGTTTTGATTCGAAATTGATGTAAATTGGTTTTGACTTGGAATATGTGTGGACGGATTCTGACTACCAATCTGTGAAAAAGGGTTCTGATTCAGAATCGATGTAAATGGACCTTGACTGCTAGTCTGGAAGAGTGGATTTTGATTGCCATATTGGAAAGAGGGAATGCCCCCTGTTTGTGTAATCCTTGGTATAGTACTAGTGATTTGAGCACTAGATATGGTCATCGATTGTGGTAAGGTACCCATAAGACTAGCAGTAGGTATCGTTGTTGATTGTGCATTTGTGACACCGACATATGATGTATGGGCTGACGTTTTAGGTCTTTTACTCCCAATAAGAGGACTAGTGGGAGTAGATGATGATGCCATTGTAGTGAAATTAAATCCTGATGTCATGCTAGGTGTACCAAATGGGAAAGTATGGACTATTGTACTCTGTGTAGACGTGCTAAATGGCATAGTTGTGCTGGCCTGAGGTAGAGTAGTATTAGCAGTCGTGGTATTTGTCCCTTGTGTAGGTTGAGTTTGTAAGGTGCTAATGTCAAATCCTGGAGGTAAGGTAGCACCTTCAACTAGCAATTTTCCTAAAAACTGTTGATGATCATTTGCTAGGTACTCATCTACAAAAGAGGTAAACTCAGGGTCCTGTGCGGCAGCCTCTATGTCCTCTACTAAAATGTGTCCTTGAGTGTTTCTAGTGGTGAATTTGTCTAATAGAGTATTATGAGGTCTTGAAGAAAATGGATTGATGAACTCGTTTGGGTTCGACATGTTTTCTCTCTCTCTTCTCTTAGACCTAGTTTCAACCATGTAAGACAAGCTCAATATGCAGGAAATGCAAAACTATATGTATGAACAGTATGACTCTAATCTATGTTTTTGGGGTTTTCATATGCAAAATAAGGAATGTCCTAGGATGACACTAGTCTAGACTCTAAAGATGCAAAGTCTAAGCAAGACCCTAAAGTGACCAATTCTATAAACCCAAGACGAAGGGATCAACTACCTAAAGTCAAACCAAGGTGTCAATTTAGTTAAGTCAAGGAACCAATGTAGGACGTAGATCAAAGACAAGTTGAGTTTCCTAACTAGACTGATGAGCTAGGATGACTCTCTGTAGGACAAAGTATAAGATGATAAGACTAGGTTCAATGACAGATTTCATTGACACTACGACCTTTCTAGAGTATAGATGGTGGACTACTCCTAAAGTTTGTAAAAGTGACCTTTCTAGAAGTCTAATGCAAGGTGATATGTACCCTAAGATGAAGGTAGACTCTAACTAAAGACAACTATGGTAATGACTAAATGAACCTAAAGGATGCAAAATTGAGCAAATCATTTCAGGTTTCTGTTTCAAAGATTGTTTGTGCGAAGACCACTGAAACTGGTATAACCGTGTTGACTGGACAGTGACTGTGAATTTTGGTTTTCTGGTAATCAAACAGATGCGTCGTTTAATTTTTAGTTGCGGCTCAAAATTAACAGTTGCGGTTCAAACTGACAGATGCAACTCAAAATATACCGACTGGAAGTCCCTCAGGTTCAGGGTGCTACCGGTCTGAGTCATCCTGGGGTGAGTACTTTTTCCCACCAGAACAGGCCCAAGTTCTAGAGTTGGTAACCATTTCTCTTACACCTAGGATCGCATGGATGCGCAAGGGGAGAGGATGCTTCGATATACCAAGTCATAAGGGTAACCAAACTTGTGCTTTCGCACTAAAAACAATAGACACTTGTTAATTTTAATCCAAACGAAAGATTTGCTATGCTACCAAACAATCTGTTTCAAAATTTAACTAGGGTCTTCGACAAGCGTCCTACATATGATATCATTAGTAATTTTCAATATTGTCTTCATCAATCATCTTGAAAAAGTTTGTTAACTCCAAATGGCCACACGCTGAAAATCAAATATCAGTAACACGAAAATCAATTGAAAATTCCAGATTGCGGAAAGCAGAAATAAAATTTTACCAGTCAATTGCGTTGCTTCGTTACCAATCAGATGCGTCGTTTCTTTTTCAGTTGCAGCTCGGGAAATCAATTGTGGTTCAAGAATTGTCAAATGCGTCATTTCTCTATCAGATGTGGTTCATAAAGTCAATTGTGGTGTAGAGACTTCACAAGTGGTTCAAAAAGTCATTTGCGGTGCAGAAAATTCACATGCGTCGTTCCGTATGAAAAATCTGCAAAAACAAAAATTAAAAGATCTACGGATTTGTGAAGATGGTGTCTTCACGTCGGGTTCACCAAATGTAATGCCGAAATAAAAAGCTTTGCACAATAGAAACAAGGAATATTGATTAGAAGCACACATGCAATAATATTAAATCTAAAATGCAAATTCATAAGTGTTAAGCAACAAAGAACATGGGAAAGTAAAAACATAATTAAAACTAGAACAATCTCACCAATTTTCAAACGCATTTCCATGATTCATCTCGATTTCCCTTCTCCATTTTGCTTGTGTAGTATAATTTCCCTCAGATTTTCAAGTTCGTGCAAGTATAGCCTAAGATAGTAATTAGCAAAATATCGAAGATTCAAGATATGTGCTCTCCAAAGTTACAAAATTTGCAAGAGAGATTGGAATGAAGAATGACAGATCAATTTATAGAAAATTGATTATTCAAACGACAGGTCAAGATTGAAAGATCAACGGATGATTGAGATTGACAAATTAGACATGCATTATGTTAACTGATAGAAGTGACATGAGTGATTCAAATTAGAAATAGAATTAAAGATTAAATAAATGATTTAATCTTCAGTTCGGCATTTGAAAACATTAGAAATATCTTTGCATGACAAAGATGAAGATTGATTATAATGACTCTCTATTCGAATGCACGCACAACATTTAATTAATTAAATAATTAAGATTATTTAATTAATATAAGAAATGAAGACTATAGAGAATAATTAAATAATTGACATTATTTAATCATGACCATGAAGAATATTGAAGTCGCAGGCTTAGACTAGATTTCGGTGTCTACACTAGGTTCCTAGTGGAACTGTCCAGGTCTTGAAGGTGTTTTTTTCTCTACATTGAAGATTAGTTGGTGTGGATTAAAGGGTTTATTTTTTAGTATATCTAGATCATCTACTAGAATTTTCAGAGGTTCGCATGAATTTTTTAGTGTGTTGTGGTTTGACAGTGTTTATGTGGTCTCTGTTAGTGTTCCTGAATGAAGATTGTGTGATTCTATTAATCTCAATTGTTGTGGGTGTTTCTCTGTTGTTTCTTGGTTCTCTCAGATGTCTCTATACCATTCTCTATCTTTTTGGTACACCCACATTGACCGATGAGCTCGTGATTGAAGATATTTTCTTATGCATGTTCATTTTTTCATGCTCCTGGCTAACATGTTGGTGGTAGGGTGTTGTGGATCTTCGTGGTGAAAGTAACTAAAGTCTTTTTGTGTTGGAGATGTTAATTTGGGTCTCCACTATGTTGTGGTTGACCTTGGTGGATTTGTATTAAAAGTCTATTTGTAAATTTGGGCCAAAATTGTAAATATGTTCTATTTTCTTGGCTAACTAAGTTGTGATGAAATATCATGTAGTGGATATATAGGTGTGATTGTTTCATCGGTGAAGAGTGTGCTTCATGTGCTCTTGTGTGTGTATGTGTGAATATCATCCAGTTGTAGAGAAGAGTGTGAAGAAGATTGTGCGAAGTGTGAAGAACTGTTGAGCTTAATTGGAACTGTAATCAGGCTTGTGAAGAAGCTATTTTCTCAATTCATACCCTCCAGATTTTTAATCCCATTTTGTTGGGAAGTGAGCTCTAGGCAGTGTTCCTAAATGCATGTGCATCCCCTTATTATTTCTCATTATACTTTTAACAGAGTATAATCTTGTGAATTAACATCCACCATGGTTTTTCCCCTAACAGGGTTTCCACGTAAAAAATATTTGTGTTCTTTGTCTCTCTGATGTGTTAATTGTTTGTTGTTAACTACTTATTCATTAGATATGAGATTAAAGTTAAGATAAGTTGGAAAAGTTTAAATTTTTGAAACAATTGATTCACCCCCCCCCCTCTCAGTTGTTTTCCCTTGTTTTTCCAACATCTTGGTACCATGATATATACACTTATCTGAGAATAGGAGTCCTACTAGTTGACATAATCTCAAACCTTAAGAAAACATTTGTTAAGAAAGCATCTTGTTTTGTCATCCTAGGAGATACCCTTTACCGTAGAAGCATTGAAGGGACCCTGTTACATTGCTTAAACATTGAGGAGGTGTTGACTTCCTTAACTGAGGTACATAACAACATTTGTGGTTCACACTCAAGTGGTATAACCTTGGCCAAGAAATTGTTGAGGATGGGGTATTATTGGCCTACCATGGAAAGAGAAGCACATGACTATGTCAAAAGGTGTCTACAATGTCAGCAACATGGGGACCTCATCCATACACTAGCTCAAGAGTTACACCCTATTGTCACACCCTGGCCCTTTTCGTAGTGGGGCCTTAATCTCATTGGAAAAATCACCCCCACCTCATCTAGTGGCCACAAGTTTATTATCACTACCATGGAGTACTTCACAAAGTGGGTAGAAGCCAAGAAAATACAAAAAACATTCAAAACATATCAAAATTAGGATGTCTGTGACCTATGCTACAAATTCAAAATCCAAAATCACTTTTCCACCCCGTATTATCCCTGAGGAAATGGCCAAGTTGAGGCTACAAACAAGACCATTTTGAAAATCCTCAAGAAAAAATTCAATGAAGTTGGTTGTGATTGGCACTTGCAATTAAATCCTGCCCTCTGAGCCTATCAAACAAGAATTTGCACACCTACAAGTGCCACCCCTTTCTCTCTAGTCTACAAATTAGAAGCCATACTCCCCATCGAGGTTGAGCTCTTGTCATTGAGAATATCACTGCAAAACCTCAGCACAGATGAGGAATATTGGGTTTCAAGACTGAATGAGTTGGAACTACTAGATGAGTGGCACATGTATGCGTTAAATCATCTACAAGTCTACCAAAACTGACCTAAGAAAAGCTACAACAAGAAGATCAGAGGGTGGACATTTTAGGTAGGAGAGCTTGTGCTGAAAGAGAACCAGAAGAATGTTCTGAATCCAAATAGCAAGGGAATGTTTGAATCTAATTGGTTGGGTCCATTTGTCATCACAACAAGCTAAAAAGCAAGGGCATATCAGTTATCAACACCAGAAGGGGAACCTCTGCAGGAGCCCATGAACAACTCCCATCTCAAAAAAATTTATGCCTAATCTTTCAAGGTATAAAATCAAAAATACAAAAAAAAAAATGTCATAAGAAAATAGTCACCCTAATGAAAACCTGGTAAATAGGCATCTTGCTGACAACAAAAAAAAATCAAAAAAAGAAAAAAATCAAAAAAATTAGAAAAAGGATTAAAAAATAGTAAAGAAAAAAATCTCGTCCTCTAGTGCAAACCACTTCAGTGGCACTTTGGGCAAGTAAGTTGGTGAAAACCTAACAAACATGCGCCCTGTGTAAATAAGCACTTTCCATCCACCAGGATCTTCACGACTTGTTTTGCATTATCTATCCATCACACTTCCATCATCCATCACATTCCATATCTCCATCCATCAGCTGTCTACATCTGCATCATAGCTTGGTCCTGTGTATGCATCATGATCTCTCCTAGTACTACTCGGCCCATCCTCAAGGTTAGTTTGTCCTGCCTTTATCGAATTTGTCTATTGCACCATGCTGGGGGCATGTTCTCATCAAATTGAATTTGTGTATATCTTTGAAGTCATCCAAAAAATAAAAAAATCCAAAACATAAAAAAAAATTGAAAAATCCAAAACATCCAGAAAATCAAAAAATTCAAAAATATCGAAAAATAAAAAAATCCAAAAAACATTAAAAAAGCCAAGAAAATACAAAAAACATTCAAAACATATCAAAATCCAAAAACAGGTCAAAATGTCAAAAATTCAAAAACAAAGTTGTCTTGTCGAACTATGTCGTCTCTGAGCTTTGAACAAAGGAAAGGTTGATAAGCTAGCAATCCATTTTTTCATATCTCATCAATAAACTAGCAATCCATTTTTAGGATTCTGTCATAATAAACTAGCAATCCATTTTTTCATATCTCATCAATAATTGAGTTTGTGTCAGTCGAACTACATGGTCTCTAGGTGTATAACGTAAGCAAGGATAATCTGGTTGATGAGCCCCCAAGGCCCCTAGGATAGGTCTTTAGGTTAGTCTCTTGGTCAAAATCTTAGAAAACCCCGAAACATTTGAAAATTTGGAAAATCAAAACATTTGTAAAATCTTGAAAAAAGACCAAAAAATAGCCTAAAAAACATTTCAAAAAAATCCAAATTTTTGAAAAAATCCATCCGTCTCATCTTGCTTTCACCCGTAATAAACATCACTCATAATAAATCAATCGCCATTCTCAACATTTGGTGAAATAGTCAGAAACAAGTCTAGCAGGTTAAAAGTGAAAACTCAAGCGTCAAAGTCTCAAGTCTAGGTTAGTAAGTAAACAAATTGGTCAACTATTTTTGTCAATAGCCTATCATCCAATCAGTCCCAAATCAATCATCTGATAACATCATATCCTAGGATGCATCCTTCCTACAATGGAAATCAACATCAGGCATCACCGTAGTTTAGTCTTGGCTAGCAGTATTGAAGAACATTAGCTTGTTTGTTTACTTTACTTTTGTATTTTGGCTTATCTTATTTGCACTCATTTCGATGACCTCTTGATGATGTCCCAAATGAAGGGATTTAGAGAGAAATAAATGGGGCAATTCTCATTATCTTTTCATCTATTGTGCTTGTTGGATATTCTTGTAATATAACCTTGGTCATGCGTGCTTTGTTTGGGTGTAGGGAGGATGTTTCAGATATCTTGTTGACCACATAGGAAGGCTTGTGTTTCTATGTTTTGGTTTGAGATGTTTGGAATATCTAAAATACATTCTAAATAAGGTTTCATATGTTAGGTGTGAATAGGAGTACTCCTATTTGATTGTCAATTCAAAGTCCATCACACCAGGTACCATGCCATCTTGGTTCTTTATACCTTGATGCATCATGCCTACATGTGTTATCAAACATAAGGTAAATGGCCCTTTTAAAAATCCCAAATCCTTGGTAAGAAGATCATCATCATCATCATCTTTTGGCTTGTTGGAGTTTGTTGCTTTCTTCTATCTTCTTTCCACGCTAACATGGTACCATGATAGTTAATCACAAATCATCATCACCATTGCATCCATCCTCCATCCATAAACCATCAACATAATTCATATCATATCATATAGAAAACATTAATCATCTCTCATACATTGCATAATATAGATTGGTTATTCTAAGCATCTCATAAACCATACATATGCATTCATTACATAAGCATAAAAGGAACCATTAACTCACATCATTGTCAAAGAATCTATTGCATCATCACATATACATCATAATATAACTCATTGACATCCATTACATAACCATATAACAATGCATACATATCATCCATTTGCATTATCATGACATACACATCACTATATCATCATTAAATACATAATTTCATAGACATCATTATAAAATGCATCATCTCATCATGCACATCATCATAAATGCCTCGCCATATCATACATGAGAAAGATAATGAAAAAAAGAAGAAAAAGATTGCATCTCATACATGTTATCATCATCCATTAAAGCATCATAATAAAGATCTGGTAGTCTAAGCATTCACATCTACATACATCATCATCATGAAAGTACATAGAAAAGATACTAAAAAAATAAATACATCCATAAATCACTGCATCACATCATCACATCATATTATCGCACATCGCATCAACGCATAGCATCATTAGAATCACATCACACATAAGATAGAATCATTGCATATAAACCATCACATATAGAAAATAAATTACATCCATAATGCATAAATAATATAGGACATATCATACATCAGATCAAATTGTCGCTTCTCATATATATCATCAAAATAATATACAATGTCATGGTACAAATTAGATCAAGTGTGTATCAATCAATATAAAGTACAAATTGCCCACGGGGCTATAAAAAATGAGTCCATGAAACACAAAAAGAATCATGTCTCTGATCAAAAAATGGCTAGCCATACTGGCTCCCCTCGTCCTCACCGTCTTGCCTCTCTCCATGATCCTTTAGAGGCTAGTACCCTATATGCTGCGAAAAGTATAGGACCTAGGATGCTTAGGTCATAGCCTGATGGTAATGAACTTTGTAATAATCGGCCTCTCAGACTACCTCTCTGTATGCTCATAATGAAACTAACTTTTGGGAGAAGGATGTAGACATTCTTTGGAGTTGTTTGTAGCCCATCTCCTGTGCTTCTCTAAGATATGTGGCTTATCTCTGTTGGGCAACCTGATCTCGCTCTATCCATAACTGGTCCCTCTCTACTATCAAAGCAGCAACCTCTACCTGTAGCCCCTAGACCTGTGCCTATAATTGCTATATAAGGGCATCCCTCTGATCAAGTGGAGGTGGTGGTGGTGGTGGCAGTGGAGGTCCCTGATCTAATTTGAGGTAGCTGATCCACCTATTTATCCTGATCCTTCCTGCCCTAGTCCTGATCCTACCTCGGCTAATCCTGTTGTCCCCTACCTAGATCCTACTGCTAAGGTGACCCACCTCCTCCTCAGCCCCCATCTCCATCACCATCTCTATCTCCTTGGCCTCCCTAGCCCCGACCTCATCCTTCCCCCCTGCCACTAGCTCTTTGTTGTGTCAATGGTGTCTCTAGCATTGTCAACCTGAGAGGTGGCCTGAACCAATCTCTATATGCCTGTGGTCCCTACATCGGCCTGACCCTAATCATATGGCCATGGCTTGGCCACTAGCTATCTAAAGGAATCAATGGCCTCCTAGGCTGAAATTTAATGGCCCCATGAGGTCTCCCTCATAGTACGCACAAATATCGCAACATATTGGTCATCAGGTCTTTCCTGTAGCTCACCAAACTTTCTCTCAACTTGGCCAGGAAGGTACCTCTCAATCATGGTGTGATCTTGGCCTTGCATCAATCTATCATTTCTAGCAAAAAATAGCTCATGGGTGTCATTGCACCATGCTGGCCATCTGAGGTATGACTACCATCTGAAAGCTCTCATGTCATCAATGACCCTCCTCCAATGAGGGATGTCAGCCTGTCCTGTGAATGTAAAAGAAATTCCTCCCCTGTACCTCCAGAAAATTGGGTCATTTGGCTCCATATCAACCACTATGGCTCAGGGGCATAACATAGTGATGTGCTCTCAGCCTAGATATGGAGAAGTGTGACTCCGGCCCCGATGACTCTGTCATCACTATATGCAAACTCATGTAAATCTTGATATAGAGAGGCCAGCAGTATTGGTCCCCACACAAAGCATACTCTCCGTTACACCATTAGCTCCCAAGAGAGCCCCCAACTTGGACTGAAATATCAGCCCCATTGATCTGGTACAACAAGACCCAAAATGATAGATGCAATGACTAGGCGAAAGGGTGACACAGTGAGCCTGTAGCACTCCAACTCAATTTGGCCCTCTGAAAAGACAATCTCATCAAGGCCCATCACATTTTAACATGCATCTCTCCCAGCATCCACATCATAGATCACTCGCTCTATGTGGATAGGCAATCGAAGAATGTCCCACACATCCTCCAGTGTCACTATGTCCTCACCTGTCAAGAGGTGAAATGATGACGTCTCACTATGCCATCGCTTTGCAAGCACTGTTATCATCCCCAAATGCATCCTCACTAGCATGTTGGAGCTTCTAAAATACTAGTGGATTTTCTCATTCTCCATGGATCTAGTCTACCTTTGGATAAACCCTTGTCCTCATAAGTGAGTAGGGTTTAGTCTCATGAGCCTTCAAATGTTCTAATTCAACATTGGCTGGTTATGCCAATTCCTCATCCTTTAAGTCACTTCTTGAAGCCATTGTTTACATCTATTTACCGGCCCCTTTGGTTAGAGTACCGGTCATTCAACCCACTCATTGATGTAATCAATTCCCTAAGTTGGGGTTTTAATTTTCCTGATGACTTAAGCTTAAGTCATCAGTCTACAAGGGGTCATGTCACTGGTGGCTTAGCCAAATCCTTTCATTAAATGCCAACCATGTTGTATGCAGGTTTTTTGAGATTCGAGGATATTGGAGAAGATCTTGGTTATAACCTGCCAGCTTGTGAACTTAAGGTGCCAACTAGTTATTTAGTGTGAGGGCAGAGAAAAGTGGATGCATGTCCCATATGGAATGTGGGTCCCAACCTCCACTACTGAGCTTATGGCCCGTGGTTTTAGATCGACGACCGTGATCAAAAGTTGGAGTGAATCTGTACTATTCGTTGCTAGCTCATGGGAGGAAGATGAAGGTTGGCTAAAAGCCACAGGGTCAACAAGATTGTTACACGTGACTCCAGCATTTCAATTTGCAAGATGCATAGGGCCCACTGATAGGTTAGTTGGTGTTCAAGATGTATTAATGTTATTGGTCAGAGGCAGGACAACAATGCTTTGCTGGATTTCAAACCCAATCAGCCTGGGAGGAACTATTCGATCTACCAACTCTTTAGGAGATCAATAGGCAGTATTCAAAGTTGGAAAATGGCACATGGTAGTTGTTTTATTTAGCAATTAGTGAAGCATGAATGAATTATTCCTTGTAAAATCATGTCGATCTCAATCCATGTGGAGATGTAATTATTGGCAATCATGAAGGGTGATCTACAGATTCCCATGTAGCTCAAGTTAAATGGTGACAGTACATATGCCACCAAATTTCCATGCTTGCGTGTGTATTTCTACCAAAAATTGATGAAGGTTTCCATTAGCTTACACAATAAATATAGGAGGAATTAACTGTTAATTGTTTCATTCATTTTAGCTATTAGAAAACTTTTTGATTCGATCAAGTTCAAGTGCTTGTCTAACAAGAGAAAATGAGTAATCCAGTGAGAAGGTCTATTCATTTGAGCTCTCAAAAGCTTGGTCCTACTATTCATGAAGGTGCTTCGGTCAACAAGCCCAAGCTTGTGCCCGCCAGATGCAGTAGAAGATTGCAATTCTATGGTGTTGCTGCTCAACCAGTAGATGGAAAAGGCAAGCAACCAATGTGCTTTGTTACTAGTGTCAATAGGAAAATAAGGTATGGGAATGGATCCTTTGGGTGTCAAAATTTTCCCATTGGTCTCATGGAAATCCAGTCAGATAGCGAGACTGAGATTGACCCTAATTATCAACAATATCTCTCAACTATGGGAAAAACTCTGGCCCTAGGTGAGGAGGTTCTATCTATCCCTACATTGGTTGTTAGGACTCCAAGCAAGTGGACTGGTACTATGATACATGTGGGTGAGGATGTGGAGGAAGCTGAGCTTTCATCTCCCTCTCTGGCAACAACTCAGAGCAGGGTGTATACCGGGGTCTGGGTATTGGTAGAGGCAAGGTGGCTGGTCAGTAAGGAATGGCCATGTGGGATGGCAAATTTTGGTTTTGATGTCTTGCTGCTGCGGGTAGTTTCTTCTCCAATGCACGTGACAGTTAATTTTTGGGTTTGGTGCTAAATTTGTGTCCTTGTGGCAATATAGATGCCTGGTTTGTTGTTGTGTGGATGGTGATAGGGGGATTTTGGTAGCACTTTTGGTTTCCCTTTTTTGATGGCAGTTATAGTTTTGGCTTTCCCCATTTGCACCATGTACTTACAGATTCAACACATGGGGAATTTTTAAATGCAGTCGAAATGATAGATGAAATGAAAATGTTGTATTTGACATGCATTTGGGCCTGAAGCTTGTCTCTCCCTTATTCTATAAAAGGGAAACCATGATTTATTTGCAAAGGATGAAAAAATTCTGGCTAGGTTTTGGGTTGAATGTATATGGGTAGAATGGTAGGAATAGTATAGATTGTCAGTTTTGAGCTTATGAATGAACTCATGCAATTATATTAAATTTTTCTACATATATGACTTAAAAATACAAGCAAACATATAATTCTGATATATTTTCTCTCCTGCAAGTTTAAGTGAATTTTGAATGAAATATTAATGGTATTTCTATTCTACTTTGAACATTTGTTCGAATGTATGTCTCTGTTCTTTTTTTTTATTCAATAAATCAATTAAAATACTTAAATGGGGGTCATGAATTTACATTTATTTGCAAAGGATTTGATAAGCAGTAATGTATCAGAAAAATTGAGCTCCATGATGCAAAGTAATTGTGAGAGTAGTCCATTTCGTTGAATTCTTGGGTCATCTATGTTTTACTAGTTCTTGTATGTGTGACTCCATTTTCCCAACGAATAGGGAATTGATCCATTCCATAATGATTTACCTAAAGGGTTAATGAAACAATTGTCTAGCGATCGACCTAAAGTCAAGATTTAAATTCATTTAAAATTCCTTGATCTCAAAGTGTGTATGTATCAATCCTCACTAAGGATGTCTTTATTTTGATGAATGTGTATCAAGCTACTTAGAAACAAGCCAATTTTGTAGTAATTATTATGGGATTATCCTTCATCCAAATTGATCTGTGTAAATGATGTGTTATACAAAGCAGAATCTCAAATGAATGCACTAGGAATACCCTCCTTGGTCCCACAGAGCCTAAAGTGTAGAAGATCTCAGTCATTGACTTGATCTTGTTAGTTGGCCATTCATTATAAGAGTCTTGAGTATAGGAATTGGATATTCCTTAGAGATTTCTTAGGTGTAGTGGAAAACACCAAAAAAATGGTGACTCTGCTAGGGAGTTCCCATTCTCCAAAGATGCAGATACAAAATGCATAGTCAAATGGTGATTTAGTCCAAAAGCTCTCAAATTCTTGAACCTGGTATACAATCTAAGTGTGGAAGGCATTGAAGGATCCGGACGTGACTCTATTGTTGAAGATAGCCCAAAACCTATCTTATTTTGCAAAGAAGCTTCATCTTATTTGAAGCTTTGTCCTCTGAAGGGAGGTGGCAACTCTGACTCAAAGAACCTATTCAAGCATACATCATTTTTTTGGATCTCTGTCCCTAATGCTAAGAAACACTTCATAGCTGCCAACATATAGATACTCTTGTAGAATTTGAAAGAATTTTGAGCATTTTACAGATAATATCATAATAAATTTCCAATGCTCGACATGAAATAATTCCCTAATAAGTGATTTAGTAGTATATCAAGGAATACTCAATAATTTTAGCATGCTTCATATGTATGTAAGTTGAAATTTATGTAGTAAAGTGCAAGAAGCATGCCATACTATAGATCTTAGGTAGCCTTTGTATGGAATACTTGTGCTAAGATCTTGGGATTATATTTGTAAAAGGAATTGAAGTAGTGTTTTATAAATTGCATAAATATTTTAAAATTCCTTTTCAAGAATTAGGGGTGAGTTGTCAATTTGTGCCATCTGGTACAAATATGGAAAAAAGCATAAAAATCACGCAGTCTTGGGCCCATCAGGATGGCTTTTGTACTAATAGGTATAGAGCTATCAACTTTGATAATATTTGTGGCTATCTGAATATTGTTCCACCCAAGATCAGGGATAAGATACCAAAGTTCAGTGGTGAGAAATCAAAATAAAAAAATAAGCATGTGCAAGAATTTGTAGATGTAATGGGTGATTATGAAATTGACTTTGAAGATGTGGTGATGAAGATTTTTGTACAATCACTAAAGGGAGATGTAGGAGACAGGTTCTCTTTTCTTCCTACTACCTTTATACATTGTTGGAATGAACTCAAATCCACTTTCCTGAAGCAATTTGGTAACAGGATCAACCCAAGTGTGGCAAGGAGAAATTTCATGGAAATCTCTAAAGATAGAGAAGAATTGGTCCCAACCTTCAACCTTAGATTTTCCAAGATTATAAGGGAAATCCCTAAATATTTAAGACCAAATGATGTAAAATTTTTGGTTCTATATTTGGGGGCGTTTAATAGAAATATGAGTTTCCTATTGAGGGACAAAGAACTTGTTACATTACAACAAGCTTACCAGGAGGCTATAAATATTTAGAATAATCTAAAGTACTCAATTATGAGGAAACCTGTAGTGATCAGTGCTTCTAGCTCTAGTAGTATCCAAGCAATTCAACTAGGTGAACTAGAAAATAAAAGTGTTCATTAGGAGGAGGAATCTTTAGATATTGTACTCACATCATTTTCAAGAAATGTAGAGCAAGCATCAACCTCTAGCTAGCCATGCAGGGGAGGGATGGACTTGATGTTATCTATTGGGAGATTGTATGAAATAAAAAGACATGCAAATGAGTAACCATATGACTTGTTTTCAAGATTCTTGGATATTTTGATGGAAATTCCCATAGGTCTTAAGCCTAATGAATTGATGTGTATTAACCTATTTTGTGAAGCCTACACACTAGGATCAAGCCAATGGCCTGAAGACATGAAGCCTCAAAGCATTGATTAGGTAGTGGACTGGACAAGTATGGTCAAAGAGGCTGAGCATGGTTGTATGTATCCCATTTTTTCCCACAATGCGGATAATGATTATCACAGTGAGGAGAGCTAGAGATTAACATTAATAGATCAACAAGAAGCATCAGTGTTTGGACAATTAGATATTGAATGTTGTCATTTCAAAAATAGTCTAGAGACAGATGCACCTAGCAGTGATGAGGATGAAGAAATAGAATGTGAAATCAAGGAGGTCATATCTCACTACTTCCCTCTAGGTGTCTTGATCCATGAGCCTATGTAGAAAATACATGGAATTGCACAAATTGATTCTATGGGAATCAATCCTATGTCACCCAGTAATAGGGTTACCTTTGGTGTTCATGAAAGGGCACAAGTAAGGAGTCAAAGAGGTGAAGTTAAGTCTGAACAATCTTTAGCTAAATATGGTTCCTCTTATGAATTAGAGATAGAATCCATGGCTTCTAATAACATGTATGTTAATAGCCTTGAGGGAATCCTCTTTTTATGTAGTGAACAATTTTCCTCATGTGAAGAATTTTTGGAGCATGGATCAATTGTTATAAGCACAAGTGATGAAGAGGATGGTGAATGTGCTTCTCTTTGATCCTCAAGTGATTATAATGATTTTGGGTGCTTTGAAGATCAAGGCCAAGGGATCCTTCATGATATAGATGATGAGATACATCTAATTATATCCAAGATATGGAAAAACTCTTTATTCAATGAGCCCACATTTGAAATTAAAGATACAAAGGATGATGTTTATTGGTGTAGGAGTAATCCTCTATTTGAAGACAAATCCGATGAATACTTACCAAATATTACTAGCATATATGTTGTAGAGGACATATACAAGTGTCAAGGTGATACTGTATTTGAAAATGTTAGCCCTAATTTCATAATCTTCCAATTGAAAAGGAAATCCAATGGCACAGATATGGTGAGGATTGTCTACCAACATGGGGTTGAACAAGTGGCCTATGATGACCATGTTGAAGATGGTTCATGTTTTTTGGACCTCATGGATGGAAATGTCTCATGTATTGAAGAGAGTTGTGATGAAAATATTAGATGTGACATTGTTGATAATGGATATATAGGTGCTTGTGATTATTCTATTACAACAACAAATAATGTGTTTGAGAATGGGGCTGAATTACCACCAGCCTATGATCTACATTGCAATAAGGGGCAAGATAAGGAGGGAAAATTTCTCTTCAATGACCAGAGGACTAATCAGGTTGAATGCATCATTGCTCCAATAACATCATGTCATGTTGAAGAGGAGCATCATATTGATTTGGCACATATATTTGATCCACATGATGAGCAATATGAAAATGTAGATAACCAATGGAATTTTGCTAGTTAGTATGAGGCTGTAATTGAGTTTTTTGCAGATACCCCTTACCTTCTTGATATGATTATGGATTTTCTTTCACCCACCAAAGAAAATGCTGATGAGAGGTACATGAAGGGAATGTATGGTTCTATTTTCCCTTTTCTTGATCTTATGAAAGAATTCCTAGATGTAAGCCATAGTGCTTATGAAGTTTTCAGATTTGATGAACAATTTGGGTGTGATACTACACCTCAATATGATGCAGAATATGAAAGTTTTTTTTTTTCAATAAAATTTGATGAGTCCATGATGGGAAATGATGACTTTAGCAGTGTTATCTTAGGTGTTATGGGAAATACTAATTGTGATGAGGCTAGATGCCTAGAATTGCACAAAATTCATGAAAATCCACCGTTGGTGAAATAGGCTAAAGTGTTTGACAGAGGAAAGAATAACCCATAAGTTTTTGGGGGGCCATGGGCCTCCACTTTGAGGATCAAAGCCAATGGTTCATATGAGGCTTTTGAAATAGATTATAATGTATTATTTGTAAATTTTGTACATAGGGTTTGCTGTGTTTGCTTTCTATTGTGTCTACTTGCCTTGTCTGGGTAAGCTCCTCTTTTGGTCTTCTACCCTAGTCTACTTCACCCAAGATTTGTTTCTCAACATATCCACTAGGGGTATGCATCCTTGAGCATGAGTCATTGTTTGAGCTTCTAAAATCTTGGTGGATTTTCTCATTCTCCATGGATCTAGTCTGCCTTTGGATAAAACCTTGTCCTCATAAGTGAGTAGGGTTTAATCTCGTGAGCCTTCAAATGTTCTAATTCAGATTTGACTAGTTCTACCAATTCCCAGTCCCTTAAGTCACTTCTTTGAGCCATTTTTTACATCTTTTTACTAGCCCCTTTGGTTAGAGTACTAGCCATTCAACCCGCTCACTGATGTCACCAATTCCCTAAGTTGGGGTTTTAATTTTCTCAATGACTTAAGCTTAAGTTATTAGTCTGCAAGGGGTCATGTCACTGGAAGCTTAGCTAAATCCTTTCATTAAATGCTAATCATGTTGTATACAGGTTTTTGAGATTCAAGGATATTGGAGAAGATTTTGGTCATACACCGCTAGCTTGCGAACTTAAGGTGTTGTCCTGTTATTTAGTGTGAGGTCAGCTAAAAGAGGATGTCTGTCCCATATGGGATGTGGGGCCCAACCTCCACTACTAAGCTTGTGGCCCATGGTTTTAGACAAACGGTCGCGATCAAAAGCTGGAGTGAATCTTTATCGTTCCTCGCTAGCTCATGAGGGGAAGATGAAGGCTAGTTAAAAGTTGTGAGGTTAGTGAGATTGTGACACATGGCTCCAGCCTTTTAGTTTGCAAGATGCATAGGGCCCATTGATAGGGTAGTTGGTGTCTGAGATGGATTAATGTTATTGGTCAGAGGTAGGACATCAATGCTTCACTGGATTTCAAACCCAATTAACTCAGGAGGAACTGTTCGATCTGCCAAATCTTCAAGAGATCACCAGGCAGTATTCAAAGTTGGAAAGTGGCACATGGTAGCCATTTTATTCAGAAATTAGTGAATCATTAATGAATTATTCCTTTCTTGTGCAATCACATCGATCTCAATCCATTTGGAGATGTAATTGTTGGCAATCATGAAGGGTGATCTACAGATTCCCATGCAACTCGAGTTAAACAGTGACAGTACATATGCCACCAAATTGCCATGTTTGTGCTTTTGTTTCTACCAAAAATTGATGAAGGTTTCCATTAGCTTACATGATAAATATGGGAGGAATTAACTACTAATTGTGTCATTCATTTTAGTGGTTATAAAAATTTCTGAGTCAAATCTGATCAAGTTCGATTGCTTGTCTAACAAGAGAAAATGAGTAAGCCAGTGAGAAGGTTTGTTCATTTGAGCTCTCAAAAGCTCAGTCCTACTATTTACAAAGGTGCTTTGGTTGACAAGCCCAAGCTTGTGCCCACTAGATATAGCAAAAGATTTCAATTCCAAGATGTTGTTGCTCAACTAGTAGATGCCAAAGGAAAGTAGCCAATGTGCTCTGTTACTAGTGTTGACAAGAAAATAAGGTATGGGCATGGCTCCTTCATGCGTCAAAACTCACCCATTGATCTCACGAAAAACCAATTGGATAGAAAGACTGAGACAAACCCCAATTATCAACAATATCTCTCAATTCTGGGAAAAACTTTGGCCCTGGGTGAGGAGGTTTTGTCTATCCCTCCACTAGCTGTTATGACTCCAAGTGAGCAAATTGGTACTATGATGCACATGAGAAAGGATGAGGAGGAATCTGAGGTTTCATCTCCCTCTCTAGCAACAACTCAGAGCGGGCATGTATACCAGGGTTTGGGTATTGGTAGAGGCAAGGTGGCTAGTTAGTAAGGAATTTCCATGTGGGATGGAAAATTTTGGTTTTCGTTTGTTGTTGCGGCAGGTAGTTTCTTCTCCAGCATATGTGATAGTTACTTTTTTGGTTTGGTTCTAAATGTGTGCCATTGTGGCAATATAGATGCCTAGTTTTCTGCGGCATGGATGGTGACAGGGGGATTTTGGTGGCACATTTGGTTTCCCTTTTTTGATGGCGGTTATAATTTTGGCTTTCCCCATTTGCACCATGTACTTACAGATTCAACACATGGGGAATTTTGAAATGCAATCAAAATGATAGATGGACAGAAAATGTTGTATTTGACATGCATTTGGGCCTAAAGCTTATCACTCCCTTATTCTATAAAAGTGAAACCACAACTCATTTGCAAAGGATGATTTTTTTTTGGCTAGGTTTTGGGTCAAATGTATATGGGTAGAATGATAGGAATCATCTTCTTATCTAGTCATCACCTTTAATCCCTTAATTAAATAACTTAATTTCTCTAATTAATGCATTCTCTTCTTGTAATTAAATAAATTAATTTTATTTAATTAATCCTCTAATCTCTATTTAATTAAATAATCTGTTTTATTTAATTAAATCTCTAAAGTCATTTTATTCAATTAAATCAATATGTATTTAATTTAATCTAACATCATCTCCTTCTTTAATTAAATAAATCAAAACCTTTATTTAATTAAATCTAAATCATATTCCTCTCAATTTTGATTTAAATCAATCAAAAAATCTAAATCAAATGGTCACATCAACTAATCTCCTATTAAATTAATCAAATCCTGATTAATTTAATCTTAATCACCTAAATCCTCTAGATTTTGCAACTTGCACCAATAAATTATTTCTTTGATTTAATAAAATCCCTAATTACTTTCAAAATGGCATCAAAAGGGAATATTCCTCCAAGTTTGAAAATCCCTCCAAATGGATTTGTCCTTCCAACAAGGAATTCATTTCTTCTTACATGTCCTTGTGCATTGATCCAAGTGGCATTTAATTCATTCTTTTCTCCCTCCAACATAACATTTCAAAAAATTTAAATTCCACTAAATATCATTTATTGTGCACATTCATCAAAATGTGCTCAAGCTTCCTCCATTCACATCTTGACAAGTGGCACTTGGCCATTGGATGTTGAATGATCCCACATTGCTTCATTTTTCTCATTCTTCCATCTTGTTCTTCTATAAATAGAAGAATTTTCTTCTCATTTTGGATCCACAACTTAGAGAAAAGTTACTATCTTCACATTTAGAGAAAATTCATCCATTTCCATAGTATTTTCCATCATCATAGTTAGGTTATTGCAGATTTTATCAAGGAAGCACATTGTTCATCATCATCAAGTGGATCTATCTTCATCAAGCTGGCAAAGAGTTGGGAAATGGCCAATTTCCCCATCAAATTGGCACCTATTCCCCCATGGGATTGAGAGTTTGCATGCTTAAATAGGATTTAATTGCTTTTCTTGTTTTGTTCTTCATTTGTTTCCTATTTTGAGCATTGTAGATGAATTTCATGGAGAATCTTAGTTCTAACTTGCATGTGGATCTAATATGGTGCTTGTTTGCTATGTTTGTGCAGGTCTAGGATTGGGGTTCACACCTTCTATGTCGTACCCAATGGTTTCTTTGGTATTTTTTTTCATCGTTGGGACTCCCTTATATCAATGGAAGCTAACTTGTGGTCTCCCCAATGGAGTGGCAATGTGATGTTGGTGTGACATGATGATATCAGTGGGAGATGGATGGGAGTCTGGGTGATAGCTCAATGGAGATAGATATGTGGTGGTCAGTGGAAGTTGATGGTCAAGTGAACCTAAGGCCGACATGTGGCAAAGCGATATTGCATATTTCACATCATTGTTGTGAAATTTAATTCTATTGGCTAATGTTGACTCTGATGTAACAATTTGAAGATTCTAAAAGTTTATTGGGTGAGGAATGGTACTAAAACATGAGACCAAGTCCAACCTAGAGATATTGTGAGAAATAAAAATTCCACAAGAGAACATGTGCAAGGACATAGAGAGAATGGAGAACAAAGTGAGAGCGAGCAGAGAACTGAGAAATCATAGGATATCATATTATAGTGTAAGCTCAAATCTTCCAATTCGATAGATTCCTGTAAGAAGCCAATAAATGGCATGTTCTATGTAATCTTTAGTGATCGGTAATAAAAGATCATTTCTTTTGCTATGCAAACCTAGTTGTACATTGTCGTTCTAGTTGTAAGGGGAGTACCATTCATCAAAATGTTAGGAATGGGATAAATATTAATCAAATAATGTATTATTTAATTAATCTGGTTATGTGAGCGAGATAGGAGAATATCAAGATAAATTTTACCATATGGGAGTGGCCAAATTTAGGTGTCTACACCACCAAACAAAGTAAATACATAAGCATTGCTGGATCATTTGCTATCAATATCACCTGCCCAGTTTGAATCCACATAACCATGAATATCAAGGGGAATTTTATCTTCATTAAAATTAATATGATAAAAAAAGGAATATTCTGAGTTATTGCACAAATTTCTAAAGACTCTTTTAACTACATCTCAATGAATTCTACTAGGATTAGACATATATCTCTAAAGAACTCCCAGTGCTTGGGAAATGTTTGGTCTAGTACAAACCATAGCATACACCAAACTTCAAACTACACTCTAGTAAGACACTTTTCTCATGTCTTCCATCTCTAATGGAGATGTTGGACAATAAAAAATAAATAACTTTGTTCCAAATAAAAAATGAACACACAATGGTCTACAATCTTGCATGTTAAACCTCTACAAAATTGAATTGACATACTTACTTTGGAAAATCCATAGCTTTATATTCTCTCTATCTGTTTTAATTTCTATTCCAAGAATGTGTCTAGTTTTTACCAAGGTCTTTCATTTCAAATTTAGTAGCAAGTTGAGATTTCAGTTCTAAAATCGCACCTTTCTCTTTGTCAATAAATAACATATCATCAACATATAATGCAATACATATGAAATGATCACCATTAGTTTTATAATAAACACAATGATTTGATTTAGAATGCTCAAATCCCAAACTCAACATATATGTATCAAATTTCTAGTACCACATCCTAGGACTCTGTTTTAGACTATACAAAGATTTCTTCAATTTACAAACCAAATTACTTTTACCTCTCACAACATAGTTTTCTAGCCATGTCATGTAAATATCCTCCTCCAAGTCACCATGAAGGAAAGTAGATTTCACATCGATTTTCTCAACCTTTAAATCATAAGTAGTAGCAATAGCAAGAAAAAATCTAATGGATGTCATTTTTGCACTAGGAGAAAATATCTCACCTTAATCAACACCCTCAACTTGAGAGTAACCTCTTGCAACCAACCTTGCTTTGTACTCCTCAATACCTCCATTTGAACCAATATGTTTTTTTCCTTCAAGTAATGGTACACAATCCCATGTATCATTCTTTTTCAAACATGTCATTTGTTCATCCATAGAAATCTTCCAAGATTTTGCATCATTCATACCTAATGCCTCTTCTATAGATCTAGGTTCATCCATGTTAGTATTCAAAGAAAAAATACATCTTCAATCATCATGTGAATACATTTTAGGTGGTTGTTTATGCCTTGTAAACCTATGAATAGGTTGAGTAGGAGGTTATTCCACCTCTTTTGAAGATTCAGAGCTAGATGAGCTCTCAACTTCTTGTCTATCCATGGGCCTCAATTCAAATTTCTCAGGTGTAGAAAAATATTGAATCACATCTTCATATTTATTTTTTCCTAGCTACAATGTAATAAAAGAAGGCTTAGTTTCTCTAAAAGAAATACTTCTACTATATATTTCCTTATATGCAAGATGATCCCAAAGTTTGTATCCTTTCACACTATAATTGCATCCAATGAAGATACATTTCATAGCCTTGTTTTCCAACTTTTTTCACTTCTCCTTTAGCGCATATGTATATTCCTCACAACCAAAAAATCTAAGATGTCTTAGTGAAGGCTTGTGACCTGACCATGCCTCTATAGGAATCTTATCAATAAGAGCTAATGTTAGAGACCTGGTAACCAGGTAACAAGTAATGGAAAATGCTTCGGTCCAAAACCTTTGTTCTACACCAACACCACTCAACGTACTCCTAACCCTCTCTAGCAATGTTCTATTCATTCTTTCTACAACTCCATTCTATTGTTGATGATACAGAGTTGTCTTTTGTCTATGGATACGAAACTATTTAAAAAATCTATCAAAATCATTGTCACAAGGTGTGTTCCCTTGGTCTCCTTGTGCTATGTAGCACAACACTCAAGTTCGTAACATGGCCCAACTACCTCTCATAGATTCATTAACTTTGGCAGTTGTATCAAACATTAATAGGTTGATCTTTTGGTGCAATGACAATCGTCTTTGAAAAAATTGGTAAGAGAGTGTGGGTTACAGGTTCAAATCTCTCACTTACACTAGAGGGGAATTATTGCAAGGTGTACACCCTTGGTCTCCTTGTGTTGTGTAGTGCACCACTCGGGTTCATGAAATTTCTTAACTACCTCTCATGGATTCATTAACACTATTATTTGTATTGGAATTAATGAGTCGATCTTTCGGTACAATGGAAACCATATTTGCAACACATTAGAGAAAAATTCACCACCATTATCATTCCCCAAGAATTTTATTTTATTTCCAATCTGCAACTCAACCATTGCTTTAAATTCTTTAAATTGATTGAAAGCTTTAGATTTACTCTTTAGAAAATATACCCATGTCCTTCTACTATAATCATCAATAAATGAAACATAATATGTGGATTTACTAATTTAAGGAATATCTATAGGACCAAATTAGAATGAATAAGATCTAATGTACCACAAGATTTATGAGAAATCAAGTAAAATTGAGCACGGTTTTCTTTTCCCTAAATGCAATGCTCACAAAAATCAAATTCAAGATTACAATAAAAAAATAAAATTCAACAAGGTTTTTATTTTTCAAGGTCCTTAGACCTTTTTCTCCAATGTGGTAGAGTCTCTAGTTCCATAACATAGTTTTCCCTATAGGAAACTTTGATTCAAAATAAAGAGCACCTTTGGGTACCCAGAAGCCATGACCATATATTGAAGGGGAAACCCTCACTTCTTCCACAAACTTTATTTTCATAGAAGTACTATTGCACTCAACAGTGCATGCATCAAGCTTATAAAATGTTCCATCTTTGAAAAATCTAGCAATCACCATAGCACCTCTAACCATCTTGCATCCTACATTAGAAAATACTATTGCACACCTGCATCTATTATTTTGGTCACAAACAACAAATTTTCTGCCAATCCAAGGATATGTAAAACAACATTAATCCATTTTATTCTACCATCAAGAAAATTGACTTTACCTTTACCATAGAAAACAATATTTAAATGAGAATTATCATTGAAGTACATCTTACCTCAATCAAATTCTTCATATTTAGAAAATAAATCTTGATCAAAGGTCATATGAAAATATGCACCTAAATCAAATAACCATGCATCATTACCTGCACTAGTTGTCAAAGCTACAATGAATGCATCACCATCTTCCTTCACAGACTCAAAATCAAAATTAAATCTCTTCTTTTTCTTCTTCTTTTCTTCTTTGCAATCCTTATGAATATGTTAAAGCTTACCATGGTTCCAACAAATAACTTTGTACTTTTAAAGAGATTTAGATCTCCCCTTGGACTTGGATTTATCATGCTTCTAATTCTTCTTTCCTTTTTCCTTGGGTCTTCTATGAACACTCAAGGCCTCCTATATAGTTATTTATACCTTCCTCCTAATCTCTTTAGAAAGTAAAGAACCCACCACATCTTCAGTCTTCAATATAATAGAAGTACTCATAATAGCCATAACAAGAGAATCCCATGAATTAGGAAAAGAAAAAAGAAAGATCTGGCATTTCTTCTCCTCATCCATTTTGACACCAACTGATGCCAGTTGAGCCACCAGCTTATTAAATTCTTCTAGGTGGTTTTTGATTCATCCACCCTCTTCCATTTTCAAGGAATACAATTTTTTCCTCAAGAATATATTGTTCACTAAAGATTTGGATTGATACATCTTACCAAGCTTCTTCCATAGTTTCTATGTAGAGGTCTCTTCAACAACATTAATTGAAACATAGTCTACCAAGAACAATCTAAGTAGATCCTTAGATTTATGGTATATAACATCATATTGAGAAACTAGAGTAGGATCTACAGGCCTTGAAACTTTCTCATCAATAATATCCAACAGATCTTGATCTATCAATAGATCCTCCATCTTCAACTTCCACATATTAAAACTAGTTCCAAAAAAAAATTCCACCTCTATTCCCCGTGATGAACTTTCCATCTAAAAATTCTTTCAACAAGATCACAAATTGTCTACACAAGATCCCACTCAAATCTGGATTAGTTCAAAAAACCCAAAAACCCACAACTAAAACCAAAGGTAATCAAGCTTTGATACCACTTGTAAGGAAGCTAAGGTAGTGGAACAACTTCCTACACTAATCTTGAGAGGAGAATAATGCAAAACTATTTATAGATATTTTTAATAGTTATATAAACTTAAACAGAAATAAACATAAATATCATGCAATCCACAATATAGTGATTTATGTCTAGGGAAAACCCTTTTGAGAGAAAAAAAACCACACTCCAAAATATGCCCAATATATTATTTAGAAATCACAAAGATTACAAATTACTTGTAGAGCAAGCTTCTCATAAGAGTATCACCACCAAAGATCTAGAGACAACATGACCATTATCAAACTCTCAGAATACATCACAATACCACAACCATAATACAACACCCTCATGAAATAGGGTTAGCTTCTAGGGAAAGATAAGCCAAAAAAAATCTACCATCAGATCTAAAACCTAATAATGAATGGTTCATATTTATAATATATCATTAATTTAATGTATGTCAACCATTTAGGAGTTTTTGTTAACAAAAAATTGTTAACATTAACATGTATCCCACTCCTCCCCACCACCCCATGCTCCCATTGTATATTACACCTATCAATGTAACTAGGAAATAATATATATCCTATCAACAATAAACCTTATATAATTGCAAATTTGAGACACATTTTCCCAACACTATCAATGGGTGCACCACAAGTGTTTGGTGTACCAAAAGTGTTTTCATTTGTTATGATGCTCACAATAATTTCATGCAGTACATCTGAAATGATGCACCACATATGTAGGATAGAAACCTGCAACTATTTTCCTATGACGTGTTTGCTTGGCATTGTGCCAAAAATATTTAACCCATGCACAATTGAGTTCTACACCACATTGGTAAGCCACATATGTTGAATGGTGTGAAACATTTGACTATGAATGAAATTTACTTAGTCTTTTACAAAATTTAAAATGTGTAAAAGGTCCAATAGGCTTGTTTAAGCATCCTAATTGACATAATGTGTTTTTCCTATGAGTGCAATTGATATTTCCTCCAATTTATACACGAGAGATTCATCCTTATTCATTTTGATTGAGAGATCATCTTAATGATGAGGATGGATGTTTTACATTGCTTGGGATTATATCATGTCACATTCATGCCCATGATTCAGACTAACCCAAGATTACTAACTGCTTTGGTAGAGAGATGGTACTCTGAGATGAGTTCATTTCATTAACCCATTGGAGAGGCCACTCTTACTCTTGAGGGTGTCTAGTGTATTATCTGGCTTTCGATCCATGGGGAGAATTGAGTATATGATCTTGAATTTAGGATTTCTACTATTTAGATATGTTTTGATATAGATGATATAGCCCTCCTTGGTGTGGAGGATTATGAGACCTGGTGGGACATATGGGTGGATATATATGATCATATTATTATTGTGATGTCCAGTGTCATTGGGGGCATTGTATACTAGATCACTGAGGACATGGATTCCCTATTGAATGGGATGAGATGTTAGCAAGTATGATGGATCATTCCACATTATACATTTGGGGTACCTACATGCTTGTGATGTTATATTTACAATTACATGATGTCACCTATAGATGGACTCAGCCCATCGGTTGTGGTACCACTCTATTCATGGTGTGGGAATGGGAGCATCTTGTTGTATTCCAACCACTTGTAGACATATCTACCACCAAGGCTACCATATGTCTATATTTATTTAGTTATAGTCACACAGAACCATGTTAGAGATGTTTGTTATTGGTGACATGCAATTGACTTACTTGATTCTTTCATCTAGAGGCCTTATTGATTGTGTTCTCCTTGGGAGGATGATGTAGAGTATCTTCCTTATTATAGGTAGAATCATTATTTGATTTCTCAGACTATGAAAAGATAGCATATTATAGAGTGGAAATCGATAGAGTGATTTCTTAGGTAGTTTAGAGAGAGATAGGGTGAGCTTGTGTGAGTATTAGATTTTATGCAATCTACCTAAGAGGTAGCTCAATGGGTCTGATGATTAGTGTATAGGTGTGATACAGGACTTTGATTAATTACAACTAGTAGAGTGGGGTGCCCTTGTAAAGGTGATAGATGTAGGAATGACACTAGAGTATGATGCATGGTGGATCCAACATAGGAACAATACATTTATAGATCCCAATAGGCTTGCTCCTATAGAGAGTCTTGTCAAAGGTCCTAATAGTACATTGTGGGGGAGAGGAGATGATGTGTGTTGAGGTGGAGGACAGGGGGATGGAGATGACATAAGAGGTGGTGGAGGTGAATGTGGTGATGGGGGAAAAGGAGATGGATGCTGAGGGGATAGAGGTAGTGGTGATAGAGCTAGGGGTGCTAGAGATGGGCTTCTACCTCATATTTTGAGATGATTGTTTCGTATCCAAGATGAGAGAGGCATAATAGGAGGTGTGTAGTTTATTTTTATGTGTGTTAAATATGTAAAAACAAATGAATCAAACACACCAATAAGACATTATATCAAAAAAAGAATATTAAAATAATAGAGATGCAAACTCAGTATCATGTTATCAATGTCATCCTATCGTCCTCTATCTCCAATGTTTTCGTTGATTCTAGTTGGCTCTTAGATAGTGTGCTAGGCTCAACGAACAGTCTTCCTAGAGAATGAGATTGAATATGAAATGAATGTAATGCTAAGACATGATTATTCTAATGCTAAACATGATTGCTAAAATGAAATATTATGATGATGTTGAGTACTAGTGCTGATAATGACAATGCTAAGATGCTAGAATGCTAGAATGTGATTAATCTCTAATTCATCTGTTGTGTGTTGTAAACATTGCTTGGATTTGTAGTGCTATTTATAGATTTTTTTGAAAGCTTCTGATTGGCTGATATGATCAAAGATTTTGAAAATTCCTAGCAGATCGAATGGTTGAAGATGGACAAGACTGAAGAAAAACAGAAGAAAACAAAAAGCAATATTTATTTTCTTTTCAGAAAAAGAGATAAGATAAGATGATAAAGATGAATTGTAAAAATCATCTTTTTGTGAGATTATGGAAAGATTTTCAAGAAGATAAATAATGAATTATTAAATTCAATTATTCATTTATAGGTGACATGGATATTTTTCTTAAAATAAAATATTTATCCTAGATTTGAAGAATAATTGAAGATTTCATAGTAAATAAAATATTTAATTATGATTTTGAAAAGATATGGAAGATATTTAATTAAACTTTTTAAGAAATGGTATGTAAATGCAATTAATTAAATAAGATATTTAATTAACTAGAAGAAGAATTTGAAAAGAAATATCTAAATTTAATTAAATCAAAAAGATTTAATTAAATTCAAAAGGTGATAATTAATTAAAATAAATAAAGTGTATTTATTTAATTAATCAAGTGGACATATGAATGTGAAATAATTAAATAAAAATCGATTTATTTAATTATGATAGAAAAATAAATTGAATGACAAATATAATTAAATTAATTAAATGTAATCATATGTAGAAGACTTTAGAGAAATTAATTAAATAATAAATATTTAATTAAATGCCAGGATTAATTAGACTTGACCAATTTTATGCATATACATTTTAAGTGATGTGTGAAATGAATTGCTTCAAAGAAAATATTCCTGCTTTCGAAAGAAATTTTTGCCCCTAATCGAAAAAATGTGACTGATATGCCCCTGATTTGAACCTGATATGTTTCTAATTGGAAGATATTGCTAGTGTTAATGATGCACCCTCAAGAGGTAAATCATTGATGATGATATGAGTTGTTGATAATGTTTGAAAATTTTGATTTGATGATGAGATTTTGATTTTGATGTGAATCCAGTGATTTAGCTCTCGAAAAATGATGTATAAGGATGCCCTAGTGTGAAAATAAGGTCAAAGTTAGATAAAAAGATAAAAATAAAATAACATGCCACCAAAACTCACCTTTTTTTACCTTTAAAAGGTAAAAGGGAAGAAAAGAACAAGTCATTTTCACCTTTTGACTTTCAGAAACCTTGTGCTCTAATAGTGACTTGGCAAGATGGAGATTCTATACCAAAGACATAGATTCAAGTAAGCCTGCCGATACCGGAGACCAACTGCCTATGGACCATCGGTGAGTCGATCCAACCCCTTTTGCTTTGAAATTTTCTGTTTTGAATCAATTTTTCATATTTTTTCTGTGGATTTAGATTGTTACGGGCTGTTTGAGCACTTTTAGGATGTGTTTTAGCACTTTCGATGTTTGTTTGAGCGCATATAGGTTTTTTCATTTTTTCATTTTCGCTGTAAAAGCCAGTTTAGCACATCTAATAGATAGAATATCACTTATAGGATGTCGTAGAAGAATTAGTACTTTAGCACATCTAGGAAACAGTTTAGCGCTTTTAGGGTTGTGGCGCATCTAGTGAATAAAATAATGCTTTCGATTAGAGTTTAAACGCTTTTAGGGAAATAGTGCATAGAGGAAATGAATGAGCACATCTAGGGCACAAAATGATGCATCTTAGTTTGAGTGCATCTAGGGGAAAATTCAGCGCATATGGGGAAAACTTCAGTGCATATAGGGTTTTAGCGCATAGAGGCCGCAGATTAGCGCTTTTAGGAAATGTGCCTGTTTGATAAAAATGATGAGGTTTATTACTTCTTTGGTCAATAGATATAAAAATAGGCTTGTCATCATGTTGATATGGATAGAAAATATGATAAAGAATGGATAAATTTGTTTCCCAAAATAGAAATCAAAGAGTAGATAGCTAATAACTTTGTCTCCCCTGAACGAAAAACAAAGAGTAGATGATTGATATATCTCCTTATAAATTTTCTTTCTGCAATAGAAAACAAATAGTAGATGATTGATTGAAAACATATTTGCATTCGTAATGAAAATACAAATAGAATGATGCTTTGATTGTTGATAAATTTGCATTCTTGAAAAAGAAAACAAATAGTAATTGATGATAAAGCAGATTGATGTGATATTCAGATAGATAGATTGTGTATTGATTGCATGATATGAGTCACCTAGATAGGACACTTGATATGGGTCACTGATATGGGTCATTGATAGATAGACATGAGTCGAAATGATGTGCTTGATTGAGATTGAATCATTGATATGATGTTGATTGATTGTCCTTGTGATAACCGAAAATAAGAGGTTTTCAAAAACCTCTAGATTAGGGAGTGTCACTTAGCGGGGTGGGATCGGATACCCGAGCTGAAACCAGATGATATAGTGTTGATAGGGGTATGTGGATTTGGATCTTTGTTGTCCATGCCTCTGATTCGGGTCAATAGGGGACTATTGACCATGCTAGCAGAGAGGTGGCATTCAGAGCATAACACCTTTCATTTACTAATGGGTGAGTTGACTGTGATGCCTAAGGATATTTACAGGATTCTGGGGATTCCAGTGGTAGGCACCCTTGTGTTCTATAATCACAAGGAGCTAGGTGGTACATATGCATTGAGGATACTATATGGTGATGTAGATATAGTAGGGTATTGGGTGCCATGGGCAGATTTCAGGGGGTATCTGGCCTTACCTATAGTTTTGGGTGCATTTATTGGAGGTCTCCTTTGTCCAGATCACTGGTCAAAGGGGCTATTAGTGGGATGGGGGAGGATCCTTGAGTAGATGCTAGTATAGCCATGAAGATATGCTTGGGGGAGTTGCATGTTGGATCACCTATATCATGACCTACATCAGGTGGTCTATAGAGGCTCATCCAATTTGTTGTGCGGGGTTACACTGCTCCAAATCTGGGCATGGAAGCATATTGTTGTAATGAGACCAGCTTGTCCCAGAGTGAGGCCACCAAGCAGACCATATGTGTTTGCATATTCTATGTTCCTTGTCCAGCCTAAGTTGGGAAAGTTGGATTACTAGAGACGGTGCCTTGATGATATGGATGTAGTGATATGGTGGCCATACATAGATTGCGAGCCATGGGATATAGATCATTTAGAGATGTCATTTGAAGGTATACCCCAATTTGTGATAGGGAGGACCCCATTCATCATAGAGAGATTCTTAGCATTGTGGGTGCAATGAAAGTTCAAATTTACACAGGGGATGCCTTAGGGTGCTGCTTACTATGCACAAAGCAAGGATGAGGCAGGATGGGGACCTTGCATTTCATATTAGATAGCATATATAGAGTATATGGATTTAGCGCTCGAGGCATGGGATGATAGGTAGGATATTCTTGATGCTGGTATGTCCGATGAGTACTCAGTTTATTATTGTACATATCCATTTCCATAGTTGACATTTCCATATGAGCCAGCTCCCATTTTGGTGGCACCTCCAGGGGGTAGGAGACAGGAGGATGTGGTAGGGAGTGAGCAGGCAGTGGTTGGGGGAGAGGAGGCAGATAGTGGAGAGGAGGAGGAGAGCTCAGATGGGGATGATGGGGATAATGGTGGAGATGAGGGGCGGGTGCCATTGAGACTGAGGCTAGACATTTTGGGAAATATTTAGATCATGCGGAGGCCGAGGATTGGGATTGGGTGGAGGATAGTGATTAGGGTTGCCTCCACATCACAGTAGGGATAGATAGATACTTTGAAGGTCTAGGTATAGACACTGCAGGGACAACAGGAAGAGTTGAAGAGCTAGTTGGCTCAGGCATAGAGTATGGCAGTGTAGTTACAGGCATAGGCACAGACACAGGTATAAGCATAGGTACCTCAGCTTTCCCCAGACCCACAAGTAGCCTAGTTGATAATAGAGAGGGATTCCCTTAGATAGAGGGTAGCAGAGGCAGAGGGTGTTGTGTAGAGACTCATGGGCACTGTGGAGAGTGTGTCGTTGCAAGAGGTCATTGCAGAGGGATTTGAGATGGCCAGAGAGGCTGAGTACTATCAAGTTTGATATGAGGAGTTATGTCCTCCTAAGCATAGAGAGCCTTTCCCACAGTCCCACAGTAGGACTAGGAGCAGGACATAGACAACCACACAGAGCTTGGGGGTTATCGGGCCTCGACGAGATCCAGATGCAAGGACTAGTGGTAGACCACCATCCTTGAGACCAACTCCATCAGGGGGGTCCACTAGCCAGCCTTGAGCCATTGATGTAGGATTGTTGATATACATCATATTCTTGGAGCATGTATATTGATTTTGATCACATTTCATATATGTGTAGACTTTTCAGTTTCATTGGACTTTTGGACATTCTATATGTATTTTGATGAGCGATGATATGCAACAGCAATGAGTTTTGATGATGTGTTGTATTTTTTATATGATGTTTTGATATGGTTATGCATTTATTTCCTCATGATGTGATATGGATGTATGCAAATGATTTGATGAATGATCATGATATGCGGGATGAGTTATGATATGCCCATGATGATACCGTATGTTATGCTAATGATGATGATTTTATGCTATCCTTATGATGATTTTTTTATGATGCGAACTAATGATGTCATGCAAGTAGATGAGGATGACAAAATACCACATGTTGAAATGATATAATTTATGATATGAATATATGCTTTTTTAATGATGTGGAAATGTAATGTTTGTATGAAATTCTTGTGTGCAGATTTTTCAAATGCCATAAATGATGATGATGTGATGTTGTGTTTATGAACTGCATCATGAGTTCTTAGGATGAAAATGAATGAGGAAATGATATGAAGTGATATGTGATATGAATCAAATGTTGTATGAAAAATGATAAATAAAATGATATTGAAAATGAGAAAAGATGTGGATGATAAATGATGTGAAAGGATTAATAATGATGAAATGTATGATATGAAATGTAATGAATATGAAAAAGATTGATGAGATGATAAAATGAAATGAGATGGAATGATAAAATGAAATGGTGAAATGAAATGAAATGATATGAGATGATAAAATGTAAGGAAATGTAATGGTAAAATAAAATAAATTATGAAATGAAATGAGATGATAAAATGGTATGATCTGATGAGATGATAAATGATAAATGATAATTATATGAATAATAAGGATATGAAAATGATAATGATGAGAAAATGATATGATGAATATGAAAAATGATTAAATAATGATATGATATAAAATGTAATGAGATGGAATGATAAAATGAAATGAAATGTAATGATATGAAATAATGAAATGAAATGATATGAGATGATGAAATGTAATGAAACGAGATGTAATGTAATGATATGAAAATGTAATAAAATGAGATGATATGTAAAATGTAATGATAAGATGAAAATGTAATAATATGATAAGATGAAAATGAAATGGAGATGGGAAATGGAAAACAACGATGTAGAATGAAAATGACATGGACGTGAAAATGATGGATGAGATGATAATGAAAGTGATATGAAAAAGCTTAATGAATAAATGAATGATATGAAATGATAAAGGATTAGAATGATATGGGAATGAAACAAAGATGATAAAAATGAGAATGATCAATGATATGCAATGAAATGATATGAAATATGATAAATGAAATGATAATGCAACATGAAGGATCAATAAATGAGAAAGGATCTAAATTATATGAAAATGAATGATACATGCTAAACTATATGATATGTACAAGACCTGGATGAAATGATAATGATTAATGAAATGAGGATGAAGATGAAAGATGATAATGAAACAAATGTCTGAATGTCCTCCACAAATAGTCTAAAGAGACATGACAATTGTTGATGTGTTTGTTCAGCCTTGCAAAACTCTAATGTGAATCCAATATGTAGATATGTACATTGATCTAAATGAAATGCAACTAAACAAAACCAACCATTTGTTGAGCCTTTTGTTAGCTTTCTCAAATAATCATAGAGCATTTTAAAATGTTGGAAGTATGTACAAGCATCAAAGGGGAAATTAGCACCAATGATTACCTAAGTACAACTTTCATGATTTTTGATATAGCAAGCGAACACAAGCTTCGAGGTATAATTGAACCGAGATGACCTGAGCATTTCTTGCATAAATAGACAAAGACTAACCACCTTATGATGAAAATGTGGAACTGTCATCAATGATATGCTTTGGAAATCATGTATCATGACATATTTGCACCAAATCGATAGTTAACCTCAAGATAGAAGACAAAGAAAAATCATCGTCTTTCCTTGCCAGTCTAGTTCAGTACATCAACAAGTGTACTCTAGAGAGATGATATCAAAAAATCAAACAACCATTGTTCAAAATGTAAAACTAATATTCTAATCATTATTCAGATTTTAGATCATCCAGATTTGAGTCATGATATGATATTTGCTTAAAACTATTGTGATATGGATCAATGATTGGATAGTTGTTCATAGGATTTGATTGTTTGTTTGCATGGTTGGATTTGATGTCATTGTCTAGCTATTTCAATAAAACTTGAAAGTTGATTGCCCCCAATATGTCAACATTTGCCCCCAGTATTGACACAACTTGTCGAAAAGGATATGTACAATAATCAAGCCATGGTAAGATGTTATCACTCTAGGAAAATGATGGCAGCATGATGCTGGTATGACCCTAAGATGATGGAAAGATGCATGAAATGAAGGCTGAGAAGCGAAGTGCAAAATATGAACTAATAGATGGAGAGCTACAAATAGCATCTATTTTCCAAATTTTCACTATTTGTTTTTATTGCATTTTTCTAATTTATTTTTTTTGTCGCTACCGAGATGCCTATTTGCCAAGTTTTGACCAGGGTAACCATTTTTTTAGGACTTTTTTTGTTGTTTTTGTATTTCTTCAAGATGTTTTATGCTATTTTTTGTATTTTTTTAGGACTTCTTCTAAATGATGATAACTTCTTCAGACATAATACATTTTCAGGTGCATGCTGTTAATGGGTTCGTCAAATAGGTCCCCTTCTGGCATTGATAGCTTGTATGCTCCTGAACCATATACTGCTATGACCACATAAGGACCCAACCAATTTGGTTCAAACTTTCCTTTCTTCTCTCTGTCTTGCTGATTTTGTGGGTTCTCTTTTAGAACAAGATCACCAACCTAAAAGGTACATGGTTTGACTCTGTGATCATAGTTGAGAGACATCATTTGTTGGTATGCTTTCAAATGATTAGCTGCTTATCTCTTTTCATCAAGAAGTTCTAGTTCTTGCAGTCGGGAAACTCTATATTCATCATATGTGATTAAACCTTTCAAAGATACTCTGATTGATGGAATCTCAACCTCTAAAGGTAGGATGGCTTCTACTCCATAGACAAGAGCAAACGATATTGCTCCTGTTGGTGTTCGGATACTAGTTCCGTAGGCCCATAATGTAGGATTAAGTTGAATGTTCCAATCTTTCCCTACATCATTCACAGTCTTCTTCAATATTTTTAGTATTGTTTTGTTCAAGGCCTCTGCTTGGCCATTCCCTTGTGGATAGTAGGGTGTTGAATATGAAATCTCTCACAAAGTTCATCAACATCCTAATTCTTGAATGATCATCCATTGTCTGTAATGATGGAGTTGGGAATGCCATACCGACAAATGAGATAGTTGAGTATGAATGATGAGATTTGTTTTCTAGTGACTTTAGTGAGAGGTATTGCCTCAATCCACTTGGTAAAATACTTTGTTGTTGTGATGATGAACTTGTGTATGTTTAATGATGAAGGATGAATCTTGCCAACTAGATCTAGCCCCCATTGAGAGAATGGTTAGGTTGGCATGAGCAATTGAAGTTCTTGTGTGGGAGCATGAATGAAATTTCCATGTATCTGACATTTAGAGAACTTCTTAACAAAAGTGAATGATTCCCTCTCCATTCTCGGCTAGTAATAACCCATTCTAATCAATTTCTTGGATAAGGTTAGTCCACTTTAATGAGTACCAAAAATGCCACCATGAACTTCTTGTAAATCCTTGTCAGATTCATCACATTCAAGACATCGAAGTAAAGTACCATCAAGACCATGGCAGTAGAGGATGTCAGCGATGAGGGTATAGCGAGAGGATTGGAGGATAAAATTGTGCTTTTGGTTATGAGATAAATCAGGTGGTAAGATGTCATCTTTTAGGTAGGCATAAATCTTGCCATACCAAGGTGAATTAGATCCTACCAAGTGGCAAATGATTTGGCTTTTAGGGGTGTCATAAGTAGGTGCAAATGATTGTTCCACTAGAAATTCATAGCAAGCTTGAGTTTCTGGGAGTTGTAGCAATGATGCTATCGTGGCCATGGTGTCAGCTACTTTGTTATCAAGTCTTGGAATTTGTATAAATGTTATGTCCATGAAGTACTTATTGAAGTCATCAACCATTTTCTTGTATGGCAACAGTTTGTCATCTTTGGTCTGATAATCATCATTGATTTGATTAATGACTAATTATGAATCACCGTAGACTTGTAATTCAATGATTCTCCATTCTAATGCTATTTTGAGTCTAGTGATTAGAGCTTCATACTCGGCTATGTTATTAGTGCATGGAAACATTAGCCGATATGACCGAGGAATGGTATTTCATTGAGGGGTGACAAAGAGTATCCCTGCCCTCGATCCATGTTGGGTAAATGAACCATCAAAATATAATGACCAAGGTTGCTTTGATTCTACAGTGAAGATATCAACATCTGGAAATTCAATGTGCATGGGATGCTCTGCTTGTAGTGGTGCTTCAGCTAGTTGATCAACGATAAATTGTCCTTTGATTTCTTTGCGATCAATATAATGGATATCAAACTCACTTAATATCATGACCCATTTTGCTAGCCTTCCTATCAATGTAGCTTTGCTTAATAGATACTTGAGTGGATCAATTTTGGCAACAAGATTGATTGTATGAGTTAACATGTAGTGTCGAAACTTTTGTGAGGAAAATACCACTACTAGGCAAGCCTTCTCAATGAAAGTGTAGTTGAGTTCATGACCTATTAACGTTCAACTAATGTAATAAATTGAACATTCCTTTCCTGTAGAGTCCTCTTGTGCTAACAATGCCCCCAAAGATGTCTCTATTGTAACAATGTATAAGATGAGTGGTTTGTCTGGATTTGGTGGTACTAGAACTGGTGGGTTCATTAGATACTGCTTGATTTGTTGAAAGGACATTTCACACTTATCATCCCATTTGAAAGGAACATTCTTATGCAATAGATGTGTGAAGGGTAGGATTTTATCTGATAGTTGTGCAATGAACCTTCGTATAGATTGGAGTCATCCCTATAGTGTCCTCAATTGACTGATATTCCTTGGTGGAGGCATTTCCATGATTGATTGTACTTTGGTGGGATCTACTTCAATCCCTTTTACTGAAACTATGTATCCCAAGAGCATTCCAGATGTTACTCTGAAAACACATTTCTTAGGGTTGAGGCAAACTTTGAACTTTTCCAGCCTTGCAAATATTTTGGATAATATCTCGAGATGTCCTTCTCTTGTGTATTATTTTTCTAGTATGTCATCGACATAATATTCCATGAATGTGTGCATCATGTCATGAAAATATGTAGTCATAGCCCTTTGATATGTAGCCCCAACATTCTTTAAACTGAAAGGCATGATGTTCCAATAGTAAGTCCCCCATGGACATGTGATAGGTGTTTTGTCCTGGTCTTCAAGTGTAATCTTGATTTGGTTATAACCAGAAAAACCATCCATTAGTGAATACATAGAATGGCCAGCCGTCAGATCAACTATGGTATCAATGCTTGAAAGAGGGAAGTCATCCTTAGGACATGCCTTATTAAGATCTCTAAAATCTATACATACTCTAACACATTTGTCAGGCTTGGATATAGGAATAATGTTGGAGATCCATTCTACATAGTCAATTGATCTTATAAATCCCACATCAAGGAGTTTCTTAAGTTCTTCCTTAACTAGTAAGGCAACATGAGGATGTATCTTTCTAAGTTTTTGTTTCACAGGTTTTATTACTGGTTTAATAGACAAGTGATGCATTATAAGATCAGGATCAAGACCTAGCATGTCTGCATAAGACTAGGAAAAGTTGACTTGATTTGTTCTAAGAAATTCCATGAACTTAGGTACTTTATTTTTCATTGATGCAACTAGCTATAGAATCCTTGGTCTTTTTGTAGTTTCAAGATTGACTGCTTTTGTAGTCTCAATCAAGATGGGAGATCACTCATGATAGTGCTTCGGGAGAGTGTCAAGCATCCCATCATCTAGTTCCTTAAAAAGGTTTTCACCATCTGATACGCTCTTTTTTTTAACTTTTTCTTGATCTAACACTGTCAGACTATGGTTTTCACCATTAGATCTTTCTTTTTTATTTTTATTTTTGCAGCTAGGAGAATTGACACTCTCCTGACTAAGGATCTTATGTCGAAAATCACCACTGGAACAATCATTTATATCTTCTGTAGAAAGGAAGTTCATGATAGATTCATCAGTTGGAAACATAGGTATATCAAGAGGTTCAGATAGATCCCAATCAATGAGATTAGGATGTATTAGTGGTAGCGGGTCATTAAACAGTGAGAAATCGGCTATTGTTATGGTCATAATTGATTTTTTTGTAGGATCTGAGGTATGAGGTAGGTTAGTGATGGTATTGTCCTCATGATAGTCTTGTTCGATTAAATCTGACTCAATATCACTAGAATCATAGTCACGTTGTAGTTCAAATTCATGTGGTTGGGTCCCTAAGCCTTCTCCTTTGATTAGAGTAGGTGTATACTTGTGTATCACATCAACCTGTTTGTCCCTCTAGAATTCATCATTATGGATGGTATCCCATTCATATTCTCTAGAGTCTATGTTAGAGTTATTATTGATGAAATTTTGAATTGTTGTCAAGCATGCTTCCCTTGGATCAGAACTTTCTTGCAATGTGAGTACAGTATCATTCAATTGTTTGGATTTTGTTTCTTTCAACCTAGTATCATAGCCTAGTATTGTTTTATCTTTTGCAACAAGTCCTGGAGGGTCAATAGGCTCAACTACTCCTTCTTTTCTCTTTTCGATATGACCATTACCATCATAGCCCATATTTTGCATGATTGAATATCCCTTACCATATTTATCAGTTGGTAACTTGATATTGAGAACTATTTCATCTTCATCTTTATAGAGCCAACTTAGAATATCTCTATGCTCAGGATCTTCCATGGGGAATTTTTCTTTGATAAAATGTCCATTAAACTTTGTATTTGGCCTTATTGGTGGTTGCATTGATGTTGATGCTATAGATATCTGTTGTTGTGTGATAGAAGGTTTCCCATGTGACTGAGGTGATGTAGGTAGATTAGCAAGATAGAGAGAGTATTCCCCTACTCCATTGTCCTTGAACCCTAATTTCTTGTCAAAGCTTTTGGTTAACTGACTGGTTTGCATATCAACTTTGAGAGAAGTATTACCAGAAGCTTCTTGATTTTTGGGAACCAAAGTATCTTGACTAGCTTTGATGTTGGCACAAGTTTGAATTTTTGAATTGTCAGTTGTTATTGTGATCTCTTGTCTATCATAAGGAAACTTAAGACATTGATGATATGTGGATGGGACAGCTTGCATCTCATGGATCCAAGGATGACCCAACAAGATGTTGTATGCAAGATCACGATCTAATACTTGACAAAAAGTATTTTTGATAACAGGTTCCACTCTGACTGGTAGCATGATTAAACCTTTGGACGCTCTTTCCTCATCATCATAGGCTTTAATAGTAATCTTTCCTCTGGGATCAATGGAGTCCTCAGAAAATCCTAAAGCCTTAAGTAGCTTCATGGTTCATATGTTCAAACCAACACCTCCATCTATTAGAACCCGTCTGACATGAAACTTGTGGACCATGACTTCTAAGTATAATGATGAATTATGAGGATGTGTCATGGAAACATAATATTTTTTGGAGAATGAAAGGCATGTGGGTGAGGAAAAGTGTCCCACCATGGCTTGAAATTGATCCACATCCAGATCATTGGATATAGTTGTTTCAATGAGGGCTTTGTCTAAAATTTCCTTATGTGCTGAAGAAATTTTCAAAAGTTCTAAAATAGAGATCTGAGCAGAAGTTTTTCCAAGTTGATTGATTAGATCATATCGATGTTGAGATGGGGGAACAATGGATTTTGAAGGAGCACCTTTTAAGACAACTTTAGCTTGTGCCCTTGCTGTTACGTTAAATTCTCCATATTCCATTTTCTCTTTGACTTTTATAACATTAACCCGCTCATCATCAGTGTAGATATGATTGATTATATGCTCATCGATATGATTCACTTTTTTTTTTGAAGACTCACCATTTTGATAGTTGGGCAAAGGGTTTCAAAATACTTGGTGGTCTTCGTTCGATTGTTGGTGTCCTACCTTAATGGTTTCATTTTTTATCAAGTCTTGGAGTACATTCTTCAAGGCTTGACAATTATTCATTTGATGGCCCTTGCATCGATGATAATCACAATAGTATGTGTCATTCCATGATGGCAGCTTCACACTGGGTTCGAAGTTACATTGAGGTGGTAGGGTAATTACATTCTTCACCATCAATTCTTTAAGGGCGGATTCCAAAGATTTCCCCAAAAGAGTAAAATTTCTTCTATTGGAGAAAAATAAAGGTTGTTGTAGATTTGTGTTTGATGTATTCCCTAAGGCCTTGTTATTTTTGTTTCCATGATACCCTTCATTGTTGGTATTACCTTGATTTGGAGCAAAAGGTTGATTTTGGTTATTCCTCAGAGGAGGAGGATCGTTTCCCTGATTTGTAACTGAGTTGACATTGCTATAGTTATTGTTGCGAGGAACACTAAGAACAACTGTCTTAGGGGATACATGATGTGCATCTACAACACCATCATTGACCACATTTTTCTTGCAAGTCCAAAACTTATATTTGTCATTGTGGTGATTTGAGGAGCTAGGATTGTCTCTATCAAGTTTGATTATCCCCCTCTAGACTAATGCACTTCCAATTGTGATTGCATTTTCAATCAATTTTTGAAAAGAGGGAGGACAATGAAGATTTACACGATAACTCATCTCTTGATCCAAGATGTTTATGAAGGTAGTGATCTTTTCCTTTTCAGGAACATGATGTGGATATCTAGCGAACAATCTTCTCCATCTCTTCAGAAATGTGATGAATGGTTCACCAAGTTTTTGCTTAGCCTTGCATAGATCAATCATGGTTATTTGTTGTTGTATGTTATAGGAATATTGTGATATGAACTCATTGATTAATTCCTCAAATTTTTTGACAGGCGATGTGTTTTTTGATAACCACTCCATAGATTGGCCTCCAAGACTTCTAGGAAACAAGCGCATTAAGTATGCATCCTCATGAGAAAACTCTAGAGTCATGTTTCAGAAGTCCCTAATATGGTCAATTGGGTCTGATTTCCTGTTATAACAATTAAACTTTGGGATTTCACAATGCTTAGGAAACGGGATCATGTTGAGATGTCGAGCAAAGGGGTATGGAAAGATGTCATAAAGAGCATATGTCTTCATTGTGGTTCCCCCTTGTAAGTCTTTAACTTTCCCTTGAAGTTCCTTAAATTATTGAGACAAGGCACTAATATCGGTCAAGGGTGTCTCATCAAGATTCCTTTTTAAGTTCTCGGTGTTGAAATCATGAGGCAACTTAGCTCCTTTATCAGTTGGATATAAGAAATATTTTTCTTTGTCACGTTCTAGGAGTTTTTCTATTGCTTTGAGAAATTTTGGATCTTGCTCGGCTTCTCTAAGGCAACGCTCTTCTTCTTGTTTGTCATCACTATATTCAAGGGTTTTTCTCATATCTCTGTCAGAAGTAAACGGATCCTTTGCTCCTTTGGCCATGTTGTCTTCAAAAAGGGGATTTCGACTCACACTATAAAGAGGATCACTATTTTTACCTTCTTCTTGTTGAATATCTTCCTTCAGCTTATTACATTATGATCTTGTAAAACAGGCATATGATTTCAAGATGTTCTTCTAAACTTAGATCATAGTTTGATGAGTACCACCAATGATGATGTTTTAATTTGACAAGATGAAAATATTATGATATGACCAAAACTATGTTCCTAATTTGTGGTTGTGGCTTCCAATGATAGAGTATGTTAGAATCCTGTTAGGAAAAGTTGAACCAAGAATTTATAAGTTTGTGATGAAAGGGGCACTTGTAAGATTTGATCTTTGTTTTCGAAGAATGATCAGTATATCAAATAGCCTATTTCAACTCACTGAAGTATTTGACTAGGATGTGTCAGATATTCAATAGAAGGTTGTGGTATATAGTTGAAATCAAGAGGTTGATTGTGATTGTGTCGTTGTGAGAAGGCTCTTCTTTGAAAATATGCTCGTGAATCTAGTGGGTCTACAGCGTATTCGCCAGTAAATCCCCTAACAAAATCTTGGTACCTATGGAGAAATTTGTGATAATGGAGCAAGAAGTTTCGACTCAGGTATAAAAACTCCCTTCGTTGTAAGGTTTTCTTGCATCCTAGAGGTTTCTTGGGTTTCTTGATTTTATTGGCAATTGACTTCTTGACAAACTTGGTAGATTTCCACTCCCTAAGCATGAGAGAAAATGTTCATATGCTACTGGACCGAGAATGCTATAAACTTAGATCTATCAAAAACAATGATTCAGGAAAAGTGACATATGTGCTATTTTTTCCCCTATATGCGCTTTAGAAATAGGGATATGCACCAGAGAAATGGTCAAATGTGCTACAATATGTCCTAGATGTGTTACTCTATGTTGTAGAAAAAAAATGTTGTGACAGTGACCGAAAAGTTTTTTTTCAGAATAGCCAGTGTATGCACTAAAAAAGACCCTAAAAGCATTGAATTAACCAGTGAATGTGCTAGAACAAACCTCATATGCAATAGAATATACCATATATGTGCTAAAATAGTTTTTTCGAGGTAACTTTTTGAATAGTTTGCGAGTAGTTTCAGCTAAAATTTGACATGTTCATTTCAGATGATCTTTAATCTGAATTAGTGTGATTGAAAATGTAGTAAACACTCTAAAAACAATTATTTTTTTTCTTTAAGTCTTATACTAAACATCAAGTTTATGCTTCAAAAATGTTTTTCAAAAAGTTTTTTCATAGATTTTACACATGACAGACAATTCAAGTAGACTCACTCTTAGTGCTCAGGTAGGTCATCATAATAATCAACAACCCACATCTTAGAACTGCGTCAACTCACACAGTTGTGTCACCCCCGAAGGGGCGCCCATGTTTTTGTCTTTTCCAGGTGTGTACTCAGAGTGACAGAAGTGGATACCAGATCCCCTAAGAAAATAGTCCTTGGCAGTTATATGGTGAGTATCTTGGGGGCAGATTCTTCCCTCCCCTTGCACTATGATTATTATGATGTTCAGAAACTAACTTCGGTTGGCTACTACACTAGGTTCATAGTAAGGGTTTCTATTTGGCGCGGCAATAATAAACTCCCTCAAGAGACCTCCCAACCTTTAGAAAAAAGGATTTGGGGATGGTTATCTTGTACACTACTGGAAAAAAAGGGTTTCCCTTGATTTTCTTTAAATTTTATAGTGGGGCGGAATAGCCTGGCTTTGGCTTGAACCCACTTGAGTTGTTCCTCTTGGGTGAGTACTTTTTCCCACAAGAGCAGGCCCTCTACAAGATGTAATAAAGCAGTAAAATTGCTTGAATGTAAAAGGAAAGTCTGGTATTTTGGTCACCCAGTTAAGGGGAGAGCATAGACCTATTGCCATAAACAAAGTAGACGCTATTCTTTTTTAAAACCCAAATCACACTTATCTAAACTATGTGAAGATATTGCTTCACAAAAAGCATGGGATTTATTTTAACCACAAAATCAATGTGTGGTGACTATCCTAGATTGCTTCATTTTAAATCCATGTCTATCCTAGGGTTGCTTCTTTTTAAAACCAGTTGTGACTATCCTAGATTGGTTCTTTTTAAACTAGAAGATGTTTTGTCTACAGAAGGCGTCAGACTCAGAAACCTATTTAGTTACAACCTATATGCGCTAAAAGATCACCTATATGCGCAAAAATAACAAGTAAATGCACTAAAAAAGATCCTATATGTGCTACAGAAAGTCCCAAATGCATGACAAAAACTCCTAAATGTGCTAAAACAAAATGCAACTATTTTTTTTTGTTTTTCCAAAAAAAAATACTTAATAAATTGAGTTGGGTATATACGCCATTTTGTCTAGTAGATGCGTTGTTCTGTTCCTTAAATGCGTCAAGAATTTTTATGGATGCGCCGAAGTACCTACAAGAGCATTGAAATAAATCATGGATGTGCTTTAGAAAGCTGTGTATGCGCTTCAGAAATCCTCGTATGCACTAAAATGGAAAAATTTTCCAAAAATCTGAATTCTGGAATGCAAAATCTTGTCAGAAAACCTGCAGATAAATGTTAAAAATGGGGCAAAGGCCCCACGATGGGCGTCATAAATGTGTGGTCAATTTTTATGCGTGTTAAATATGTAAAAATAGATGAATCAAGCACACCAATAAGACATTATATCAAAAATAGAATATTAAAATAATAGAATGCAAACTCAGTATCTTGTTATCAATGTTGTCCTATTGTCCTCTATCTCCAATTTTTTCGTTGATTCCAGCTGGATCTCAGATAGTGTGCTAGGCTCAACGAACAGTCTTCCTAGAGAATGAGATTGAATATGAAATGAATGTAATGCTAAGACATGATTATTCTAGTGCTAAACATGATTGCTAAAATGAAAGATTATGATGATGCTATGAGTACTAGTGCTGATAATGACAATGCTAAGATGCTAGAATGCTAGAATGTGATTAATCTCTAATTCATCTATTGTGTGTTGTAAACATTGCTTGGATTTGCAGTGCTATTTATAGAGTTTTTTGAAAGCTTCTGATTGGCTGATATGATCAACGATTGTGAAAATTCTTAGCAGATCGAACGATTGAAGATGGACAAGACTGAAGAAAAACAGAAGAAACAAAAAGCAAGATTTTTTTCATTTCAGAAAAAGAGATAAGATGATAAAGATGAATTGTAAAAATCATCTTTTTGTGAGATTATGGAAAGATTTTCAAGAAGATAAATAATGAATTATTAAATTCAATTATTCATTTATAGGTGACATGGAGATTTTTCTTAAAATAGAATATTTACCCCAGATTTGAAGAATAATGAAAGATTTCATAGTTAAATAAAATATTTAATTATGATTTTGAAAAGATATGGAAGATATTTAATTAAAAAATTTAAGAAATGGTATGTAAATGAAATTAATTAAATAAGATATTTAATTAACAAGAAGAAGAATTTGAAAAGAAATATCTAAATTTTATTAAATAAAAAATATTTAATTAAATTCAAAAGGTGATAATTAATTAAAATAAATAAAGTGTATTTATTTAATTAATCAAGTGGACATATGAATGTGAAATAATTAAATAAAAATCAATTTATTTAATTATTATAGAAGAATAAATTGAATGAACAATATAATTAAATTAATTAAATGTAATCATATGTAGAAGACTTTAAAGAAATTAATTAAATAATAAATATTTAATTAAATGCCAGGATTAATTAGACATGACCAATTTTATGCATATACAGGAGGTTAGGGTTGGGAAGGTACATGTGGACATTACTCCTCAATAGAAGGAGGTGTAGAGGGAGTAACAAATGGGTGTAGATGTAGATATTAGGATAGATGTGGATGTGGAGGAGATAGGGAGGGAGGTTGAGGTAGAGGAGGCTACATAAGAGGTATCCATCAATGTTGAGGGATGGCAGGAGGTTCCTATTAGAGAGGCTATCCTAGATATTATGTAGGAATATGTTGAGGATAAGGGACAAGGGCCCCAAGCATAGATCCAGGTGCTATAGGTGCATGTACAGGCATTATAGGGTTAGGTAGCTTAGAGGACTATTGAGCAGGACATGACTATGATACATGCACAATGATTTGAGTAGAGTCAATGGATTTCATTTCTACTATCAATGGGGGTACTACTGATTTCACCTGTACATTCTACTAGGCTAGTAGGGAGGAAAAGTATTACAAATATTTATATGATATTGTAGTTCGAGTAGCCGAGAGGGCATCGAGTTATTTAGAGAGTCAAAGAAGATCCCACTCACATAGATCAAAAAGCAATAGAGGGGTGTCCTAGCCAAGGAGATCTCCATACTAGTCACCTCACCATTCCCATAGGGAGAATCATAGGTCATCGAGCTTAGGAAAAAGAGGGGACATGCCTCCCTCCACTCATTTTCCTTAAAAGGACAGGGGTAGCATAGGCTAGGCCTAATTTTTGTATATGTAAATGTATATTGAACTTATGAGATCCACTTTTTAGATAGTATCATGATTTTGTACTATGAAAATTTTTGTGGATATATATATATATATGAGATACAACATGTTTTGAGGCGATTACATGTTATGTTATATGTAAACATGTTTTTATATGATGGATGCTTATGGTTGCATATGATGTTATGTTTCTACTCAAGTATGGATGGATGTACATCATATTAATTTATGCTTATATGCATGTCATGATTTATGGATATTTAATGTTTATAATCTATGTGACTTATGATGCTTATATGATCGATATGAATGATGAAATTATATTTTTAGGACATGCTATGTCATATTTGATATGATACTATATGGATGTTTATTCTAATATGTGATGTAAATTTATCTATATTTTTGTATTTTCCTATGCAATATGTATGACAGTGATGTAGAGCAAGGAGGAAAACCACTAACAAACATAATTCAAGGTGTTTCAACCAATTTCTCAATCATCAAAACCCTATTTTAGCATTCTTCCACAATTCTTGCTTATTCTTCTAGTAGCATTGCAAATAGGGAAAATTGTGCATATCTCTTCAAAAATTCCTCAAACCCACAAAAAAATGTGTTTTAGACACCCATTATCCTCTTCTTTGACATATCTCAAAACCACATATACTTATTTTTGGAACAACACCTCTTAAATTGTATTGGTATGCTAAACAGGGGCTCAATTAGCCCTCTTTTCCAAAGCAACATCCACTCAAACACCTTTCCAACCCTAAATCCCTATTAACAGTCCCTTACCAAACTCCAAACCCTTTGAATCAACATTTTTTTAGAAATTGGAACACTCATTAATGCCTCAAATTACAAAACCCTTGCTTTAGGCTTTTCTAGGCTTGAACCTATGAGGGTTTACTAAAAGTCCACACTCCACACCTCTTCTAACCTTTCCAATACCTCAAAAACATTGTAAAATGTCTTCCCTTAATAATCACCATCCAACCTTTACTACAACAAATTCATCAAAACCCTACATGAAAGCATCACCTTTCAACTCAAAACTCAAGAAACCACAACTAGGGCAGCACTCCAAAACCTTCCATCTACTTCCCTTCTCATGCCAACCAAATTAAATCAAAACCTACATCTACAAGCTCCATTCCACCAAGTTTAAACCAGTTACATTGGGTGGAATGGCTCAAATCCCATTTTATACTCTCAACACCCCTAAATTCTAAGTTTACAGGTTGTTCCTAGAAGGTTGCTTCTAAAATTAGTTATACTTGATGAAAACTAACCAAAAAAACCCAAAATTATCTTAAAACTTAGATCTATCCACTTCATGACAAATTTGGTCAATTTTCTTCCATACAGACCTATACAACAACCTGGAACAACATAGTGTAATGAGAATACACAGAAACTATAGTGAAAATAAGGAATTTTATTATTTATTCTTCACATACAAAGTATTCAACCTCTTCCTTGACTTGTGTGCAGGAAATTTAAACACCAAAACACAAAAACCAATTGAAAAAACTGACTAAACACCTTTTGAACTGCAACTGACCATTGGTATTCTAGCTTTTGCATTTTTGCAACTTTTATATGACAACAATTACAAGATTTAGCAAATTTTCAACAAAGTGGCTCCCAACCAACCAAATGGATTGAAAACACTACAAGATGGTCTATTATAACCTTATTGAACACAAAAGACTCAAAACACCCTAAAAACCACTTAAGACCTTACTTGACCAAACTTGAAAAAATGAACTAACATGGTGCCCCTACATCATACATCCGGCCTAAAAAAGATTCCAAGTCCCTTTGGAAATTGCATTGTTGTAGATCATGCTTCTTCACATCATGTACTTGACCTTCAAATGCTCCTTCATGTGGTGATCATTTCCACTGGATCAGGTATTGAAGCTTAGTGTCATTCCTTGCACATTTGAACTTGTTGCCACTTAGGTATTGCTCCACCTTCACAAACTATCCTGATGAATGTCCTCTGGCATTCGCTTTATTTGTAAATGATGTTGCACTTGCTCTAACACTTGTAAAATCACATTTTCCAACTTTTTATTTGACTATCCTCTCCTTCACCCCTGAAGTATACTTGAATTCATTCACTTGCTCTTGCCAAACACCGTAAAAACCACTTAAGACCTTACTTGACCAAACTTGAAAATTTGAGCTAACATGGTGCCCCTCCACCACATAGAAATGAGATATGATGTTCTAACATGATTATGGATGCAAGATGATGGAAGATGATGAAAATCATATATTTGTTTTTTTGTGTCATAGCATGCCACCGATATGACCGTAGGACTGACATAGGAACTATTAGTGTGAATAAATAATTAGTAAGGATTGAAGAACCAGTTAGATAGATCATTCATCTAAATCACTATTGATGTATTTGATTTTACTTGAGATACTAGTAATCCATGTTTTATCATCATTGAGCATTTTATTATGGAAAGAGTGGATGTATGAACACCTAAGCATGAATTGTGAAGGTATATTTTATTTCCATTTTCTTAAAGATTATTATATATGGACAGGTGGATAGTGTACACCAAGTTGAGACAAACCTTGGTGACATTAGTATTCCATTTTTTAAAGATTTAGACACATCAAAAAAGGAGTGTCTTGATTCATACTAGTGACAATATAACCTTGTTGGAATATGTGAGGATATAACCATAGATCATGTTAAACCTAATGCAAGAAAGTGTTAGATGAACTTTGACCTACATAGGATGTTTTGATTAGGCCAAATATAATTCCAATCACCCACAAGGACATTAGTTTCCCCAATCATCTTACCAAGACAAACCACAAGTAGAAATCAATAGAAAGAAACATCATAACCCATCATTGTTGATCTAATCACTTGTGGATATCATCAAGTAGATTAGGAATATAACATAAGATAAATCAGATAAGATAAGGCTAAACTAGACCAAATGAGTTCACATCTAATTAGATATTTTTTTTCATTGATAAGTGTTTGATATGTTTTCAAAAGATTGTGTCTATTTTTAAGGAATGAGAAATTTAGTGTAAGATGATTGGTCTGGTTTTGATAATGCAACATCCTAGAAGATAAATGATTTTTGATAAGATAGGTGACAATTTTAGATATGAATTCAATTGATCAGCCTAGTTGAGGACTAGTTTGTGTAGTGTCATCTACTATTTCATGATTTTTAAGATCAATTTCATGTAGGATATCATGTTTGTGTCCAACATGTTTATTTCCTAAAAAATATAATTTTATTATGAAATTTAGATTGTGATGAAAATTTTATTATGAAGGACCCTAGGATGAATGACCTATGCCTCGGGGGATCAACAATAATGGGCTTGCCTATGTGAAACACATAGAGATAATGTAGTTTGACTGACCATGACAAGGGATAGTTTATTAGGGAAATGTGGACTATGACGAAGATTTGACTACAATGGACCCTAAAGGAAAAACCTATGCCTCGAGTGCTCATCAGTTATTTTCCTTGCCTATGTACACATGTAGATGCAACATAGTTCAATATGCACAAATTGATATTATTATTTTTTTTTGATATTTTAAGAATTTTTTGGATTTTTCAAAGGATATTTGAATTTTTTGGTTTTTGTATTTTTGTGATAAAATCCTTGGATACCATGTGTAAGATCCTTTTGAAACCAATAGGTCAAGGATTTCCCTCAATCTAGAAGAGGATTAATTATTATGAAAGGGTGAATATGATAGGTAGTTTGATGCTAAATGTTTAATCAGTCTTAGGCCATGAGAAGGGTGAGAAATATTTTATTATGAAAGAGCATGTATGATGGGGTTATGATGGGCCAAATATGATAGAGTAGTGAGAGATGGTAGGGTGGTAGCTAACTACACATGGTGCGTGTTTGCAATTTTTTCACCATGGTACTTATCCAAAGTGCCACCAAAATGGTTTTCACTATAGGACAAATTATTTCTCTTTCTCTTTACTTTTCTATTTTTCCATTTTTTATTTTTTATTTTTTTTCTTTTTAAGGGATCTCCAAAGATCGTGTATAGTGCCTTTGAAGGTGCATGCTATTGATTGGATTAGTTAGTGTTTCAACCTTAGGAGTGGCCAGTTGATAGGTACTATATCCATATGTTGCAGTGATGATATAAGGACCCAACTAGTTAGGCTCAAACTTTCCTAGTTTTTCTCTTTCATGTTGCTTCGTAGGGATCTCTTTTAAGACTAGATCATCAATTTCAAAGTTTCAAACCTTGAATCTCTTATTGTAATTACATATGAGGTGATTCTGATATACATTCAAGTGTGTGCCAATATAGTTTTTCTTCTTTCATCAAATAGTTCTAGATTGTGTACCCTAGAGATTGGTAATCTTCATCATTGACAAAATTTTGCATGGACACTCTCAAGGATATGGGATCTCGAACTCAATCAAAAGGATGGCTTCAGAACTGAAGAAAAGGAAACAAGGTTTAGCACTAGTGGGAGTATGAATGCTCCTACAATAAGCCCATAAGGCTAGATTTAGCTATATGTTATAGTCTAAGCCAACGTTATTGATAGTCTTTTTCATGATTTTTACAATGGTTTTGTTTAACGCCTCCTCTTGACCATTACCTTGGGGATAATATAGAGTGGTAAAGTTATGCTAGATGTGGTATTTTTCACATAATTCTTGAGCATACTAGTTTTTGAAGGGATGCCCATTATCTATGACTATGGAAAATGGTACACCATACTAGCATATGATATAGTTTAGTATGAATTTTGATAATTTTTTACCAATGATATATGTCATTAGAATGGATTCAATCCATTTAGTAAAATACTCAGTTGCAATAATTATGAATTTTTGGTCATTCAAAGATGTAGGGTGGATCTTTCTAACAAGATTTAATTCCCCATTAAGATAAATTCCAAGGTGATGTAACTAGATGAAGTCCCTATGCTGGGGCATGTACTAGATCACCCTAAATCTGACATTAGCTGCATTTCTTTACAAAGTGGTAGGAGTTGCATTTCATTATTTTCCAGTAGTATCTTGTGCGCATAAGCTTATTTTCTAGGGTAGGACCACTAGAGTGACCTCCACATATTCCTTCATGTACCCTTTGTAAAATCCTTTTTTATTCTTCCATGTCAAGGCATCTAAGAAGGGTACTATCTTATGGTGATATAGGGTACTGGTGAGGATAACATATTTAGCACCTTGTCAAGTAAAGGTTTTTCTTTATTTATTCAAAAAGTTAAGGAGGGGGGATTTTATTGTAAAGGTATTCATATATGTCTTTATACCAAGGGGAGTCAGGACTAACAATCTCACACATGAGCTTAGATTTGGGGACATTGAATGCAGGGATCAAAAGCTATTCCACCAAGAACTCACATTAATGCACATTGTTTGGAATTTCCAAGAGAGATACAATGGAAGCCATTGCATCAATTACCTTATTCTAAACCCTTGGAATCTCTGTAAATAGAATGATTTCAAAGTACTCCTTCAAAATTTCCACCATTTTCTTGTATCATACCAGTTTGTCATCCTTTATCTCGTACTCATCATTGACTTGTTGAACCACTAACTATGAATCTCCATAGACATGTAGGTTTTTGATCCTCCATTTGATAGCTTACCTTAGACCTATTAGAAAGGATTTATATTTAGTAATGTTGTTTGTGAAAGGGAAGAAATTTTTTTTTGAATTAGGGATAGTGTCCCCTTATGGTGTGATAAAAAAAGACACTGAATCTTGAACCATGATGTGTGTAATATCTTTCAAAGTACATATTCCACATTATAGATGTATCTAGTTTGAAAATTGCTTCATCAAGGAACTATGTAATAAGAGGTTGGAATGCCTATGTAGGAGCATCTGCTAACTAGTCAATAATGACTTTTCCATTGATTTCTTTTCTTTCTACATACTCTATGTCAAACTCACTAAGGAGCATTACCCATTTTGCTAACCTACCTACTAGTGTCACTTTATTGAGTAAATACTTTAGAGGATCTATCTTAGCAATCAACTTGGTTTATAGATTTAACATGCAATTTCCGTTTTTGTGTTGCAAAGACAACATCAAGGCATGTCTGCTTGATGGGAGTATATTGTTGGAAGAATGAAGAATAATAGACATCTCTATAGTTTTGTGTTGTCATTGATGTCACCATGTTGTGATTGCAAGTCTAAGTCAGTGCTTGATCCGATATTTTGGTCTGGTATTTGAATCGATATTCAAGCTACACACTTTGATATTCTAGTCCACAATCCTCCATAGTTGGTACTTGATGCTTGCAATTTTGGGTAATAGTTTATGATTGCTGAAAGCATGTATGTTCAGAATATATTGTTCTCCAGTGCTTGTATGGTGTATCGACATTATTTTGTTGATTTATTTTTTTAATTAAGTCTATTTTTGGCTGACTTCATGCATAAGTCATGATATGGTGAATTAATTTTTGTTATGCAGATATATGTGTGACCTATCTTTGGTCCATGCCAACATATTGTAGCATATTATACACTTGGATTACATTCATAGAAGCTTTGTATGAAGCCGATAGTTACCTTTTTCAGTTGCATCCAATTAGGCTGACCTAATTGATGCTTATGGATAGATCAAGTATATATATGTTGTTGAATAGTTTGTGAAGATAGAGAGTGATCGATGAAGCATTAGTGAATGCGAAAATGAAGAAAAGTGAAAATTATGTTTAGTGTGTTAAGTCAGTCTATTGAGGATCATCAAAATTGTATCAACACTTGTCAGGTGCACTCTTTTTAGTTCATTTTGGTTGTGAAGCCCAATTTTGTTTTGTAAATATTTTTGTAGGTAGTGAGCCTCCTTGTAAGCAGTGAGCTTTTGTATTCGGACAGTGAGTCCTTTTAGGGCAGTGAGCCTTATACATTTAGTTTTCTTCATTTCATGCTCATGCTTAATAACAGAATAGTGTAGTTGTGAAAATGATAAGTGTTGAAGTTTTTGAGTTTAAATTTGGTGACAACTGATTCACCCCCCACTCTTAGTTGTCTTACACATGTTAACAATTGGTATTAGAGCTTTGGTTCCTAGGTGGAGAGCTTAACCACTTGAGGAGGATCCTGAAGGTTGATCAAATGGATGATAAAGAAGAACTCTGAACTACAATTGAGGATCTTGAAAAAGTTGAAAAATGAAAATAGAGATCTGAAAGACAATCTTGATGATATAGATGAATGTGCCTGAAAGTTGAAAGAACAATTAAATAAATTCAAGGAAAGACACAAAGAAGTGAGTGAGCACCTAAAAGAAGAGATAGTTGAATTGAAAGTGTTTGTAGAAGAAAAGAAGAGAATTGAAGAATGTCTAAATACAATGGTGCAGAACAAGTCTGACGAATGCTCTAAACTTGAACAAGAGATAGTAAACTTGAGAGTAGAACTGGAGAAGGAAAAACTTTGTGAGAATAATTTCAGATCTAGTTCTAATAAGCTTGAAGAATTAATTACAGGACAAAAACCAAGTAAAGACAAAGGTGGCTTGGGAAATGATGCAGGTGAAATTTCTAAGGACAATCAAATGACCTAGGAAAAAGGGAAGCATAAAAGAAAGTTTGGAAGGAGACAACTTGTGAGATAGCATAATGCATAAAGGTATCCCTTTTTCAATGGTATTTGTTTTTCTTGTAATCAATTTTTGGTCCTTTCACTGGAAAATGTTTTGGATGTAATAAATTTGGACATAAAGCTATTGAATGCAGATCTCAAGTGAGAATGATCAGCCAGGTGATGATGAACAAGTTTAATGGGAGTAGAATGAATCAATCCTTTAATGGCTACTACTATACCTGTAACAAGTATGGACATAAATAAAATCAATGTAGATTGAGAAGTAATGGAGGTCAGACCAATTGGAAAAGTGTTGTCTACTATAAATGTAACAAACATGGACACATCTCAAAGGTTTGCAAAAGTAAGAAGGGAAATCAATCTGCTCTAATAAAGAAGAATGAACCGGTAAAGAAGATCGACAAAGAAGAGATGAAGCAAGAGATGAATAAGATATGGAAGAAGAAAGAGGAAGAAGAACTTGAAACTACTGATGTGTCTTTTCCCTCATCCGGTATAAACAATTCCTCTAGGAATTAGACCTAGCATGGTCTTAGGGGGAGCATTATTAGAAAATTGTAAAAACCCCCTGGATGAATGGTATGTCAGAGGCTAGCACAAGGATGGAATGTGAAGAATGAATAATCAGAGGTTTTGGAAAAGGAACCAAAAGAAAACATGTTGAAATGATAATTTGTAGATAGAGTTAGGGTTTTCTGTGTTGAGAAGAATGTTTTTAGTATCCTTTTTATGTCTACCACATTTAATATGTTTTAGGGAAAATCGATGGTGTACAAGATAAAATTTTAATCCTTTTGATTAGTTGAGAATTTGAAGAGTTTGAAAAGTGCCCTGGAGTGATCTCAAAGTGATCTAAAGCATTTCTAAATAAATTTGAAGAAACTATTATGAATACACAAGAATTATTATTCAATCTGCGAAGGAAAAGAAGTATTGACTGAACATTAATGATTTCAAGAAATTTAAGCACGAAAATGGATAGAGGACTGAGTGATGAAATTCCACTAAAGATGAAAGGGGTTGAATTGGAAGAATTTGATGATAGGAAGATAAAGGAAATGGAACTAGGGCTGAAGGAAAACTAATTATAGAGCATAAAAACCCTAGGTATGGATTTATGGGGAGAATTTCCTTGGTTTGCAGATAAATATTTCATCTTGTTCTTGTTGAGTTATTTCAAGAATGACAACATTGTATTGGACAAACCCTACCTAATTACAAAGGAATCAATCAAAGTGATTACTGGCTTATGTAGTATTGGGGATCTTCCTGGAAAGACAATACCGAGTCAGTTTGAAGTGGGTTCATCCTCCGATAAGTGAGAGTTGGAAGTTATCATTGCTGAGTCTCCTCTAGAACTGAAAAAGAGGAAAAATATTGTAACAGGTGTCCTGAAAGAGAATAATGAAGACAAATATATGTCTAGGTCTGATACAAAGGATATACAAATGTTACTAGATAAGGATGAGATGAAGAAGATTGCTGAAATGTGGAATGTGTGCTCTCTGGTTTTGAGAAACTTAAAATTGATGATGTGTTGGTTGATTATTTGATGAGTAAAGGTATTTTATTTTTAGATGTGTTAGATTCTTTACCAAATGATCTTGTAGAGATTGTTGAAGAGAGAACATTTCTGGAAGGATCCGAAGTACATAAATTCAAAGCTATGCTTGAAAGGTGTAACAAAATAAAGCAATTACTATCTAAACATATGAATGAGACAAAAGAATGCATCAAAGAAATATATGACATTTACAAGTATTGTCTCTGGTGGCTAGTAGCTATTAATAATTTCAAAAGTAGGATTGAAGCTATTGAAGCTGAGATGAATAGTATTGGAAAAGAACTTTGATTTCTTCAAAGATAGGGATGGAAAATAGAGAATAAGAGTTGGAGAACTACAGGTAGAATTTCTGACTACTCAAAGGAAAAGAGAATATATGGTTAGAACCTTCTAGTTGGTTAAGCAAGTTGTCAAGGTTTGGTTAGATCATCTCTTTGGAATCCTCTCTGATGTTGAGAATTGTGAACGACTATGTCTGTCTTCTGATCAGACATCCTCCTTTACATAGTTATCTCTATTGTAAGGTATGAGTGCAAGAATGAATTTGTCTATACTTTCCTAGAAAATAATTCTTCCAATCATAAGAGAGAGGTATAAGAAAATCTTTCATGTAAAGAGTGTCATTCTTGTTTGAATGCTTGAAATGGGAAGATGGAATTTTTGTTTACATACAAAGTCATCACTTATATATGTTTACATCCTACCTTTTTGATTTCCCTTTTCCATTGATGTCAAAGGGGGAGAGAGTCATGTGAGCTAGGAGAATGTTGTGTTTTGAAAATTTTGGCACATGTTGACATCAATGGCAAAGGGGGAGATTGTTGGAAGAATGAAGAAGAATGGCCATCTCTATAGTTTTGTGTTGTCATTGATGTCACCATGTTGTGATTGCAAGTATAAGTCAGTGCTTGATTTGGTATTTTGGTCTGATATCTAAACCAATATTCAAGCTACACACTCTGATATTCTAGTCTGCAATCCTCCACAATTGGTAGTTGACACTTGTGGTTTTGGGTAATAGTTTATGATTGTTGGAAGCATGTATGTTCATAATCTCTTGCGCTCCACTGCTTGTACAACATATCAACATTATTTTTTTTTTATTTTTTTGCAATTAAGTCTATTTCTAGCTGACTTCATGGATAAGTTGTGATATGGTGAATTGATTTTTGTTATGCAGATATATGAGCGACCAATCTTTGGTCCATGCTGATATATTGTAGCATATTATACACTTGGATTACATTCGGAAAGGCTTTGTATGAAGCTGACAGTTACCTTTTTGAATTGCATCCAATTAGGCTGACCTAATTGATGCTTATGAATAGATCAAGTATATATATGTTGTTGAATAGATTTTGAAGATAGAGAGTGATTGATGAAGTGGTAGTGAATGTGAAAGTGAAGAAGAGTGAAAATGATGAAGTGTGTTAAGTTAGTCTATTGAGCATCATTGAAATTGTATCAGCACTTGTTAGGTGCACTCTTTTTAGTTCATTTCAGCTGTGAAGCCCAATTTTCTTTTGTAAATATTTTTGTAGGCAATAAGCCTCCTTATAAGCAGTGAGCTTTTGTATCCGGACAGTGAGTCCTTTTAGGGTAGTGAGCCTTATACATTCAGTTTTGGAACTAATTTATATTGTGAGTTAATCCTTGTTGGTATGTGGCGACTGATCATGCTATACTATATAGCCCATGGTATACTGTACATCCTGGCCCCCCGTCAAGCTGGACAAGATACACACAGATGTCAATCCAGCAGATATGTTTACGAAGGCGGTGACAAGGGAGAAGCTGAGCTCCTCTTCAGCTTCAGTTGGTCTTCAAGGTTGAATTCAAGTATAACGAGCCAGGGTCCAAGGTACTTATTTCCTGGGAGCCGTAATTGCAGCAGTGTCTCCAGAATCAGTCTCCAAGTGGGAGATTGTGGTGGTGTGGAGCTGTGGGAGATTGTTGGTATGTGGCGACCGATGCTATATTGATAGCCCATGGTATATGACATCCGCCCCCGCCCTCGCCGGGTCCGGGCTGCTGGGCTCGGGTTCGGCACCGAAAATTTTTCCTACTTTTGATCACAAAAGGGAAAAATCAATGAAAAAGGAAAAATCCAATTTTGTAGAACCCAAAAATCTGGAAGCTTCTAAGCTTGGTAAAAAGGGGTTCGGATGGGTATTTCAGTATGATGAAAAACGCGATTATTCGCAAGATTGTAATAGGGTTTTTCACTGGATAATAAAAATATTGGATGGCTGCGGTTTGGTGGATGTAGCCCAGATTGGGTGAACCACGTTAAATCTTTGTGTTATGATTTATTCTGTGAATGTTTAGTTTCTCTATTTTTGTTTATTAAATCTGCATTTAATTGTTAGATCTGCCATCTCTAACCCTAACAATCCTCACTATGGTTTTTCCCTCCTTGGGTTTTCCACATAAAATATGGTGTTTGGTGTGTTGATTTTACTTTCTATGTTTTGCATTTCATGCTCATGCTTAATAACATAATAGTGTAGTTGTGAAATTGATAAGTATTGAAGTTTTGAGTTTAAATTTGCTGACAACTGATTCTCCCTCCCCCTCTTAGTTTTCCTACACCTATTAACATATATTTGAGTTTGTATCGACTACAAGGGTATGAATGATATAATATATTTCTATTTGTTTCCCATATTCATCATTTTGTGCTAAAAGAGATCCTAGGTTAGATGATATGGTTGATACATACAATATGCATGGTTTCCCATCAAGGGGTGACATCAACACTGGTTGTGACAGTAGGTAGTATTTGATCTGTTGGAAATCCTACTGACAAGAATCGATCCACTTGAATGGAACATCCTTGTGAAGGAGATATTGAAAGGGGTGGCACTTGTCTATGAGTTGTGATATAAACTTATGTATTGATTGTAATTTACCCTATAGACTTATGTGTTGTGTTAGATTGGAAGGTGGAGGCATGTATATGATGGCTTTCACCTTTGTAGGACCAACCTCTATGCCTTTCCGTGAAACAATGTATCTAAGGAGATTCTCAAAAACTACATAAAAGACACATTTCATTAGGTTTAGTCAAACATTATATTCTTCCAATCTTGTAAATATTTTGTCAAGTACTACCAAGTGACCATCCCTTTTGATGTATTTTTCTAGGATTTCATCAACATAGTCATCCATTAGTTTATGCATCATGTAATGGAATGTTTTATTCATGGTCCTCTAATAGGTAGCTCTAGCATTTTATAGACCGAAGGGAATGACATTCTAGTAGTATGTACCCTAGTCACAAGTAAAGGTTGTCTTGTGCTGATCTTCAGCTACAATTCTAATTTGATTATGGCCAAAGAAACCATCAATCAATGATAACATCTCATATCACCTAGTAAGATCCATGATCATGTCTATATTAGGTAAAGGAAAATCATCCTTCATACAATCCTTATTCAAATGTGTGAAGTCAACACAAATGCATATGCTCCCAGTCAGCTTGGTGACTAGTACCAGATTTGAAATCCATTATGCATAATCAATGGGTCTTATGAACCCAACATCCAATAGTTTCTTCAACTCCTCTTTGACTAATAAGGTGATTTATGGGTGCATCTTCTTCAACATTTTCTTAAAAAAATTAGCATTAGAAAGAAGAGGTAAGTGATGGAGGACTAGTTTGGGGTATGTTCGCATAGGACCATGTGAAGTTGATTTTCCTTTTAGAGTAAAAGTCTATGAAATTCAGCCTCTCTGCATCTATTAGGGACATTGCAAAGTGTATGATTTTAGGATCCTTAGGCATATTCATATTTTCCTCTTGTGATTTATCAACCAACATTAGGGATTTCTCTTCATTTATGGGGAGCAAGTTCAACCTTTCATCCTTAGGTGCCTCAAAGAGGTCTTCACCCTTGGATACATCCTTACTCTTATCTTTTTCTATGTCTATAGGTTCCTTCCAATTTTCACCTACAAACTTTTTTTATTTATTTTTTTCATTTTGTGACTAGAAGGTGGGACTAAATCCCTGTAGTATGCAGCTGTGTTGAGGTCAAAGGTGAATCTAGCCTTTTGATCCCCACTTGGTATACCTTCTCTAAGTCCTATGAACTTAACAATTGCTTCATTTTTTTTGAAGAGGTCCAAGCTCAATGGACTCTCTTATCTTTTTCTATGTCTATAGGTTCCTTTCAGTTTTCACCTACAAACTTTTTTAATTTATTTTTTTCATTTTGTAACTAGAAGGTGGGACTGAATCCCTATAGTATGTAGTTGTGTTGAGGTCAAAGGTGAATCTAGCCTTTTGATCCCCACTTGGTATACCTTCTCTAAGTCCCATGAACTTAACAATTGCTTCATTTTTTTTTAAGAGGTCCAAGCTCAATGGACCTTGTTGGTGCCAATTAATTAATTAGGGATGTAGTAACAACATGTTATCATCAGTATCATTAAATTTGAAGGATGAGGTAGATAGGGTAAAGATAGAGGAATCATCAGTGTCTTAAAAGGTATCAATCCAAGCTCGATGATTAGTTTTGTCAATAGGGGATCAGGTTTTGACACTAATCCTAAATGTCTCAACAACTTCAGACACGTTAATGAATTTATTGTAAAATACCTTAGTAATAGGAGCTTTCACTTTTAGAGGTTGATATCCCAACCCTTTTTTTTCAGTCATTTTCACATTAATATAGGTTTGGTCATACCCTATTTCTATAGTCCAAGGCTACTATGACAATCCTAGCCTTTCTACTTTATTACGTCAAAACCTTTGCCATATTTTTCCATAGGTAGATCGACATGTATCTCATTTTCTTCATCTCTATATATCCATTTAGAGAGGTATTCATCGATACATCCCTTTACTAATTCACCTCGCTTGGTGAAGGTTGTAGGTGGGTGATACTAAATTTTCACCTTGGGATCTTTCTTTATGGTGCAGGAGCACCTTGTTGCATTCAATCCTCCATGAGACCATATTGTATAAATTCATTAAATTAGGTGTTTTAATGTTTTAATAAGGTTGAATGAGCCATTTTATAAAAAATTTAAGTCATGTGGAGTCATTAATGAAGGTTTGGTGTCATTTAGTTGAAAAATGAAAACATTGTCAAAAGTTGTCAAATGTTGTCATAACAACTCTTCTTGTTAAATGACAACTTTTTAAAAGTTTGTTAAAAGTTGTTAAATGGTATTTTTAGGTTGGTTGGAGCATAAATTTATTGTACAAGCATAAAAATGGGCCTCCAAGTTGAATGGGGGGTTGAAATGTAGTTTTGAACAAGGATTTATGAAGGAAGACATGATTTTTTTTGCAATTTCCAATGTTCTTCCCTATTCTTTTACATGGTACGGCTTTGTACGAAGTTTTACAAACCTGAAATTGATCTTTATTGATGGAGGAATGAGCTAGATTTCATTTTCAATTGGTTTGGTGCATTTCATTGAGTTTGGAGAAAGTTATGATCATTTTACTATTGGCAGCCCTATGGGATTGTTTTCTCTAAAAGCTGCAGGTTGTTGTAGAGAATTGTCTGGATTGTACAAATAAAATAAAGACCTCAGACCTATTTTAAATGTTATATATGTGAATCTAATTTCATTTTCACTTTTTTTGATCCATTTTAATTGGGTTTTGATTGATTTATGACAATTTTGGTGAAGACTACCCAGTTTAGGAATTAGGATTTCCAGCAAATAAGAAATATTCATATCTTTTTATTCCACCATCAAAATGTGATAAAAATTGGTGAAAAGTTTTTTTTACATTTTCTAAAAACCCTTTAAAGTAAAAATATTCATTTATTCATTTTCATGAGTTATGGTAGATTGTGTGTTTCATTTTTGGTGGAGAGTGGTCAAAGAAACATGGTTTTCTTGATGTTTGAACAAAGCTATGCATAGTTTGTTTATGGTTGGCCTTAAATCATTGTTGTCTGATATTTGGATGGTTGTAATGATTTTTTGGAATTAATCTAAACATTTTGAAGTCATTTACCAATTTTGATAGAGATTGGAGTCCATTTGTGTAAGTTGGAGCCCATGTTGCTCAACGTTAAAGGATTGAGATTGCCTCAAGAATGAAGAATTTCAGTTGTGTACTTGATTATTGCCAAGAATATAGAAATTTTATGGTATGAACTCTCTTTCTCTACATCACTTTATGTGATGATTTTTTCCATAATGTTTAGGTGAAAATGGTTGCTTCCCCACATAGAATAGACTTTCAATGTTATACGAGCTCCAACTTGTCTAGGACTTGGACCTTGCTTTTAGGGAAAGTATTAGGTAAAGCTGAAGCTTTTGAAAAAGAAGCATGGTCAATATAGTGTGATGAGGAGGGGGGTATGTGAGCATTCCCTATGGATAGATACATTATGCTCAAGTGTACCTCTTAGGTTACTGTAGTATTAAAAGGGGTCATGATTATCAAAAATATGAATCTCTACACTACTGTAAGGAAACTTCAAACAATGATGGTATGTTGAAGGGACAATCTTCATGGAATGAATCCATGGAAATCCAAATATTAGGTTATAGGTAAAGTCTACATCCAAAATATGACATACTGTGTCTTGTACAATAGGACCCATTCTGATTGGGAGAACGATGTCACCCTTGGAGGAGCATTCCACATCATCATATCTATGTATTACAATCCTCTTCGACTCGCCTATACAAGCCTAAGAGAATCTCATGGTAGCACTAGTTTTAACATGCATATATTTAGTCAACTCTAGGTCCATCTATCAGAACTCATTTAGTTTTCTATTTTTTAACATATATTTTGAGGTACAAAGGTTCATTGTGTTTTGATTTCTATGAAGTACAATTATGTTTAGTGAATGTATATGATGGGTGGTATCTAAGAACCCTACCATGACCTAAAACTAATTCACATTTAGGTATATGGGGATGGATGAATCCTAAATACTTTGTCTAGAATAGCCTTATGCTCAGGAGAGGTGCATAGAAACTCAAGAATTGAGATTTATGTTGTGGGTTATTCTAGATGATCGAGTAAATTATACTTATGTGTTAGTTAAGGATTAGATTCAAGTCCTTATAGATTCACCTTCAATCACCTGGTGGTAACCACACATTATGGATTCTTATTTTTTATTGCAATAGTGAATGTTCTGATTTGATCATCGGATATGGTTTACTATGTACTCATGGGTAACACTAGTATAATTTGCATCATATTTTTCACCTGGTTCAAAACTTGAGGATTTTCCATTCCTATGGGTTTGTAAAGGATCCCTAAAGATTGTGTGATCTACATTAGTGGTTTTGAGTTAGATTTCAATTTGACTAACACCCTACTCTGTGTGACCCTGAATGATGTTCTTTAGTTTAAAGTAGTTGGATATTTTGTGTCCTTTCATTCTGTGGTATTCACAGAAATCATTATCATTCCAATCAATTGGTTTGAATGGACCTGACTCATAATGTTTGATTTTTGGTAGTTGGATGGTTTGAATGTGCTTTTGTATTGGTCAGGGGTCCCTTGGATGACCACATGGTGTATTTTTTTGTGCCAAATTAGCATTTTGTTCATGCTTCTACAAAGTTTTACTGGTGTTCATTATTGTGAGGTGCTACCACAATAATGTGTCTCACTTTTTGGACATGTTGATTTTTTCCTAAAATTAATTTTTTTAGAAAAACTAATGATTTTAGGCTTTAGAGGTTCCATCTAAAGGGTTTTAATTGAAGAGGGATAGATAATACCCCCTTGGATTGAACCCCTCTAGTATTAAATCATACCCACAATGGAGTCTCCTTCACACCTATCAAAATGATGACAAAAAAGTGTGTTTACTTTACCTTTTGAGGGATTAAATAACATCATATGATATTTTGTAAGATTGTATTCCTCGAAACGATCTTTCCAACAAGTATTGTTTTGATATGTTTTCATTTTATCTTGTATTTAATTTTCAATTTTTATTGAACATAGGTTTTCTCTGAACATAAAGCTCAGAAAAAATAGTAAAACATTGTTAAAAAAATTCAAAAAATATCATTTCCCTAGGTATTGATGTCCTTGTTTCACTAAAAAAAGAAAAATTGGACTTCGATATAAACACAAGTTGGGTTTTACAACACACACACATTTCCAAATTATAGTTATGTAGTGACTTCAAAATTTAATTAAAAAATATATATGTAACAAAAAATTATGAAAAAATATCCATTCCCTAGATATTGATGTTGAGAATCTATATTCCAAAAATTAGAATTTATCCTTTATAGAAAAAAAGTTATGTTGTACGACACAAATGTTACTTTCTAAAAACTATTGTTTTTCTATTTAAAACTAGTCATTAAAGGAGAAGTTGAAAGATTCATGTTTTATTTTGATTTAAGAGAAAAAAAACTATTTAGAATCTACACACAAATTTTTGTGAATCACTAGTTTACATCATCCTCAAATTATTAATGGTTTAGCTGCTATAGGTCTCAGAAGATGAAGATTCAGTTAAAAGTATTGATGTAAATGTCCATGTTGGGAAAAAAGTGAAACACAATATAGTGATTTCACCCCGTGGGTCCTTTCAGACTGAGTTCATAGGATGAGGTTTATTTATGACCTTAGCATCTACAATGTCATCATTTGTCACTTTTTTGTTTTGTGACCAAAATTTACTTTTGTCATTGGAATTATTATGAGAAGAATAATTGATATTCTCCTTAAATATTTTTACAAGCCCTTTGGAAATGAGGTATTTTTGATGGAGATTCATTTCTCTATAACCTCCTCAAATTTTTTTGAACAATGAATTTGTAAGTGGAACATCACCTCCTTATTGAGTTTTTCCAAAAATATTTGGACGAGTTACTTTTCTAGTATATTGTAATCATACTTACTAGCTAAGTTTCTCCATCTTTGTAAGAATGAAGTGAATGTCTCTCCATATTTTTGTTTCTCAGCACATAGGTTGATGATGTTAATATTATTTGATGAACTTATCCATTAGTTCATTCCAAGTGTTTATTCCTAAAGGTAAGTGTGTGAACCATTCAAGGGCTTGGCCTCCTATACTTTGTGGAAAAAATCTCATCAAGTATGTATTTTTGTGAGTCATGTCTAAGGAGGCTATATGGAACTCCCGTATATGTTCAATGGGGTCTCCCTTTCCCTTATATCTATGAAATTTAAGAATAATGAAATTTTTGGGAAAGGGGGGCATGTGAATGCTCCTATCACAAGGGTAAGGATATAGGTCCTCCATCGATTAGGTTTTTCAACTCCTAGTTATGTGCATGTTGGTCATCTAGTGTGCAATGTCTATAACTACTGAGCCATCTGATCGATGGGTGATGGTGTAACTGGAACTGTGGTGGGTTGGATGTATTATGTGGAACCTTGTGAGGGGTTCTTGAATGGATTGCTATTGTATTGTGGATTGAAAGTGTGTCCATGCAAATTTTGAATTGGTGTACTAAAATAATGATGTTGCATGCATGGGATGTATTCAAAATTGTGATGTGTATGTGGGATTTTGATTAAATGATGATGGTGGTGGTTGGTTAAAACTAGTTGTGAATGTACAACCAAGATTGGTGGGTTGATGTGGAGGGGGTTGATTAAACCCATTTGTGTATGTAAAACCATGATTATTTGGTTGTTGTGATGGGGGTTGATGAAACCAAAAATGTAGATGATGAACAAAGATAGTTTGGTTGCTATGATGGGGGTTGATTAAACCAAAATGTGGATGTGGAACCAATATTGTTTGGTTTCTTAGGTGGAGATTGATTAAACCCAAATGTGGATGATGAACCAATATTTTTTGGTTGTTGTGGTGGGGGTTGATTAAACCCAAATGTGGATGATGAACCAATATCATTTGGTTGTTGTGGTGGGGGTTGATTAAATCCAAATGTGGATGATAAACCAATATTTTTTGGTTGTTGTTGGGGTAGAGCATTTTGACTTGCTCCAAAAAAGTATCTAGTCCTTTTTGGAGATGTGTTCATTTTCTTTGAAATGGATGTTGTACCCACTTGTGGCTCTGAATACAAAGGATTGATCTTTTGTATCTTAGTTGTCGTTGTGGGATGGGTAGAATTTTAAGTTGGAATTGTAGACATGGAGGAAAATGGGTTTTCTATTAGTCTAGTGAATGTAGGGGGTGGTGGAATATTCATAGTTGATGTGAAATGTGTCATTTGAGTAGGTTACATTCCTTTGTTAAATTGTGATGAGGGTGGTGATGTAGTAGGTGTTGATGGTGGAGGTTGATTTATGACACCTAATCATAGTGACACTATATTCAAAGCTTACCCTATGATAGTTGATATATCGAGGTCAAGTGGTAGCCTAGCTCCATTTTCTAAAAGTTGCATGAAGCATTTTTTAGGGTCTACCGACACTAACTCATCAATGATTCTCAAGATCCTAGGATCTTGTGACACAATCTTGATCTTTTCAGGAATGAGCCTTTGGTTTACATCATTCAAAGTGTAACTCTCAAATGGGGGGATATTTTGTGAATTTATGTGTTCACTAGGATTTTCACCAAATTTTATTTCATGTGTTGGTTTGTACATAGTAATAGATGGTTGCATTTTACTTGTGATTGTTTGACAAGCATAAAAAGGGATGGTGTTTTTGACTTTTTTTATTTTGTATTTTGATCTTTTGTGATGAATGCAAACTAGAATTAATCTATTCTATGTTTCCATTTTTGTTTTTAGGAATGTGAGAGATGCAAGACTAAAATGAAATTAGACCTATGTTTTTTTGGATTTTGTGTCAAAATTTTGTGAATGCAAAGACCTTAGATATTTGACTTTGGATCCTAAAAGATGATTACCTTGACCAATTTTTTCGATTTGGACTAATGTAACCAAGTGAAAAATCCTAAACCTCTAGTGGTGATGGTGGTTTGATAAAAAAAATGATTTTAGAACTAGACTTATGAGTTGAAAAACCTAATTTTGTTGATGGGGGTAGTTTTGTAAAGACAAGGTTTTGATGATTTTTAGAATGATGACACTAGTCTTGAATTTTAAATTTATTTTTAGATTTAAAATTTCAAGATTTTAAGATGATTTTTTATGTACTTTTATGATAATTCACTAAAATGATTTGATGTTTAATCTAGGAAAGCTAAATGATTGTTCTAGTTTTTTAATCATGTGTAAATAAGATCAAGTTTATGCACCCTTTTGAAGTAGACTCTATTTTATTTGTCAAATAGATGTGGTAGATAAAATAAAAATACAATGTAGGAGATATCAACTATAATGCAAAATATAATGACTATGTTGAAATTTGCAATAGATGCATTGCAAAACTTGTCAATTGTGTTAGACACAAATGTGTTGTTTGTTTGCTAAGGTAGATTTTTGACTGATAGAGAGATGCAACTTTCTAACCAACAAATGTGTCGAATGAGCTAACAGATGTGTCACACTATTTCTATGGTGCAAATACATAGTTGTGGTGTACATGCTAACAAATGCAGTGCACTAGTTTAATCAGAAAAAACAATCTAAGGAACTTTAATCTTGATTATTTTTTAGATTTTAGATTTCATTTGGTTTAAGAAAACATAGAAAATAGAGTATTTATTTCATTAGTTGTGATTTTTGATAGTTTTTGTCAATGATAAGGCCCTAAGGCCATTTGTTTACACTATTGATAACATGAATAAAATACATTCACAACTTAATTTAGTAATAGAGAAGGTTTGTAATCTTTAAGTAGGCCCACCTCCCATTAAAGGGGTAAATACTTAGAAAGATGAGGTAGTGAAACAATTGGGATAATTTTTTTAAAAACCTTTTCTATACGAAGGCAGATAGTAGATGTCTAGTGATATAGGGTCATCAACAGATGCCATAGGCACACCTTCTTTCTCTTCCTAGAGGATATTGCTAAGAACCAAACAAGATCTATCTTGACCTAATAAAGTACATGGTGAGTAGCTTTAGGGTACAATCTGCATCCTTTGCACCACTTTATAAGATTACATTAAAATAAATGTTAAGGTCTCTACAACAAGGGTTCTTAGTGGGTGGAACTATGTGAACACCACTGACTACTTAGACATATCCTCATAATTCGGAATTACCTAATACTCCTAAGGAAGGTCTAGTACACTACATGCACAGATCAAACTACATCTTTCACTCTCATCGAATTTCCATATCCTGCTAAGAAATGTTACTTGAGGTCGATCCCTTGGGTTCTCAATAAATATGTATCCCAAGGTAGGCCTCTTACTTGAAAAAGGAATTTTTTCAAATGTTGTAATTTATCATCACCTAGGATTGCACAAGATGTGCAAAGGAAGAGGATACTTTAAACAATACAAGTTTGGTGGACTGATAACATGTGTGTGAGCACACAAAATATAGTATACACTTGTTCATTGAGTACACCAAAGTAAATGTGTAATTTGTATGTTAATTTTATAGCACCAAATGAAGTATTCCATGTTCAATCACGTATTTATTTTAAATCTAAATTACAAAGTGAAGATTGTATTATTCTTTTTAGAGCACTAAAACAAAAATAAAAGTAGATTGTGTTAATTTTAAGCAATAAAAATAATTGTTATAGATAATCCAATGTCAATTATGTGAGATTCATGCCAGCTTCACCAAAATGTAACTTGGAAAATTAGACATTCAATAATTAGAGAGATAAAGAACTAATACAAACAACCAAAATATGCAATCCTATACTCAAATACAATTCCAAATTATTCAATGGAAAACATGCAACATAGATGAATTAGATTCAAATACTAAATGCTTTTACCTTTACCATGTTGTCATGGATTACTTCCATTATCCTTCTTTACTTTCTTTTTCTCTCACAATTTGGTATGCACAATATGTATAAAGCTTCAATGTGTGTGGAATGATAGCAATGATGCAAAAACCAAATTTTCTTGGTTATCCAACAACATTATGTGAGGAGTACTTTAAAATAGAAATGCTTGATTTGAATGAACGATCCAAATCAAGAGGTACAAGATCAAGATCAATGGTTGAGGATTGTTGAAAGGAATTGATTTCCTAGTTAACTAGCTGAAACTAATTGTAAGATTCTAGTTAACTAGTTGCATGAAGAATTGATTGAAGATCCAACTAATACTAAAAATTAGCTAACTAAATTTATTGATTCAAAGACTTGGAGTGAGCAAGAGTAAAGTGAATTGATTGATTATTGAACTAGAATGTATCATCTAGTCGAATGGAAGAGAGTGTTAGTTAATTTTGAGGGAATTATGCATGAGAAGATAATTAATTAAATAATTAATCAATTATTGGAGGAACATGCAAGTGAAGATTAATTAATAAATAAATGTTTAATTATTAATGGATAATGTTGGAGATGAAATAGGGAAATTAAAAAATTAATTTAATTATTTAATCTGGAAATGGGAAAGTGGTCAATTAAATAATTAATAACAATTATTGAATTTGAGAACGGTGTTGAAAGTTAATTAAACAATTAATGATGACTATTTAGTTAAAATAGAAGAAAAAGTGTAACTAGTGGCGTAATTAAATAAATAAGGTTTATTTAATTAATCAAGAAGATTAATGATAATTAAGATATAATTAAATAAATAGGATTTATTTAATTAGTTAGAAAGGGTGAATTAGAATGAATTAATTAAATAACGTAAAGTCAATTAATAGTAGAATATGGTATTCAATGATAATTAAATAATAAGGTATTATTTAATAATTAGGAGAAAAGGGTGAAAATTAGGAAAAGGGTGTTAATCGCAGACTAGGACAATTTTGGGTATCTAAAGTTGTAATTTTTCTCTATAATAACAACATATGACTCAAACACTCATTATGTTCCTCAAATTTGAATGTCAAGCTAATGTTGTCTCAATATATTGTAATACATCTTCTTTTGAATCAATATAATCAAAGATTGATCATGATTCATGTAGTGTCATAAATTGTCACCCTTAACAATTTCACATTATGCTTTGGCCCCCCTAAATTATTAGGCCTAATTAAGCTCCTAATTTCCTAAAATTGTTCCTTCCAAATCCAATTTTTAACACTTTATAAAGGATTGTAAGCATTGAATAAATGTAAATAATTAATGTTTTGATCTCAAAATTTAGTGTCCTAGAAAATAGGGCTAGGACCCATATGCCCATGGGCGTATGGGTCCCCCTATCTTGTTAGGGACCAATTTTAATATGTTGTTGGCAATATTTTAACATTCATTTTGTGTGGTCTCATACATGCCCCATTTTTCCCTTGGCAAAATGTGGACCCACTTTTTTTCCCTTCCTTCATTTTCTTGCTTTCACTTGGTTTTTGGGTGGTAATGGTAAAATTGAGCATTATTTGGCTTAAATGCTATAATTTCAATTGAATTAATGGTTTTTACAAGTTAGAATGCTTTGGATTTGGTTTAAATCCAATTTTTGGAAAATCTTGTCGCTTTTCAGGCTTTCAATTTTTTTTGTACCGAGTTTTGTTAAGCAAAGTGAATGCAAGTTTTGCAAGTCTCATAGTTTACCCAAGTAGTTTTCCCAATGAATAATATTACCTACTAAGTAGTTTACTCACATGGTCTTTGCCTAAGGAAAGTATTTTCATGAATTTGCATATACTAGCATTTAGTCATCAAATTTGTTAGTGGGGTCTCTTACTCAGTGGTGGGAATTAGAAATATTTTATTCAAAAGTGTTCCTATGTTGTATCAATTCAATCTTATAATCACACTTGGGTGTCTTCTTGCAAACACCAAATTTTTACCTAATGCTTGAACACTCGATAAGGGAAAACCTGATATTTCTTTCTAAAGCAAGTTTGTTAGACTTTTTAGATTTAAACATTAACTAATCCTTTTCCTACCTAGGCGTGAATTGCCACCTCAACCAATTTTTTCTAACATGGACAAAGTAAATTCAAAAGTGCACCATGTCAGCTCTTGTGCCACCTTTTTGAACTAAACTAAGGTGCGGTACTTGAGAATTTTGTTATGTGAACCTTAACCTACCATGATTGTACCTTCTCGGTGTAATTAATGCAAAATTAATCAAGGGATTGAAGAAGGTGGTGAAAGCACATACTTGTCACTATTTCGAGCATTCATTTACTTCTCCAACATACCATAGCACATAAAATAAGATGTGTATAAAACCTACCCAAGGACCAAAGTGTCATTCAAACAACCTTAGAAGGTGAAACACTAGAATGCAATAAAGGGATAATTGCTAGAATTTAATTCTACATTGGCTCGAGCTCACCATTAATGGAACCATGTAATTTTCTTTTAATTGAACTTTGAAAAAATTATTCTTTCATGTGCTTGGCTCTAGTAGAATGGTATTCTATTTGGTGAATTCCTAAGTAAGCTAGTATGTAATTCAATTAAATTAACCTAAATTTGATGAATGAATGTTAATGGGTAATGGAATTTTGTGAAAATAAGTCATAGAAAGTACATTGTAAGGATTTACCCTAATTTGTATGCAGAATAGTTATAGACACTTAAAAATGACCTAGGCCTGCAAGCTCTATTTTTACCACTTTCGTCCTAGCATAATTATGGCATTTAATTATGTCTTTGGTCCACATTCGACTATTGATTAAATAATTCATAATTATTTAATTAATTCATGTCCTTTTATTCTTCATGATTATTAAATAAACAAATTTTATTTATTTATTAAATACATCATTAATTATCTAAGTCTTCCCCTAATTAAATAAATTTCTAAATTTATTTAATTACCCTTCTTCAGTCATTTCTTTTTTATTATTAAATAAATAAGTTTTATTTATTTATTTAATATGTCACTAATTGTCATAATTAAATGAATTGATTAATTAATTAATTTAATTAATCTTATCTGCTAAATTAAATAATTATCTTTAATTATTTAATTGTCAAAAATTAATATTCCTCTCATTTTAAATAAATAAAATTATTTAAAATTTCATCACATTCTTAACTGATAGTCCATTTTGGTAAATAATATGAAAATTGATTATTTATTATTTCACAAAATCCATATTTTGAATTAATTTAATTCAAATTGGTAACTTTCCTCCAAAAATCAAGTAATCAGGCAGATTATTGATTTTTCAAATCTGATCTTTAGTTCAACTCTTATCTTCTTGATTTTTGAAAATATTTATTTTTGAATTAATTATCTCATTTATTCTCCACCGCTGATTCAATTCTCTTGGATGACATCTCGACCGCTGGTTTAAGGATTTTTCCCTAACCCTAATTAGGGATTATCAAATTTAAACTGGGCCTCTGATTTTAGGTCTCTGTCAAAAGTCAATCTCATATGTCCATTCAAAATGGCATTTTCTATAAAATGCTATTTTTCTCTCATTTTTAGATTACACACTGACATACTTAGATATTTCATAGAAATTGCTGCATTTATCTTATTCTACTTAGTCTTGACATATTATAGGCATAGGAATTTTTGAAGAAAATCCTTCAAAGCTTGTGTAGGACTTCGTCAAGGATTGCTCGCACATTCGATCTGAGGAAAACACAAATCAGCAAGTTAGAAGGTGTAATGGAGATCAGCCAAGGAGAATGAAAACATTGGGTGAGATTGTTCTATTTTATGTGTTTTCATTTATTATTCCTTTGCACTTAATTATTTCTTTGGGTTTATGCTTTCAATTCATTTGATAAACTAAACTTAAAAATAACCCTTAGATACAATAGCGATACCCTAATCATGTAGGAAATTGGGGAAGACATGAGCACCTCATGGAAGAAACAGTCTAAGGAGGAGTTTGAATTTCCTATATCACAGGTACTTCCTACTTATAGACTGGCAATGAATACCCATTTGGGAAGCTTTAATGAATATGAATTTATGAAGAGGGATCAACAATCAGATGTTAGCCTATGCATTAAAAATATGATTTCCATTGGGATGCATTTTGCGGTAGGGTTCCTGTTAGCAATGGAAGCCCCAAAATTAGTCTTAGAATGCATGAAATGGTATGATGCAAAAAGAAGGGTGGTCATCAAGGAAGGAAGAGTTATTTATAACCTATATGTAAATGGTATTGCTTACACATTTAGAATCCCTGTGTTCCTAAAGATGAATACATTGAATATGGAAGGTTCATCTAAGGCATGCACTACTAAGGAAGAGCATAATAAGAAGGTCATGGTGTCAACCTAGTTCCAAGAAAAGGCCACCAGGATGTTGAAGAATAGATTGAGGTCACTATTTATCCAATAAATACAACATATGATAACCCTATTGAGCCAAATGGTAGGATATAGAGATGTTAGTAAATTTGAACCATGGATGTATGAAGTTATCAGAAGAATGAGGGATAATCCTGTTTGGATTTACTAGGCAATATTTATTAGTGATAGAATATGTGATCACATTCAGTCATTCCTGACTTAAGAATGATTCACCATGTCTTTGTATATTATATATTCCTATGCTCTAAGATGAAATTTTCAAGGATTAAATAGAGTAGGAGTTTTGGGTAGAGAATGAGGGGACAAGTTGGTTCATTCACATTTTCCTCAAATCACTACTAGTTAGTATCAATATCATTATTATAGGGTAAATAATGCCTTTAAAATAAGGTTGGTTAGGTTAATGGATGGAGATAAAGCAAAGAGAATATCTCTCTAAGCATGGGATGCTATCAATTCTATTAGGTGCTAGTATATCCAGTTCCCCACATTTACTTACATAAGGATAGAAGGGTTTACATGCTATCCCTACATGTTACCCAAGTACCCTACATATTAAATATTGCTGTTGGAATTCACAATACAAGTGATGGTATCTCATGAAATATTTCAACAAGCTCACAAGAGGGGACCTATAAAGTTTCCTATTGCTATAGGGAAACACAAATGTGCCTTAGTTAAGAGAGTTAAGTTCTATGATAATGAATTAAAGTCATATGAGCTAGAGTTTCTCATATTCAAAAGGAGTAATTATGACCTAGTTGAGAGATTAAACAATCAAATAAATAGGAGGAATACTCATATCCCTCACCTATAGTATTTTTGGGGTGATTGTGAATATGAGCATGACATAAGAAAATGGTCCTATTATAGGTTGATAATTTCCTAGATGAAAACTTTCAGAACACATGATGTTCTCGAGGAAATTAATGTAGATGATGGTGAGTTTATTAATCCCGCATATGAATAAGATAAGGTTTATGATGAACCTATTCTATAACTAGATTTTAGAAAACTTGAGATAACAATTATAGATGGCATCTCCAAGCAAGTACTTGAATTCAGTAAATCTTGGATAGATGGGTATATTATGCTAATAAAAGAAGCCAATATGATACCCACATACCCACAATGAAGAAAAATAAAACATAAGATGATAAGTGAATTAGGGTATGATGATTGTTTATATAAGAAGAGGAAAATCATAAAGGATAAAGATATTGAGTAGAGTAGGGAAGGGATCCCTGAAGTTTCAAGTCAAGGAATTTCAATGGCTTCTCAACTAGATTATCCAAAATAGGGATACTTTGGCTATTTCTACAAACATTTTGAGAACACCAAACATGGTATCTTCTTCTACTATATTTCCTAGAGAAGAGATCCTGGCCCTAGAAGAGGTAGCTATGAAATAACAAGTATACACTCAAAAAAGGTAGCTTCTATGTTTTGATGCAAGAGCATCCCAGGTTTTAAGCAATCTTGCATCAACCAAAAATATTTGCATTCATGTTTTCTTGCATTTCAATAGTTATCTGTCTAGACCCAGTCTTAGTATTTCATACTGCATTATACCACATTGTAACATCAAAGATCATGGAGCAGGATATATGATCTTCATTGTAACATCTACATCATATCTATAATTTAAATGTTTTGCAGATTCTAGTACGAACTTATCACTAACAAAACATCAACTGTCTTTGGACAAAGGGAAGTCACCAACCAGTCTTGGATTTTCAAGTGTGGAGACCTATTATGTGACTTTTAGAGCTCAAGAAACCATGTCATTAGGATGCAAATTCATTGAGAGGCCACATCATGTTTGTCCAAGGATCAAAGTAAAACCACATGTTTGGCTGAGCTTCACATGTTTCATCAACTTTGGGGTTTGAGACCTCTTGAGGCCGACACAAACCTTTTCTAGAGCTGGGAAATGATATATAAACATTATGTAGTTACATTAGGTAGCAAATAATTAATAAGAAGATTCTAGTTCGCATTGTATTTTTTGGCTTAATGCCATATCATTTTGTAATTCTATAAGCCGGAAGGCAGGGCATGTTTCTAGTGAACAATTGATCATTCTCCATATTTCCATGTGTGATTATTATTCCAATTCTTTGAGTTTTCATTGTGTTTAATCTTGCTACAAGGTTGGACAATTCTATTCTTGGACCCTCCATCCTTGACTACACCAAGTGGTATCAAAGAGAAGTTGTGAACCCTTGGGAGAGGAGAGTGAAGTTGAGCGAAGGTGTTCCATAAGATATTTGTGTGGAAAATTCACCGACTTGAGGCAGCCTACTTGTGTTTGTCAATAGATCATCGATTGTGAAGCAATTGTGAACTTGTAGCAGATCACCGACTTGATGCAATTTCACTAGATCCTAGGAAGATATGTCACCAAGGAGAATTCATACTACTATTAATGTTGCTCGAAAGATGGATGAGATGATGGAAATGATGTGAATAATGAAAGTGAGATTGTATGTTGTTGAAGAAGATGAGAGAAAAGGCTTAAACCCTAGACCTAATGATGAAAGTGATGATGATGAAGTTAAAGGTGCAGACCTAACTGAAGAGACCACAAAAGAGGAAGAATCATATCAGGTGAAGATGTTGAAGGCTATTTCAAAAATAGGAAAGTAACCTAGAATGGATATTTTAAACTATACTAGTAACCTAAATCCTAAAGAGTTGATTGACTAGATAAATGACACTGAAGAATACTTTGAATATGAAGAAATTGAATATCTAGAGAGAGTGAGATTTGCAAAGACTAAACTGAAAGGACATGTTGCAATATGGTGGAATGAAGTTCAATTGGAGAGAAACAAAATGGGAAAAGAGAAGATAGTGAAATGGGATAGAATGGTGACAAAATTGAAGAACTAGTTTGTACCTACAGACTATAACTTGGAGCTACTGAAGAGACTGTAATTCTTGAGACAAAAGGAGAAGACTGCAAATAATACACTGAGGAATTTCATAGGATCATCATAAAGACAAGACATAGTGAAGCAAGCAAGGATAAATCGGCAAGATATATCAATGGATTGAGGATGAACATTTAGAAAGAGTTGATTCTAGTAAGGATGAATTTTGTAGAGGAAGCATATTAGTTTGCATTAATGGTGGAGGGTAAGTTGAAAAAAAGACATGAGCAAAGACAAAGAGGAAGAGGAGGTAGATTTCAGAGAGGAAGATCACATTCTGGAGTAGAAAAACCATATGTAGATCAAAACAAGGACAAAGATTCATATCACAATGAAAAGAAGGATTCCAATTCATACCAGAAAGGGAGAGATGACATAAATTATTACCACCACAACAAAGGAGGCTACAATTCTAACCACAATTGTGGATACCAGAGAGATGAGAAAGGATATGAAAAGAGAACTTTTAGAGGAACTTGTTTTAAGTGTGAATGAGGACATAAAGCATTTGAATGTCACCAAGAAAGTAAGAAGATTGAAAATAATCCAAGAACCAGATATGTGGAGGAAGAACCAGTGAAATTATTGAGTTCTGGAGGAAGTCCTGAGAAGGGAGAATCATTATTCATGAGGAGAGAACTTTTCTAGGAGAAAGAAGTACCTAAGGAAGCACCACAAAGGAAAAGTTTGTTTTGGACTAGATGCAAATCAGGAGGTAAGTGTTTCAAAGTTGTCATTGATAGTGGTAGCACAAATAACCTAGTTTATGAGGAAATAGTGACAAAGCTAAATTTGGAAAGGAGGAAACATCAGAAACCTTATAGGATAGCCTGGATTCAAGATGAGCATAAGATACTAGTAAGTGAGCAATGCCTGGTCAAATTCAAAATAGGATCATATCATGATGAAG
>VDFB02000003.1:309077055-309269188 GCA_007258455.2 Sequoia sempervirens | reverse complement strand
CTCTGCTAGGGTGCACTTGCACCAAACATTGGTGTATCAGTAGGAGTCTGGAAGATGTCCCTTTGATACAATGATAAGGAGGTGATGACAAATGATTGACTGAATAGTGAGTTGGAAAAATGATCAAACTCAGTGGAAACACATGACACAATAGCATTCATCGATTCACATCGTTGTTGCTAATCAACTAGGACAAACAAATTTATGGGCATGCAACGAATGACTATAAAATGACTTACTAGGGAACAAATGCAAACATAGTCATAGAAGTTTATGTAACTTCCTAGAGAATATACATGGATAACATGGCATCATCAAAAAAGGAAGGATAGAAAATAGAATGATAGGGGAATGTCCTAAAGAGTACAGAGAATGAAGGTTGAAGTTTCTATGTCTAACAAACTCAATTTTGCATTTAGGAAATGAATGTAATAAGCTAACCATGATATGGAATGTACTTTGTAATGTCACTTTAGTAACAAATATAATTTTTGTTGTGCAAACCTGGTCATTTGTGTTGTTATAGCTTGCAAGGGGAGTCCCCTTCATGAAGTGGTATCAGAGCAAGAGTTCCTGAGTCTGTAATAGAGTGTCGAATGTGAGGCAGTTATAGTAGGAATTGTGAGTGTGGGATAAGAAAAAAATGCCTACAGGAATGGCCTACCATGGTAGAGGTGAAGGCAGAGGCACTGGAGGAAGAAATCCTCCTAGAGATGAACTTAGAGACCTCAGAAGGAAAATGGAGAACCTACGGGATGAGGTTCAAAGAAGAGATATAGATCAACAGATTGAAGACAATGAAGATGAGACTAAAGAGGAAATAGAAGAGGAAGAACAAGAGCAGATGGATCATGGGGAAATGAGGTTTTTGAGATGATATCAAACATTAGGAAGAGACCTAAGATGGAGGTTTGATGCAGGAGCATTGAGCAGCGTAGGGAAATCTTGCATCACCCAAAAAAAATTGTTTTCTTTATTTTCTTTAGTTGTTTTGAGTCCCATGATGGAACTTAAGGGTATAAGACTATCAAGCATAAAAAATAGTGAAAAATAGGCACTTACTATTTTAATTAAGTTGTCTAAAATAGGCTTGTATGGACATGAAAATTTACCCCAAGGAGCAAAGCTAAAAAACATTTCCAATCGCGAAAGAATCACCTCAATACCCTGCACGGTTTGGGAGAAATTAAAGTTTTCATCTCAAGAAATTTATCCAATGTAGCTTCAAATTTAGATATAAACCTTTAGAGACCCTGATATATCTAAACAAGTGATTGAACTGACCTATGATGGGCTCATGCATTGTAGATCTCTTTGAAGAGCTTTCCAATGATATGCAATAATTACAAATTGGACACCCAGATCAAAAGTTATGGCCTCGCGAAGTTGGTCCTCTAAAAAGTGAATTTCATAAAAAAATCTTCCTAGGCCAGAAATCAAATAGCAAGACTTTTGGTGCCAAAACAAAAGGGGAAATTTAAACTTTCTAGAACATTCTAGGGTGGTTATTGGGGAAAATAAAAAGGGTTAAGTAAGGGTTGTAGAAGGTGGCCCAATAGTGAAAATTATGGCTCTGAATGGTAGATTTTCTTGTCAGAGTTGATTTTGTTGTAATGAATCAAGCCCGTGAGGCTGTAGCATGTAAGCTTTGAACTGTAATTTCATTTTCTAAAAATAATTGAAAGTTATTCATTTTTTTGTCTCACATCTTATGTGTTGGTATATTTTGTTGTGATTTCTATGAGTTTTGGGTGTGTAGCCCTCATCAAGTCGTATCAGAGCAGGAGTTCTTGAGCCTGTAATAGAGTATCAAACATGAGGTAGTTGTAGTAGGACTCGTGAGTGTGGGTTGAATTCAAGATGCCTCCAAGACTTTCCTAGTATGGCAGAGGTAGAGGCCGAGGTGGTGGAAGAGATCCACCTAGAGATGAAATCAGAGCCCTTAGAAGGAAATTAGAAACCTTGCAACAAGAGGTTCGAAGAAGAGATGTGCAATGAGACAAAGAGGAGAGTGAAGATGAAGAGGAAGAAGAAATAGAAGAGGAAGAGCAAGATCTAATGGATCCTAGAGAAACAAAATTGTTGTGAGTGATCTCAAGCATTGGGAAGAGATCTAAAATGGAGGTTCAATTTTTAGTGGAAATCTGAATCCTGAAGAATTGATTGATTGGATCAATGACATGGAGGAATTTTCAAGTTTGAGGAGATTGAAGATCCTCATAGAGTGAGGTTTGCAAAGAAAAAATTGAAAGGTCATGCCAGTATATGGTGGAAAGAGGTCCAGTTAGAAAGAGGAAGATAAGGGAAAGATAAAATTTCTAGATGGGACATAATGGTGTCAAAATTGAAGAAACAATTTATTCCAGTTGATTACGAACTAGAGCCGCTCAAGAAGATTCAGAGCTTGAGGAAAGGAACAAGGATAGTGAAAGAATAGACAAAGGAATTTCACAAGGTCCTGATTCAAACAGGGCATTATGAGGAAAATAAGGAGAAAGTTGATCGTTATATTAACAAGTTGAAGTCAAGCATATAGGAAGAATTGGCATTGGTAAGAATGACCACCATTGAAGATGCTTAAATCAGTTTTCTCTAAAGGTTGAAGAATGACTAAACAAGATGTTTGAGAAAAAACAAGGAGGTGGAGGCCATGGAGGAAAGACCAGTGGATGGTCATATGGAGGTCAAAATGAAGATCAAAAGAAGGGTGAAGGTGCCAGAAGTAGCCAGAACTAAAAACGAGATAACACCTACTATCCTCATGATTAAAACAAAGGAGACCAAAGAGGAAGAGGAAGATTTGGATGAGGACTAGGAAGAGGAGGCTTTCATGGAATGTGTTTTCTAGTGTGAAGAAGAGGGACATAGAGCCTATGAGTGTGCAAAGAAAAAATTGAAAGGTCATGCTATCATATGGTGGAAAGAGGTCCAGTTAGAATGAGGAAGACAAGGGAAAGATAAAATTTCTAGATGGGGCAGAATGGTGTCAAAATTGAAGAAATAAATTAATCGAGTTGATTATGAATTGGAGTTACTCAAAAAGATGCATAGCTTGAGGCAAGGAACAAGGATAGTGAAAGAATACACAGAGGAATTTCACAAGGTCTTGATTCAGATAGGACATTGTAAGGTGAATAAGGAGAAAGTTGCTTGTTATATTAACAAGTTGAAGCCAAGCATTTAGGAAGAATTGGCATTGGTAAGAACGACCACCATTGAAGATGCTTAAATCAGTTTTCTCTAAAGGTTGAAGAATGACTAAACAAGAGGTTTGAGAACAAACAAGGAGGTGAAGGCTATGGAAGAAAGACTGGTGGATGGTCATATGGAGGTCAAAATGAAGATAAAAAGAAGGGTGAAGGTGCCAGTAGCAGCTAGAACCAAAAAGTAGATAAGAGCTATTGACCTCGTGATCAGAACAATGGAGACCAAATAGGAAGAGGTGGCTTTCGTGGAACCTATTTCCCATGTGAAGAAGAGGGACATAGAGTTTATGAGTGTCCCCAACATCAAGGAAAGACAAATAGAAGACCCAAGGGTAATGCACGAGTTGCACATGTAGATGAAGATGTTGAGTCTTCCCATTCTAAGGATGTAGAAAGAGGAGAGGTTCTTGTTACTAGAAGAGCCTTCCTGAATGAGGAGAAGGAACCAATTTGAAGGAAGAATTTATTTCGCACTAGATGTAATTGTGAAGGTAAAGTTTGCAATGTTATTATTGATGGAGGTAGTACTGATAACCTTGTTTCAAAAGAAATGGTTAGTAAGTTGTGGTTGGAGAGAAGAAGGCATCCAAACCCATACTAGATTCCTTGGTTGTAGAAGGACCATAAAGCCTTGGTAAATGAACAATGTTTGGTAAAGTTCAAGATTGGAAATTACCATGATGAGGTATTGTGTGACATTATGCCTATGGATGTTTTTCATATTTTATTAGGAAAACCATGGCAGTTTGATCAACAGGAAGTACATGATGGACATGCCAACACCTATTCTTTGACAAAGGATGGAGTTCATCATAATTTGAATCCCTTGAAAGAGGTTGAGGAAAAGGTATGCATTAATGCAATAATTTTTTTGGTTGATGGAAGAAAGTTCCTAGAAGGTATGAAGTATGAGCATATGTGTTTTGCATTGATCCCTAGATTCAATAAAGAGGATACTATTGAGGTACCTATAGAGGTTTCAAATATGTTGAAAGAGTTTCAACATATTATTTCTGATAACGTACCTAAAGGTTTGCCTCCTGTAAGAAAGATTAGTCATCGAATGGACCTGATTCTTGGAGCCAGTTTTCTGAACAAGGCATCTCATCGTATGACTCCAGCAGAGAGTGAAGAGTTGAATAGACAAGTGAAATAGTTGTTTCTGAAGGGATTGATCAGATAGAGTTTGATTCCATGTGCAGTACCTATGGTACTAGCACCAAAGAAGGATGAGGAATGGTGTATGTGTATATGTTCTAGAGCCATCAACAAGATCACCATCAAGTATAGATTTCCCTTACCGAGAATGGATGCCATTATGGATTGTTTGAGTGAAGCTGAGTACTTCACAAAGATAGACTTGAAGAGTGGATATCACCAGATCCGTGTTAGAGAAGGAGATGAATGGAAGATAGCCTTTAAAACTAAGGAGGGCTTGTATGAGTGGTTAGTCATGCCTTTTGGGCTAACTAATGCAATGAGCACATTTATGCAGCTTATGAATGAGGTATTAAAAGAATTTTTAGGAAAATTTGTTATTGTTTATTTGGATGATATTATGATTTTCAGTAAGACATTGGAGGAGAACCTGATGAATATCCAATTTTTTTTTTAGAAGCTAAGGGAGAAGTTGTTGATTAATTTGAAGAAATGTAGTTTTGTGAAAAGGGAGTTGGTGTATTTGGGATTTTTTGTCTCGGAAAAGGGTCTTAAAATGGATCTAGAGAAGGTGAAATCTATCATTGAATGGCCTACCCCAAGGAATGTTACAGAGGTAAGATCAAATCATGGTCTAGCAAGTTTTTATAGAAAGTTTATTAAGAATTTCAGAAGTATTTGTGCACTTCTAATTGAAGCAATGAGAGGGGATAGAAAATAGTTTAAGTGGACTACAGGAGCAACCAAAAGTTTTAATATGTTGAAGAATAAAGTTACAAAGCAACCTATTTTATCCCTTCTAGATTTCAATAAGGTCTTTCAAGTAGATTGTGATGCTAGTGGAACTACTATAGGAGCTATTTTGAGTCAAGAAGGTAAGCCAATTTCCTATTCTAGTGAGAAGTTAAATGATGCTAAGAAGAAATATTATGTCTATGATCAAGAGTTTTATGCTATAGTTTAGGCTTTGAAGAAATGGATACACTATTTTTTGCCAAAATAATTTGTTTTATATACTAATCACCAGGCTTTACAGTATATCAATAGCCAAGGAAAGTTGAATCAAAGGCACTTAAAATGGGTTGAGTTTTTGTAGAGTTATACATTTTTTTTGAAGCACAAGAGTGGAAGGTCAAACAGAGTTGCAGATGCCTTGAGTAGAAGGAAAAATTTATTGATAGAAATGAATATAGAGGTTTTTGGGCTCAATGAACTCAAGAGTTTGTATCCAGAAGATCCAAAATTTGCTAAAGCTTGGAAGGCTTGTTTGGAACCTGTTACATTGGATAGGATGAGATGGCTGGATTTTTTTATTGCTAAGATTTATGGTTTGAAACTGTGTGTGGTTTTTAACATTGATGTTTCGGATCAAACTCCATGACCCATCATCAGGACTACAATCCTGATGATGGATCATGGAGTTTGATCTAAAACATTGATGTTAAAAATCACACACAGTTTCAAACCATAAATCTTAGTAATAAAATATCATGGACTGTGAAAACTACATGCTATTAATGGTTGGATTTTTTAATCCAAGATGGGATGTTTTTTAGAGGAAGCCAATTGTGCATTCCAAGGAGTTCTATGAGAGACAATCTAATTAAGGAGTAGCATAGTGGAGGATTGGTTGGACATTTTGGTCGAGATAACACCATTGCTCTTGTTAGTGAGAATTATTATTGGCCACAGTCACAACAAGATGTGAAGAAGTTTGTACAAAGTTGTAGATTATGTCATATGGAAAAAGGAATAAGTAAAAACACTGGATTGTATCATCCATTACCTGTACCTGAGAGGTGATGTGAGGATATTAGCATCGATTTTGTTCTTGGCTTGCCAAGGACACAAAGAGGGCATGATTCCATATTTGTGGTGGTGGATAAATTTTCAAAGATGGCACATTTTATTTTGTGTCATAAGATTAGTGATGTTCATGTTGCAGAGTTGTTTTTTAGAGAGGTGGTGAGACTACATGGTCCACCAAAGAGTATAGTCTCAGATAGAGATACCAAATTTGTTGGTTATTTGTAGAGGACATTATGGAAGAAGTTGAAGATAGATTTGAATTTTAGTTATACACACCATCCAAAGACTAATGGAAAAATAGAGGTGGTGAATAGGAGTTTGGGAAACTTGCTAAGATGCTTAGTAGGAGATAAGCTTAAGGGATGGGATTTGATTATACCACAGGAAAAATTTTCTTTTAATAATTCTATCAATAGGAGCACTGGTAAATCACCATTCCAAATTGTGTATGGGAGCAGTCCAAGAATTGCTTCCGAATTGAGAAAGATGGATATGGGGGAGAAGAGTAGTGCTGAGGCTGAGGATTTTGCTGAGCACCTGAAGAATTTGCACAAAGAAGTGAAGAAACATATCAACAAGATGAAATCACAATATAAGGCTCAAGCAGATAAAAAAGGGAGGTATAAGGAGCTCCAGATAGGAGATGAAGTCATGGTTCATTTGCGAAAGGAAAGGTTTCTAGTTGGTACATAAAACAAGTTAAAGATGAAGAAGTTTGGACCATGCAAGATCCTGAAGAAGCAGTATTCAAGAAATGCTTATGAGGTAGAGTTGCCTAATCGAATAAAAAAAATTTATATGTTCAACATTGCTAATTTGACAGAGTATCATGAAGGAGATATAGAGGTGGGGCTAATAAATGAATAGTTAAAAATTCTAGAACCTACTTTAGAGAAAGAAGATATAGAAGAAATCTTGGATAGTTGTGTGGGTAGAAGCACAAGAAATAGGAAATATGCAAAGTACTTGGTGAAATGGAGAGGAAGGCTTGCTAAAGATTCATCATGGTTATCTGAGGCTGAGGTTAACCATCTTGGTTTCCCTCTAACTCCTGAGAAGTGACATGGTCACTTTTCAAATTACCCTGAGTGTCTGATACAAGAGCATCCAATGGTGTAGGGAAATCTTGCATCACCCAAAAAAAAATGTTTTCTTTATTTTCTTTACTTGTAAGACTGTCAAGTATCAAAAATAGTGAAAACAAACACTTACTATTTTTAGTAAGTTGGCCAAAATGGGCTCGTATGGACATGAAAATTTACCCCAAGGAGCAGAGCTAAAAAACATTTTTGGTTGCAAAACAATCACCTCAATACCCTACATGGTTTGGGAGAAATTAAAGGTTTCATCTTGAGAAATTTCTCCAATACAACTTCAAATTCAGATATAAAACTTTAGAGGCCCCAAAACAGCTAAAAAAGTGGTTGAACCGACCTATGGTGGATTCATGCTTTGTAGAGCTCATCAAGAGCTTTCCAATGATATGCAATAATAGAAAATCAAATATCCAGATCAAAAGTTATGGCCCCACAAAGTTGGTCCTCTAAAAAGTGAATTTCATAAAAAATTATTCCTAGGGCAGATATCAAATTGTGAGATTTTCGGTGCCAACATAAAAAGGGGAAATTTGAACTTCCTAGAATATTTTAGGGCAATTATTGGGGAAAATAAAAGGGTTAAGTGGGGGTTGTAGAAGGTGGCCTGATAGTGTAGATTGTGGCTCTAAATAGTAAATTTTCTTTTCAGAGTTGATTTTGTTGTTTCAATCAAGCCCATGAGGCTGTAACATGTAAGCTTTGTATCTGTAATTTCATTTTCTAAAAATAATTGAAAGTGAGTCATTTTTTTGTCTTGCATCTTATGTGTTGGTATCTATTGTTGCAATTTTTGTGGGTTTTCGGCAGTGTGGCCCTCATCAAGGTTTCAAATTTCAATGGAAGTCTGAATCCTGAGGAAATCATCGATTGGATCAATGACATGGAGGAATTTTTCAAGTCTGAGGAAATTGAAGATCCACACAGAGTGAAGTTTGCAAAGATGAAACTAAAAGGTCATGCAAGTATATGGTGTAAAGAGGTGTAGCTTGAAAGAGGTAGACAAGGGAAAGATAAAATCTCCATATGGGACAAAATGGTGGAAAATTTTGAAGAAGTAATTCATTCTAGTTGACTACGAATTAGAGTTGCTAAAGAAATTGTAGAGTCTGAGGTAAGGAATGAGGATGGTGAAAGAATACATAGAGGAATTTCACAAGGTTCGGATTCGAACGGGACACTTTGAGGTGAACAATGAGAAGGTTGCTTCCTATATCAATGGGTTCAAGCCTAGTATATAGGAGGAATTGACACTAGTAAGAATGACTAATATTGAGGACACTTATTAGTTCTCTCTAAAAGTGGAAGAACGACTGAATAAGAGGTTTGAGATTAAACAAAGAGGTGGAGGTCATGGTGGAAGAGCTGGTAGATGATCATATGGAGGCTGAAGTGACAACCAGTGGAAGGGCAAGGGAACTATCACTAGCTAAGATCAAAAACATGAAGATTCATATCAACCTCATGATTAGAATAGTGTAGATCGATGCAATAGAGGACATATTGGATGCGAGTTAGGAAGAGGAGGTTTTAGAGGAACTAAAAAAAAGTGGAAATATAAAAATCAAAAAATCAAAAAATAAAACATTGAAGGAGATATGTATATTGAAAAAGAAAATGGAAAGCAAAAATGTAAAGAAATTTGAAAAAAACAAAACAAAACAAAAGCAAATCCATGAAGCAAAGTGATAGACAAAAACTACAATCATGAATGATCTATAATAGTAAAGAGGTAAATAGGAAATCCTAAGTCACAATCCCAAGGCTACCCTCTCAAAAATAATGATTGCACGAGGACATGCAATATGTTAAGTTGGGGGGAATGATGAGAGCCATTTATGCTCCATTTTATGTCATATTTTATTCCTTTTGATACACCTTCATAACCATTCCTTCCTTCCATTTCCGTTCCATTTTCGTATCATTTAACCATTTCACCTTGCATATGATTTAATATATATGTCATATTTAATATAGTTTTAAGATTAAAATATTTTAAAATAATTATTTATTGTTCTTACTAGTAAGCATATGCATGCAAACTTCCTACCACCTATTTGATATGAACCTTCCTATTGCTCAACCCTTTCTTCCATTACTTCCACATGGACTCTTTCCACATCAGCTTAGTTCTGCGTCCACATCTACCAATGAATCTTCAAGAGGCATCATACCTATCTTAAGTGGCTGCACACATTACCATTCAATTGAATATTTTGTTGTTGACCTCTACCTCATTATTCAACACTACTACAAGAAACCTCCTACATATCTTCCACAATCTTCCAGTTGTTTACATATAGAAACATCACCTTGTTTTGATGTGATTTGCCCACCAATTTCTTCTTTTGTTTTTAAATTTGAAAGCAGGGGTCTGGGGACGGTAGCCCCCAATTGGTTCAAGGTGAAGCACACATTTTCCCTCTTGCATGGCCTTTGGATTCTTTATTTTTGAAGCATTTTTCTCCCAAAATTGACATGTCTTCACTACCTTGAAAATGCAACATTTTTGACATTTTTGTGTTGTTTCTTCAATATTACATCTTTCTTATCAATGACTCACAACAACTAGTGATAACATATAAATGGTAAACTATCTTCTAAGATCTACCTATAAATATAACAATGCATTTATATGATTTAAAACAAAGGAAACCAAGGTTAATCATCTAAACAATGTCAATAGTTGCATAGATTTTCACTGGGTTGCAATGGGCCTAACTTATCCCACTATGATTTCAAGCCTTTAACACATCTCACTGGCAACAATGCCAAAATCATGGACAAAATCGTGGATCAGGACTTGGGATCAAATTTCTATAAATTTTTTACATTAACTTCCTTAGTTTGTTCCTAAAATGTCAATCTAGGGATCATACACTTGTGAAAGGTATTGTGACTATCTACCGAAGGGATGAAGATAGTGAGAGTGGGGATGCAATGCAACTACTCACACACTTCTAAAAATAAGAAGCTAAACTAAGTGTTTTGTCTCCTGTGGACTATTACAAACTGGTAAAGTAACAGTTTGATTCAAACTTTATACTTTAATCCCAGAGTGCTCAGAAACAAATAAATGAATTCAAGCATTATGAGCAAAATGAATTAAACATGGGCTTCAATGATAAATTAAATTTAAGGATAAACAAACTATGAAATCTTACATCTAAAATCAAACATGGAAGGAATTGAAATAAACTAATGCATACCACACAATTGAAAATAAAAGATCACCGGTAACCTTGGAGTGGGCCTTGCCTCCTCAGTACATCCGGTGATTGAGCACAAATGTCTTTCTACGTTGCTTCAGTCATGAAAAATGTTCTTTTATTTATTAGAAATAACACAATCTTTGATACAATATCCCGCTACAATTTTTTTCTTATATTAATCTCCTTCGTTGTTTCCAACAGACCTTATATTTAAGGGACAAGCTTATAACAAATAATAGTAAGGCGATATAAAATAGACCAATTTGTTTTTTCATGTGGCCAATACATTAGAGATTATTGGCCCATGTAAAATTGTGTTTATTGGCCACATATTATAAATATATTTGTTACAATAGCAACCAACAACCAAGATATAGGAAATGGCCAAATTTTGCGTTCCTCTAAAATTGTCACAATCATAGCTCCAGCGCAAATTTTTGTCCTCAACTAGCTCAGAAAAATCTCATGTAACATACATGTAATGATTAATGGAGCATACCATATGCTGAAGTGGCATGTAAATAGCTGGAAGATTGTGGAAGATATGTAGGAGGTGTCTTGTAATAGTTTTGAATAATGAGGTGGAGATCAATGTCAAAATATTCAATTGAATGGTAATGTGTGCATCCACTTAAGATAGGTATGATGCCTCTTGAAGATTCATTGGTAGATTTGGATGTAGCACTAAGTTGATGTGGCAAGAGTCCATGTGGAAGTAATGGAAGAAAGAGATAAGTGATAGGAAGGTTCTTGTCAAATAGGTGATAGGAAGTCTGCATGCATGTGCTTATTAGTAAAAACAATAAATAATTATTTTCAATATTTTAATCTTAAAACTATATTAAATATGACTTATATATATTAAATCATATGCAACATAAAATGGTTAAATGATATGAAAATGGAAGGTGAGAGTGGTTATGAAGGTGTATAAAAAGGCATAGAATATGACATAAAATGGAGCATAAATGGATCTCATCAAGAACATGTTTCCAATACGAAGAAGAAGGACATAGGGCTTATGAATGCCCTCAACATCAAGGAAAGTCAAACAGGAGCCCTGACAGAAATGCTTGAGTTTCCCATGTAGATGAAGATGCATAATCCTCACATTTTGAAGACACTAAATAGGTTGAAACCCTTGTTGTCAAGAGAGTGTTGTTGAATGAGGAGAAGGAACCAAATCAAAGGAAGAATCTATTCTACACTCATTGCAAGTGTGAAGGTAAGGTTTGTAATGTTATCATTGATGGAGATAGTACAAATAATTTAGTGTCCAAAGAAATGGTCAGTAAATTGTAGTTGGAAAGGAAAAGGTATCTGAATCCATACCAAATTTTGTGGTTGTTGAAGGATCAAAGAGCATTGGTAAATGAGGAATGCCTAATAAAATTAAAAATTGGTAATAACCATGATGAGGTTTTGTGTGATGTCATACCTATGGACGTTTGTCACATGTTGTTAGGAAGACCCTGGCAGTTTGATCGGCGAGTAGTGCATGATGGACATGCTAACACTTATTTGTTGACAAAGGATGGTGTTCAACATAAGCTGAAGCCTCTAGAAGATGCATGAGAAAAGGTGTACAACAATGCAAGGAATTTTTTGCTCGATGGAAGAAAATTCCTAGAAAGTATTAAACATGAGCATATGTGTTTTGCATTAATTCCAATAAATGAAAAGGAAGTTAGCATCGATGTTCTTGTAGAAATGTGTGGTTTGTTGGATGAATTCCATAGTATTATTTATGATAATGTTCCTAAAGGATTACTAATAGTAAGGAAGATTAGTCATCAGATGGATTTGATTCCTGGAGCCAATTTTCCAAATAAAGTAGCCTATCAAATGACTTTAGTAGAGAATGAAGATTTGAACAAACAAGTGAAAGAGTTATTGTGAAAGGGATTGGTTAGAGAGATTTTGAGTCCATGTGTAGTACATGTAGTACTAGCACCTAAGAAGGACAAAGAATGGAAAATGTGTACTGATTCTAGAGCCATCAATAAGATTACCATCAAGTATCAGTTTCCCTTGCCAAGGATGGACGATATTATGGACTACCTAAGTGGAGATAAGTATTTCACAAAGATTGATCTGAAGAGTGGTTACCACCAGATTTGGATCAGAGAAGGAGATGAATGGAAAGACAACCTTCAAGACCAAAGAAGGCCTATACTAGTGGTTAGTCATGCCTTTTGGGTTGACCAATGCACCCAATACATTCATGAGACTCATGAATGAGGTATTGAAAGAATTTATGGGTAAGTTTGTCATTGTTTACTTGGATGAATTTTTTATTGTTAGTAAGAAGTTGGAGGAGCACTTGATGCATACCCAAGAAGTTTTCAAGAAGCTAAGAGACAAGAAATTGTTCATCAACTTGAAGAAATGTAGTTTTGTGAAATGTGAATCGGTGTACTTGGGATTTGTTATCTCAGTAGAGGGTCTGAAAATGGATCAAGACAAGGTGAAAGCCATTGTGGAGTGGCCAATGCTAATAAGCACTATTGAGGTAAGATCTTTTCATGCTTTAGTAAGTTTTTACTGGAAGTTTATTAAAGGATTCAATAGTTTTTGTGTGCCCCTAACTGAAACAATGAGAGGGGATAGGAAAGAATTCAAATGGAGTACATGATCAACAAAGAGTTTCGATTTGCTGTAGAAGAAGGTCATGGAGTAGCCTATTTTGGCACTCCTAGATTGTGATGCCAACGACAGCGCCATTGGAGCTATTTTAAGCTAGGAAGGTAGACCTGTTGCTTATTTTAGTGAGAAGTTGAATGATGCAAAGAAGAAATATTTTGTTTATGATTAGGAATTCTATGCCACAGTTTGGGCTTTGAAAAGTGGAGACATTCTTTGTTTCCAAAATAATTTTTTTTGTTTAATGATTATTAGGATTTATAGTATTTGAACAGTCAAGGAAAACTAAATCAAAGGAATTTGAAGTGGGTTGAATTTCTATAGAGTTATACATTTGTGTTAAAGCACAAGAGTGGGAGGTTGAATAGAGTTGTAGATGCCTTGAGCAAGAGGAAAAACTTGTTAACAAAATTTTAGGTTGAATTAGTTGGGTTCAATGAACTCAAAAGTTTGTATCCAGAAGACCTTTATTTTGTAGAGGCTTGGAAAGCTTGCATGGATCCTGTCACATTGGATAGGATGATATGGTTGGATTTTATAGTCCAAAATGGTATGTTGCTTAGATGGTATGTTGCTTAGAAAGAATTAGTTGTGCATTCCCAGAAGTTCCATGACAGAGAATTTGATCAAAGAGAAGCATAGTGGTGGATTGGGAGGACACTTTGGTCAAGATAAGACCATTGCAATTGTTGGTGAACATTATTATTGGCCACAATTGTAGCAAGACATGAAGAATTTTGTACAAGACTATAAAATATGTCAAATGGAAAAAGGAACAAGTCAGAATATGGGATTATACCAGCCATTACCTGTACTAGAAAGGCCATGGGAAGATATCAACATGGACTTTGTTCTTGGATTGCCAAGGACGCGGCATGGTCATGACACCATATTTGTGGTAGTGGATAGATTTTTGAAGATGGAATACTACATTCCATGTCATAAGACTAGTGATGTTGTTCATGTTGCAAAATTATTCTTCAAGGAGGTGGTAAGACTACATGGTCTACCAAAGAGCATAGTTTCATACCAAGATACCAAGTTTGTTGGATATTTCTGGAGGACATTGTGGAAGTAGTTGAAAATTAATTTGAGTTTTAGCTTAGCACATAATTCACAGATAGATGGACAAACAGAGGTAGTGAATAGGAGTTTGGGTAACTTGTTGAGATGCTCAGTAGGAGACTGACCCAAGGGATGGGGTTTGATTTTATCCCAAGAAGAATTTTCTTACAAAAAATTTGTCAATAGGAGCACTAGTAGATCACCATTCTAGATTGTGTATGGGTGTAGCCTAAAAAATACTACTAAATTGAGGAAGATGGATAAGGAAGGATAAACTAGTGTTGAATCTAAGGATTTTGCTGAACATATAAAGAATGTGCATGAAGAAGTTACGAAGGATATTAACAAGATAAATACACAGTACAAGGCGAAGGGAGATCAGAAAAGAAGGAATAAGGATTTTGTTGTTGGAGATGAAGTCATGGTTCATTTATGGAAGGAAATGTTTACACTTGGTACATACAATAAGTTGAAGATGAAGAAGTTCAGATTGTGTAAGATTTTGAAGAAACATGACTCTAGAAATGCATACGATTTGGATTTGCTAAGTGGAATTCATGTCTCACATGTATTTAACATTTCAGATATGATAGAGTATCACGAGGGAGATAAAAAGAATGAGCTAGTAGATGCACAGTGGAGTGTTCTAACAACAATAGCAAAGAAAGAAGAAATGAAGAGATCTTAGATAGTCGTGTGGGACAAAGCACCAGTAATAGGTAGCACAATGAATACTTGGTGAAGTGGAAAGGAAGGCCAGTTGAAGATTCAACTTGGTTTTTTGAGTCAGAGGTTAGCCATCTTGGTTTTCCTCTAATTCCCTAGAAGTGATAGAGTCACTTTTCAAAAACTACCCCAGGTATCTGATCTAGGAGCATCTAGGGTGAAGAGAAATCTTGCATCATCAATTCTATATTTGTTTGTTTCGAATAAGGGTTGATCATGTTCTATCGATGGGACTTTGGCATATCAGTGGGACATTCCTTCAGGTTCGTTTGACATAGCGACATGGGAAGATGCAAATTTGACCAAGTCATACTCATTGGTGAGACAAAGAGTATTCATTAGGACCTTATTTCAATTCCCATCAATAGCTTGATAGCTATGTCAGTGAGTCATGGGTTTTTATAACTCCACAAATTCTGACTAGAGGTTCTTAAGTTCTGATCTTTAGTTACTTAGTGATAGAGTTACATTGAGGGGAGGATTACATTTCGGCGAGATGATATTTGGTGTCCCCTTGATATCTCAATGAGTGGTAGAAACACTGATATGAACCATCGAGGTGACTCTAGGTATCAATGGGAGGTGTTGGTGAATCTCTTCGATGGAGCAATAAAGTGGAAGGTGATGTCATGTTAACAGATGATGATAGAGGTGGACACACAACAGTTTCTTGCATACGCCATTGAGAATTTAGTGGGATTTGATCAAGACTTGTGGGGTCAATGGGGAATGGTGGTGATTGAATGTTGAAGATTGATGGTGCTTATCTCATTGATGGGACATTATTGTATCGATAGGAGTTTGGAAAATGTCCCTTCGATACAATGATGAGGAGGTGATGATAGAGGATTGACTGAATGGTGAGTTGGAAAAATAGATGAAGCCAATGGCGACACATGGTACAATAGCATTTGTCGATTCACATCAGTGTTTCTAATTGAATAGGTCAAATGAATTTGTAGGCATGCAACGAATGACTGGAAAACAACTTACTGGGGAATGAATGAGAACACAGTAATGAAAGTTTATGTAACTTTCTAGAGACTATACATGGATACTATGACATCATTGAAAAAGGGAGAAAAAATAGTAGAACAATAGGGGAATGTCTTGAAGAGTATAGAGAATGAAGGCTAAAGTTTTGACATCTAAGAAACTCAAATTTGCATATAGCAGATGAATGTAATAAGTTGTCCATGAGATGGCATGTACTCTATAATGTCACTCCAATAATAAAGATAATTTTTTTTGTGCAAACCTAGTTGTTTGTGTTGTTATACCCTACAAGGGGAGTCCCCTTCAAAAGACCTTGTCAACCAAAGTATGGCCATCTTAAACCTTATGACGTGTCTCCTTTGTGGTGATATTAGGCTTCATATCCCATAAGAGTGTGACTTTTCTTGGCATGTGACATTCTCCTTGGTGGTAATGCTATGACTAGTGTTCCCTAAGGTGCAATTTTCTATTCCTCAACTAGTCCTCTCTTAGTGGTGATGTCATGTGTGAAGTTCCTTAAGGTGTGACCTTCATGTATTGAGAAAAGATCCTTTATTTTTTTATGCCAAAAAGTGAGATCATTAGATGCCATATTCATGATGAGTTTTTTAAGAACTTTACAAAGATGTAAGTTGTAGTTCCTAATGGTGAGTTGGTATCTTAGAAGGAATTATTTTTTTTCTTGGGTGATGCTAGGGTCTATTAATTAAACCCGAAGGTTGATGCAGTCATGGCACTTAATCAAAATTTCTATTTTACATTGACTGTGTATCACTGGTAAACAGTCACATAAGTTATGACCTATGTCCTTGAACTCATGTGGGTGACCAACCCCTCATACCTATCCTTGCAAGTTGGCAGAATTTGTATTCTTGATTGGGGAGAAAAAACTACTTTGAAGAGATTGAGTTTGGTATCCTATCAATGAAGTGATGGAGGGAGATAATGCTATATCAGAGTGACAATGACATTTTGAGGAGACTGCTTCTTGAGTCCCTTTGATACTACAATGGTAGACTAGCAAACATGTGATGTGGATGATGAATGGATGGAAGGTGTGATGTGTAGTACAATGGTGACATAGCTAGATGAATACATGTAGAATCCTACCATCCTGCCATACAGAAGAGTTGACCCAAGTTGACCCCGTAGGCTAGCAGGAATGTAACAAGTGGTGATGACTGGTTGACATCTCATTGAGGAGATAGTGTCATATCATTGGGACATAACATTGATTCCCCTTGACATTTTGGTAGGATCCTCATTAGGGAGAAGGATGAATGTTGAAGTGACCCTTCAAGAGTCCTTTTGATACAATGATAAGATGGGTGATAGTTGGCGAGTTGAAAACCACAATCCTGTGATGTTTGGTGAGAGATTCTAGTAGTAGGGAGGTTCATAGCCCACAAGCCTACAGTGTTGGTAGTGGAGTCCAGTGGTATAGTGCACAATGGTATAGATTGAATGGCAACCTTGATCAGGTGGTAGAGATCAAATGAAGTGGTTTGAAGAGACTAGGAAATATCATACAAAGGTTTGTTTGAGTCCCTTGGATGTAGTGATATGCTAGGTGAATTTTTAGACATATGGTATAGATCAATGACAGATATTCAAAGAAGAATGATCTAATGATGGTGTTTTAATGGTGTTGAGATGAATGGAAAACCATGGATCATGGTGCATAGAGACAAAATCAACAATCATAATTTGAAGGTGAAGGCTTCAAATAACTAAGTACATGTACATGATTTCTGACTGATAGTTGACTAGAAGAATGGAATTAATTGGTCTACCTGCTCCATCAATCAATTTAATTAGTGATTTGAGTTGTAGAATAGTGGCACAAAGAGTTAAGTGAAAAAATATCAAGTTCAAATCCAATGAATAGAAGAACACATTAAATGTGTATCCGATCTTAGAGTTTATAGACTGCTAATATTAGAAGATTCTCTACAAAAAAAGGTTATTGCAGGTATGGCTCAGGTATGGCTCAATGCAGATTGTGCTTCTTGAAGAATAAAGAAAGAAAACTTACTAGAAGTATCCAGGTGCATTGGTTGGTGGTACACAGCTCAAGTAAGGTAATACAAGTCAACGTCAAAAAGAAATACAATCAAGAAGTTGTATATATGTATGAAGGGTTTGAAAATATAGTGAGGAAGAAGAGAGGGAGAAGTTTCTGTAGTTGATGATTCATGTAATGCAAAGTTAAAATAGAGAATGAATTAAGCTTGGATAAGTAGTACCCAAAAACAAAATACATATTTTGATCTGGTGTAACATTTAGTGAGTAGAACAGATAATGTTCTATCTTGTTGCAACTTCAAAGTAGAACCCTTGATTATGTTTTTTCCTTTTCTTTTGGTTCTACTCATTCAACTTGGTGCATTATAGAAAAGGGTATGTGTTGTTGAGTAAGTTGCATATGCAAATTGAGCAAGGTGTAGAGCACAAAGAGAGAGAGAGGTGCAAAGCTAAGGAGTGTGTGTTACAGAGAGAGAAAAAAATTATGTGCAATAGTAGATGAGTTGCAACATAGAATTATTATCAAATTGTAATTTATTTCATTATAAATATGATTGGTGGGTGTCATCATATATCTGGGTAGGTGCTCAGACTAGGGAGTGGGTGCTTCCTTAGAGTGGGTGCTCCTAAAACTAGGGGATCAATGTCTCCTAAGGGTTGGTTCCCTTAAATAATTGTAACAAAAATTTACTTGAGGTTGGATTAGGACAATAGATCCTAGTAGCATTTCTCACCATGGTTTTTCCAAATATTGGGTTTTCTACATACATTTGGTGTTATGTGATGATTGAGTGTGTTCATGATTATGTGTTAGCATATTAAGTATCTATCTACACATTAAGAGGTTAATGAACTAATATGCACTAAGTTCTAATTGATAAAAATTTAAAATCTACTAATTCACACCACCTCATCTTAGTAGCATATCGTGTTCCAACAATTGGTATCAGATCCCTAGTTCCCTAGGTGGAGCTTAATTAGATCAGGTATATTCTGGTAGTTTGAACATAATGACCAATTAGGAAGGTTCAAACAAGCCACCTCAATTCGATGGAACAAATATTCTAAGTGGAGCTCATTGATGAAAGGATATTTGGGATCCCTAGGACTTGATGTCTAGATGTTACTCAAAACCAAATATATTCTCCCTACTACCCTTCCCACTGATGTTGCAAGAAAGGACTCTAAGAAAAATGAAAAACCATGGTTTTCCATTATGAACAATTTGTCTAATTATGTGCATGGAAAGATTATGCATTTTCAAACTATCTATAATTTTTGGGAAAGTTTTAAAAACATCTATGAACGAGATAACAAGGTGAAGTTGGAAAAGCTTCAAGTGTTGATAGAAAAATATGAAGGCCTAAAGATGACTAAAGAGGAGAAGATTGTAGACTATATTCTAAGAGTTGACAATGTAGTAAACTCTATCAGACTATATGGTGAAGAAGTAAAAGAGGATGTCGTTATGCTAAAAGTACTAAGTTCAATGACAAATAGATATGACCTCAAGATATCTACAATTGAAGAAGGAAGAGAAGTGGATAAACTCACTCTTAATGAGTTACATGGCCTATTTACTACATATGAGATGAGGATGGGATATGTCGAGCTATCTAGGAGAGAAGTTGCATTCAATACTATAAAAAAGGAAAAGGATGAAATAGATAAGAAAGACAAGGTTGCAGCCATTGCATCAGATCATGAAGAGGTTGATGAGGAAGAAGCAAACTTCATAAGAAGACTGAGGAGAGGATCTGGCAAGTATAAAGGTAATTTTCCCTTCAAGTTTTTTAACTATGGTAGAATATGTCATTTTGCTTCTAAGTGCACTTATGATAAAGAGGATAATGTTGAGCAAGAAGGAGATAGTAAAAAGAAGAAACCTTACTATCATAAAAGGAATAGTTTTGAAAAAAAAAAAAATATTATGTGCAGTTAGGAAGAAAGTGACTCATCCGATGCTAGTGATAGTTTAGATGATGAACAAGATTATGCTCTTGTAATGAAGGAAGAAGAGGAAGAATTCATCTTCATGGCAAAAGACTCTAAGGATCAGAAGGATGGACAAGGTGAGGAAATTTGTGTAGAAGGTGAAGAGGAAGCAGCTGTTGATCTTGAGGGGGAATTGATTAGTGCTCTTGAAGATCTCGATGATCTAAGGGATAAGTTTGATGATCTTAAAAGAGAAAATTGAAAATTGAAAAAGTGTGCTCAAAATGAGACTGCTAAGCTAACTAAAGATCTTGAGGAATCAAATCAGATGGTAGTAAGTCTAAAACTTCAAGTGGAGGAACCCAAAAGAAGGGAAGAATTTATGAATTCTAAATTAGAATATGAAATGGATAGATGCATGAAGCTCGAGGCAAAAGCATTTTTCTTAAGAAAAGAATTGGAGAAAGCCAATGAGCATATCGATAAGACTTCAAAGTTGAAGAGTGGCTCTGACATTTTGGATGATTTTTTAAGTACGCAAAAGCCAAATAGTAAGGAGAAACTAGGCCTAGGATTGGAAAAAGGAAAGAGCTCCTTTGTTGATGCTTCTATAAAACTCTATGAAATACTTAGGGTCGAAGAAAAATCAGTCTCTAGTGGTGATAAATCCAACAAAAGGGAAATCTCTAAAGATGAAAAGAAGTTTGTTGAGGTAGTGAAATTCGATGAGAATAAGTTAGTTAAAGACAAGAAGGATAGCCAGTCAGTCCTTGATCAACAAAAGAATCAAAACACAAAAGGAAAAAATAATGATGGATTCACAAGAGTGCATTATCCAAGGAAGCCAAGACAAATAAGATTTACTCTTCTAGCTGAAGGAAATGCCATGATCAGCTACTCATCATACTATTATGGGTACATTGCTATACTTGTAATAATTTTGGTCATATGGCTGGAGAATGTAGTGTCATTCCAAGGAGGAATACAATTTTTGTAAGATAAAATCCATTTGCTCCCTTGGTGGATAGTTGGTTACAATTTCAATAATTTTGGTCATGTAGCTAGAGATTGTAGAAAAAAATTATCAGACTAAATGTTTAGTCTAAGAAGAAGAAGAAATTACCTCCCAAAATTGAAAAGGAAACTAAGACTTCTGAGAAAAATGAAGATAAATTCAAAAAGAAAACTAAGAAGGTGTGGAAGGAGAAAGAGAAAAGTTTCACTCAATCTATGATTTCCCAAATAGCACTGCATGCAAAGAAACAAAAACTGTGGGTAATTGATAGTGGCTGCTCCAAGCATATGGCCAAAGATAAAAGAAAATTCATTGAACTCAAGAAGTGTAAAGAAGGATCAATAAGCCTAGGTGATAATACTACTATCCAAATTTTTGGTAAGGGGATTTTGAGCCTAGATTGGAAGAATAAGATAAAAGATATTCTCTATGTAGATTGTTTGAAACATAACCTTCTTAGTGTCAGCCAGGTGTGTGACAATGGGTAAAAAATTGTATTTAACTTTGAAGGTTGCAAGATAAGAAAGAACGGTAAGAAAATTGCACAAAGAGTAAGGACTGGTAGTAATTTCTACAACCTTTGTGAGGTAAAAGACCACAATTATTTAAATAGCCAAGCAGATGAGAGTTGGCTATGGCATAGAAGATTAGGGCATGCAAAATTTCATAATTTGGTAAAGATAGGTTTGAAAAGATTGGTTAGGAACATGCCTAAGATAATGAAGCTTGTAAATACAATCTACAAAGGATGACAACAAGGAATGAAAACAAGTTTTAAGTTTCCAAAAATGGATTATTCAATCACAAATCCCTTGGAAATAGTTCATACCGATCTGTGTGGTCCCACAAGGACAAGAGGTTTGCAAGGTAAAAGATATTTTATGTTGCTAATTAATGATTATACTAGAATGGCATGGGTAACATTTCTAAAGGAGAAGGTTGAAGCATTTGAGAAGTTTAAGATTTTCAAGAAGATGATGGAGAATGAGACTAGGAGAAGAATTAAGTGCCTGAGATCAGATAGAGGTGGAGAAATCACATCAAGTGAATTCAAGGAGTATTGTGAAAATCATGGAATCAAATGTCAATATTCTACACCAAGAACTCCACAACAAAATGGAGTGGTAGAAAGAAGAAATAGGATTGTCAAAGATATGGCTAGAGCTATGCTAAATGAGGAAAATTTGGAAAATATATTTTGGAAGGAAGTAGTTCACATTGTAGTATACATCTAGAATAGAGCTCTTCTAAGAGAAAATAGTAGCAAGACTCCATATGAACTGCGGTATGGCAAGCCTACATCTGCCAGGCATTTTAGGGTGTTTGGAAACAAATGCTACATTAAAGGAGAAGATAAATACTTGGGAAGCTTTGACTCAAGGTGTGATGAAGGAATATTTTTAGGATACTCCACTCAGAGAAAAGCTTATAGGTGTTACAATAAGAGGCTGCACATGATTATAGAAATTATCAATGTCAAAGTTGATGAAGATGAAAATCAGGATAAGCCAAGAAGAAACAACTTTGAGTTTGAATCAAAAGATGATGTACTTGTGCAATAGTTGAAGAGGAGGAACAAGAAGGAGAGAATGAAGAAGACGTTCAATGAGCCCTTGCAAAATATTTATAAAAGGATCATCTTACATGTTGTGCCTATAGCACACACACCCCATTCAAAACGTGGACCCCCTCTTTTCATTTTGTCAGGTCACCTTTTCCCTTGCCTCATTTTACATGCCCCCTATTTTGAATCCTAAGTGGTCAAGGATTCCTAGAGTCACCATCTTAAGTTGACCAAGTTTCATCACCCTTACAAATTTTAGGCCTTTGGCCTCTACGGAGTTCCCTTGGCAATTTTACTTCAAACCTTCAGACTGTCGTCCTTCACGCTTTGCGGGTCCGCCCTTATAGGCCACCCTATGTGGAACTCCCTAGTTTCTTCACTATTCTAGATGGTTGACTTAGCACTTATGCCTGATATACAGGACCCACAGCCTCCATTGCTACTTTCATTACTGAGTTACCAAATGGCTAGCATGTTAATGCCATCCACTTTGTGGACCCTGTTGTTCCTGCTTCCAGTTCTTTTAAATTTTTCACCCACCAACCTCAACCACCACCATACCCACATTAATGGCGAGCATTTAATGCACTAAATTCTATAAATAGTCATTTTCATCAACAGACTTTCAAAAACTTGTTAGAGTGTCCAGCAACCGCCACTTTTACGCCCACAGGATCCCACCGCCATTCGAAGCATCATCATTTATAGTCTCTTTGCATACTTTGTTGGGTTTTCTAGGTCATTTTTTTGGTGCCATCCATGTCTTGAGTTTTCTTCGATTCTTTTGCAAAAGTTGTTAAATTTTGATGAAAGAGAGCTCAAAACTAGTTAGATCATATCACAGTGAACAAAACCCATGTTTCAAAACTTAGAAAATCTTTTGAAAACCACTTATTATGTGCCTATTTAACTTCCCCTCACATGGCTATTCTTGAACTAGAGCCATCACAACCTGTGGGTCCACAAAGAGCCCACTGTCGTTGCCCTAATCCTCAAACCATAATCTTTAAAAGAAATTCCTTTGCTTCCCTTGAGCCTGCGTGTGCAGGAGGGCACCCTTTCCTAGTCATCCCTTTAAAACTTAGCAAAATTCATGAGCCCAAAGAAAAATCTCTTGGCCCTCACGGGTCCGAAATTGCAGGCTTTCGCCTACGGACTACCCTTTACACCTAGCCATTAAAAATGACTGATTGATCCCATCACTCTGCTAGGAAAGCCCTGCCTTGGTTGTCTCCATCCATCATGTTGCACTAAAATGACTAAGTGTCGACCCCTTTGCATGTTTCCCATTGTGGACTTCCCTTCGCGGGCCTTCACCAATTGTTTGCTGTCCATAGCGACAATGGTTCCATCTGTTTGCCTAGCAGACTCCACATTCACTACATCCATTTGACATTAAAATAAAACAACTAATTTAGAGATTGCAGACCCTCTAAAGTGGGTTGTTGTCACCCCTCAAGCACTGTTTCAAAATAGCCAACAACCTCCAACCTTCCACTCCGTGGGCCCCATACTACGGGATTCTACCCCACCAACGTCGTTTCAACGATAGAACTCAAACAACCAAGATAGTACTTGCTCCCGCATTCCTTAGGCCCACATGCCTAAATGGTCAACTTAACATTTCCAAAACCTTGAATATGATTTAATCCATGTGCTAAAATGGCTTTACCTCCTTGGTGGACCCCATCTCAACACGAAATCCTGATGCGGGTGGAACCATGTGAGTCATCGTGCCCTCTTTTCCATTTTTTTACAACTGCCTCCAAAATGACTGCCAGCCTAGGGAAGTCTGCACCCCTAGGCCTGCATTGCCATAACTCCCTCCAATGAAAGGAAAATGATGATCAATGAAGAATATTATGATCTTTAAACAATGAATTACTCGATCTAACATGAATTTTGTGGGATTTTGCTAACGCTCCCCATGTTTTGTGTGTGAACATGTTGAGAGCTCCTTTGATTGCAGGATATATGGAATTAGCTACAGGACCTTCAGGGGCATCCGCAAAGAAAGAAAAGGGTAAAAAGTTGCCAAAGCGCCAAGGGGTAAAGAAGATAAAGATCAAATGAAGTAAAAATTCCAAGGCATAAACATCAATACTAAGGTCACCACGGAATGGAATACTGTTTCAGACACTAATCTAGGACACATGGATATTGATGAATTAAATTAGAGGGTCATCATCAACCCTACCATAGAGAATGAAAAGAAGATCAGGAAAAGTGAGTTGGCCAAGGAAATCAGTTTCCTACCTGCCCTCATGGCTCCCAAGCTAGTAATGGCCTGCAGAGAGGCATATTAGGAAATGACTAAGAGAATTGTGGATTGAGATGGGAACGTATTGGCTGACCTGTCCTCCAAATCTATAGTGTATACTTTCCACATCCCCACCTTTGATGAGATGGAGGAGACATCAAAGGAATATGCAAACAACACATGGAAGGCTAGCCCACTTAAATTCGAGAAGTTGATCAATCAATATTGGCTGAAGGAAAAGAGGGGCATCACAAACAAAGTCTCTCAAGAGCTTTTTAGGAGTTATTTCCATGAGGATTACCATGATCTAGTAACCTTATTGAGTTGAGTCATGGGCCTCCCAACAACAACATACTTATAGGAGTGGATGTTGTATTTTATAGAAGAGATCATTAGAGGGAAGACCAAATTTCACTAGGTAGGAATGATTAACAACTACCTGCATGAGCATTTTGTGGCCATTAAAAAAAGTTCTCAATTCTACATGACTTCATACTTGGTTTATCTACAAGCCGACCATGCTCAGTATAGAGGTTTGTTTGTGGCACCAAGCTAGACTCTAGGAAGAGAACTGAAGGTCTATGATAGGTACTCATAGCTCCAGTACCGCAACTTCAAGAAAGACTACTGTAGGTAAATGATGCCTTTATCGGGCACATTATCAGATTACTTGGAGGTGACTTCAAAAGGAGAGTCACTCAAAGTGAAAATACCTTCATCTGTCAGTTCAAATTTTTGTTCATTTAGTTTCCTAAATTTTCCTACATCAGAAACGAGAACTTCGATGAGAGGTTGTATAAGCTGCCCTAGTACCCAAAACACTGGCTCATATTGCTTGAAATCTCTAGGCAGCTACAATGCGCACATACTCTTCTAAGTGACAAGCATCAGTCGAGATTCCTTTTCCTCTCACATTTGGCTAGGGTATTGTTGTGCAGTTTTCACACACACACCCCGTTAAAAGTAGGGACCCTCTTTCTTCTTGCTTTTCTTTCTTATTTTCTTTCATAGGGTCCTAACTTCATTCCCCTTAAGGGACAAGTCTTGGTCTTGGTCTTGTTTCACCCAAGTGCTTAATGATGAACCTGCATTTGAGATGTCATCTTGCAACTCCAAGTGATGGTCTAACTCTTAGGAAACAACCTGTGATCAAAAAGTTCTAAAACAGGAAAATTTGGCTAACTTATGGGAAATTTTGAGGAATCCAAGGTACCTTGGATTACCTAAACCTTAGTTTAGTTGGATAATCTGAGCTACTTAGATTACCTGAACTTGGACCACAGTTGTATTTATGATTTTTTCTCAGATGCCTGTACCAACATTTATTGAGTGAAATTAATGAGCTCAAAGGGTTAATTTGGGAAATAAATTGAAAGTAAGCGACCATTTTTTCATTTTGTATTATTGAGAGCTCAAAGTTGATGAAGGTCATTGTCATTGTGCATTTGATTTGAAGTTGAAAATTGTGATTGCCTCTCTCTATGATTGCATTCTAGGTTTTTTCCAGGTCATCGTTGGTTTCCCATCGAGTTTCCCTAGTTGAGCATAATCTCAAGGTCTGCTTCTTTGTTTCATTTGATGTCTTGGTTGTGTTTCACATTTTATTGTCATTCTTGGTGGTCTTGGTCAGCCTTTTGGTTCTTATGCTTTGGATTTGTGACTTTTCATGTCGGCATTTGGGGTTTTGGAAAATAAAAGGAATATCTCCCCGGGGTTGAAACAAGAATTTTTATGTGAGCATATTTAGTGTGAGAAAAATGTTAATTTCCCTCAAAATCCATTCATGGCTTTCTTTGCATTGTTGGTACTGAGATTTTGGACCATTCCCCTATGTTGAACAATGTCACTAAAACCATAGTTTTCATGTTCATTTTGGAATTTGGTGAAATGATCGATATTAATGGTTATGAAATGAATTGTTGGCTTAAAATCATCCATCTAAGGTTAATGATGAACTCTTAGAGAGATTGAACGCTCATTGTTTGTCAATTTGTGGAACTCAAAGTCTAACACTTAGTGAAATTTTATGAAGACGAGCCTATTTCAGAAATTTTGAGGGACCTTAGATTTTTCTAGCCCTAATCCGCTTGGAGAATCAGATCCCCCCCTCAAATTATCCACATTCTTTGAGCAACCCAAATTCCTAAACCTAATCGATAAACACTTAGTCAAATTCTAGGCCTAGATTTCAATTGGTAAATTCAAGGATGCTTAGATTACCTGAACGTTAGATAATCCAAGTAACTCGAGGTCTCTAGAAGTACCCGAACCTTGTGAACAATCAAGCCAAATGCATAAAATCACTTAAGCTTTGAATGACTAGATCTTGACTAGGGATGGATCTTTACTAGAGATAGGTAAGAAATGGCTCCAAAGGCTCTTGCTCTTCTTCGTTTTTCTCTTTCCACCTCCTTGTTTAACCCGAGAAAGCTTTGCCAACAGGCTTAGGTGATAACACTCGAGATTCAAAATAAATAGAACAACAACGGTCCCCATTGGCACTGATAACATCCACTCGCATACTTCCAAAGAGCACTCCTTCCGCACTAGCCACACTAGGACTTCGGTAGGAGACACGCGAGCTCTGGCACAGGAACACTTAAGGCGCCTTGACAGCTTACTTAGGTCACTTTGGTCATTCATTTCCTTACAAGAAGCACCCTAGCTGTGGGTACATACTTAGTTATCAGTGATTGAATATAGTAATGAACTTGATCTATTAAGAAGCACAATGGATTTTTTCAACCAAAATGCAAGTAATAGGATAACTTTGGTGAATCCAAGCTAGCTCAGATAAGTCGAACCATAGTCTAGTTAGAAAATTTGAGTCTGCTCGAATTATTTAAAATTTCTCTGTGGTCTTAGATTTTAGGGTGCCATTTGTGGGTGAGTGGCATATGATGATTTCTTGGCACTTTTTAATAGATATTAGGTTATTTGGAGTTAATTCACTTATATTTTATTCTTTAATCTAGTGGTGTTGCTCGTATTTATTGCCATTAGAGTTTGAAAGATTAATTTTCTTAAACAAAATTATCATTTCATGACTAGTGCTTTATGAGTCGATATATATCTATCTTCCATTTTGGTGATTATGGCTCTTTCTCTAATAGATGTAGGCTAATGAAAGTCCTAACAAAACAACCAAAACCAAGGTTGCTTTAGCACAAGAGGAAGTCAGAAAGAGACAATAAAGGATGAAGTATGAATTTAAAGGCATTTGGCCAGAGACCAAGATTGTCTCTGCATGGTCAAGGATTGAAGATACAAATATGGGCCATGTAGACTATGATGATTTCCATCAGAGGATGTTTGGGAAAGAACCAACTGAGCTAGCTCAAAAGATCACTCACACTAGATTGGCACAAGTAGTAGGATTCCCACCAACCTGAATCTATCTAGAGTGAGTCTTATAATGTGCAAAGCATTATGACTCTAGGACAAGAATCATAATTGGCCCTCAAGGTAGGGTTATGGAAGATTTAACCAAGGAGTCTATTGCAGAGTTCTTCAACATTGCCTCCCATCACAAGCATATTGAAGAAATCAACATTGGGGAAGCTATCAAATTATATGAGCAAGACTCCAACAGAGCTTTGGAGATAATGAATAATGCATGGATATTGAAACCAAAACCCCACTACTCAAAGTTTCCCAAGCAGCTGCATAGTAGTGACTTCAAGATGGAATACCATGACCTTATAACTCTTTTGGGAATAGTTATGGGAGTGGAGGAGGAACATGTATTTCTATCTTGGATGTTCCATCCCATTACCTAGATTGTAGCAAAAAAACACTATCATTGGGCAAGGATCATTAGCAATAATATTGATGCTCAATTAAGGAGTGTGCAGGAGACTAACAAGTTTACCATGACCTCATATCTAGTGTACATGCTGGCACAGAAGACCAAGTATAAGGGTTTCAGCTACAAAGGAGTCTTGGGGTAGGATAAGATATGGGAGGCGCATCCACAATTATAGTATAAAATGTCTAACCACAAAAGGGCTAATGATACTTTCTTTATGTATATTCCCAAATTACTACAAGATGCCCTTCATGTCAGGATTTTAGCTAATGCCATGGATTTAATTAAGAAATATGGTCAATGGTCCATTCAATTCCAAAGGTTTACATACATCTAAGTGCAAGGATCACCAATTGTTCCTCTTAGACTACCTTGGTATCCAACCAACAAACTCTTGATGCTAGAATTGACAAGACAGATGGTTGGTTTTGAGGAAATCTTGCAACAAGGCAACATAAAGAAGAAAGGATTGGGATCAGAATTCCCATTGAGGATAGGGGTCTTGGAGGCTTTCCCTTCTATTCAAAGTTCCCAACACTCTAAAAAAGAGATGGCCCAATTTGAGTTGTATTCCCACACTGATACAATTAATTTTGATCCTTATGGAAAGGCCATGAAGTAGGCTAATAGGACTTTTAGGCACAAGGACCACATTGAAGACTATTGGGCCAACCATCGAGATTAATGGGAAGTCATTAGGAGAAGGTTTTCAAGGCTAAATTTGAAGTCAATCAGACTATATAGAATTGTGGAAGTGTCTGATCAAGTGGAGGATGATGATGCAGACCTTCTTCAACACCATGACTATGAACCCTATAGAAGCAAGCCACTGCCTCCAATTAATTGGTTTGAAGAAGAGATAATCGAATTGAATCAATTTATTGAACCTATGAAGAATTACTCTAGGTTGTGGGTTAAGAACAAAGTGTTGGAGTTGGAGGCTAAGGGTGTCAAGTTCACCTATGATTTAATAGGGGACTTTAAGTCTCAACATGAAGAAAAAGATGAAGCTAACAAGGAGGATGAAGTCACTAAACATCATGATGAATAAGCTCTTGAAGAAACAATATCTATTAAGAGAAGAACTAGGATCCAAGTGCAAGTGAAGCAAGGAGAAAATCCATCTCCTAAAGTTAAGAAGATTCCCCAGGCGAGCACCAATGTTGAAGAAAGAGAGACCTCACAACTAGTGAGAAAAAGAAGAATACTCACAGAGAGGCAGAAGGTTGCAAAAGCAAGGAAGAATGAAGCTGCCACAAATGCTCCTGCTGTAAAGGTTGTAGATTAGGAAATTTCATGGGAAAAACCCCAAGTTTATGTTAGGATAAAATATTCTACGGAAAAGGTTGCTCCAATGGAGGGAATGAGAATTGTAGAAGAAGAGGTGCAAGATGAAGAGGCACCTATTAATGATGCGGAAAAGAGAGTAGCTCCATGAAATAATTTTCCCATTCCTTCTCCACCCTCTTCACATCAAAATGTACAAGTTTTTGAGGAGGCATTTCTGGAGGAAGGAAACATATCTAATAACAATGAATAGTTGGATGAAGAGGATGAAAATATTTCTACTCCTGATAGTAGAGAGTGGAGAAAGTTTGTATAAGAGATAAGACAGTCAACCTCTGGAGCTTAAAGTAAGAACATAGAGTTTAAGGTTGTTCAAGGTAAACTATCAAGGTCCCCTGAGAAGGTAATAATTGATGAGCCACAAAATCACCTCGAGGAAGGATAAAATAGAGAGGAAGAAATTGTAGATAGTCCTCATCATGGGAAGATTGAATGGGGAAATCAACCTAAAATTGAGAAATAGGTTGAAATAAATGTGGTTTATATGCCCAAAAATTAAGTGGCGACTGAATGAAATATAGCCCCAGAATGGCTTGAAAAGAGGCTTAGTAAGAAGCCAATTATTCTACAAGAGGAGACACAAAGTTGGGATAAATTACTTGAGCAATGGGGACAACCCATGCAGAGGAAGAGGGCTAGGATAGTTTCTCAAATTTCCAGAGATGAGTTCAACAATAGGGTCATCCATGTGGTTGTTCCTCCAATAGATAAGTTCAAGGATGAGGTCGGGTCCTTTGATTACAAGGTACAAACAATCAACCTAGGGTCTACAACTAGGGAACAAGTAAAGGAAGAGTTCCAAGAATCTTCCCAAACTATTCTAAGGAGATTAGATAAAGAGATAGATGAAAAAGAAAGGTTCTAAAAGTAATTAAGTGATGTGTATAAGTATGTGCAACATTTAATGAAGCCCATGTAGACTATGGGCAGTGAAGGGATAGTGTCGAAAGGATTATTGCCCAAGGAAGCAGTCACAAAAATTGAAATACTAAAGTATTTCATGCATTGTACACATAGTTGGCTCCTAGATGTAAGCAACAGAGGAGATGAGGCAATTGAGCAAATTTTGAAGATATACACCAATCCCTCTAATTTCCTTCAGCACACTTCACAATTTGCTGCAAATTATAATAAAATTGATGAGTCAACTGTTGATGAATTGAAGAAGATCTTGCAAGTGTCAAAGGAGGAGACGACCAAGCTAGACATCCTCTCTCAAGATGAGATTGGAAAGGTGAAGGAGTGGGTTGAAATAATGAATTACAGGAAAGAACTTCTCAGCAAGGATTTAAAGAAGATAATGAAATTGTTGGGAAATATGAAAGAAATATACAATAGTTGTATAAGTTTCTTGGAAATCATGACTGGAAGGAGGAAATTTGAGCAGAAAAACATGAACATTGGTAAACTGTAGGGTTGGTGGCATGAAATCTATGCCCCTTCTAATGGTGCTCCAATCACTAAAGAAAACTTGGAAGATGCAACAATTTGTCTTTCAAAGTTGGATAAATGCCATGAGCTGCAAGTGGAATGGAATAAAGTTATACCACAATATTTGGAGGAATTTAAAAAACATAAAACTAGAATTAAGTTTATTCTAGTTCCAAACCCAGAGGACATGAAAGAAATATTAGAAAAAGCAAAAAAAATATTTAATAAATTGGGAACCAATTAGGAGGGAGACAAGGAGAATATTTAGCAACCAACCATCTAGTTTTTTGTGCCAAACATGTGACCTCCAGCCAGCCAAATGGGTGACCTTGAGTTTTGTGCCATCAAAAGGAATGCTATTGGAAGATCTAGGCCGACCTGGGATGGACCTAAAATATTAAATGAAAAAAAAATATTTTATTAAAAGAACTTTTCTAGGCCGACTTGCTTGGCTGACATTTTGATGTAACCCTAGACTGGGCTGACCTAGTGGGAAATTTCTATAAATTAGGCATCATGCCTCATTTTTAAGGGTTAGAAGTTAGAGAACAAGCTGAGCCATAGTTACAAAATAGAATTAGCAGTTAGAATTTTCAGAGAGTGAGTGTTGCTACAGTGGATACTTGAATTGTTGCAATATTAGGTGATTCAATAGAAGTAAAGACATTGTGCCTTGGTGCTCTTTCTTGTGTTGTCTCATTTTGCATGGTTCTTGCAATTCCATATCTTTGAGATTTATTTGATATTGTTTGTTATATGTTATATTTAGATTTAGATGTGATGCAATGGTGTTTATGGTTTAATGTTTGAAGTGTTTGAGCAATCCTTGGTCCATACTTTTAGCAGCTTGTTGATTGTAAGTTGTGTAAAGTAAGCCTGGGCATTAAAATTGTGCTAAAGTTCAATTGTGGGAATTTATTCATTTCAATTGTTAAATAAGGTTGGATTGGGTGAATGCTCCATGATCTAAAAATCTTCCATTCATTAGAAGATTGCACTGTTTCTATAATATTGCAGATTAAATCTGGGTTAAGCATAAATTAGTTTTTAAGGATTGGTCCACTTTGAGTGTTTGATCATTTGCATTGTTGGTCTTAGGAATTAGTTTAGTTTTAAGATCTCTCCAAACCCTTATATTTTGTTATTTCTTTCAAAATCTGAGTTGTATTTAGGATTTAAAGTATCACCACATTGCAAGATCTTATATTTCTTAAGAATCCATCATTTGTTTTGTAAGGTCCCTTTGTGATTACCAACATTTTCACATATTATCAAAGTTGTTTATGCATTGTCAAGACCTGCCATTAGAGACCTTGGGGTTATCTCTTGAGGCTTGTTGATAGAGATTTACCTTTCAAGAGAGATAAGATACTTGTATTCTATTTGAGTTCTTGTTGTACAAAAAAAACCATCAAAAGATTGGCGCTAGAAGGAGGGCTTGAATAAGCAAGCTAGATCATTTTCTATCTGCCATTTCTCCTGAGAGATTTTGAAGAAGAAGCAAATCTACACTAGGAGAGGAAGAATTTCAAGAATTGCAAGCTCCTACTAGGTCAAGGAGGACTAGAAGAAGGGGAGAGTCGTCATCTACCCCACCATTTTCATTGTCCCCATCATCCTCACCTTCATCAAGTCCATCTTCATTTGATTTTGAAGCTATTCCCATTCAACAACCCCAACCAGTCAATAATCAGCCTTTACCTCCACCACCACCAATGGATTTCTTGGAAAACAACCCATCACCTTTGTCCTTCAACAACTATAATGTTATGCCCAAGAATCTTGAACATTTTTTCTCTAAATTTCATATCAATGATCCTAATAGAACTACAGACGAACACATAATGATTTTCTAGACCTACCTTAATGATAGAGGGATCAATCATGAGGATGTCGAATGTAAACTTTCCCTTATTCTCTAGGAGAAGATGCTTTTTATTGGTACAATCATCTACCTACTAGATTAATTCACAACTGAATTGAATTGGAGAATACATTTTTGTAGAAGTTTAAGATCACTATTAGTGCTAATGAGTTGTACCTGTAATTCACTAAGGTTAAGAGAGAAGTTAACGAGCCTATAGGTTCATTCAATAATAGATTTCATTGAGTATATACTAGGTTGCAGTCCCCTTATGCTATGGATGATGCTACTACCTTGGAAGTATATTATGAAGCCCTTGACAATCTTACAACCACTTTTCTTAAATGGAGACCAAATCCTCCGAATAGTTTTCTTGATGCATACACAGAGGCTGTCAAGGTCAGCACTGATATGAGACAACACCTATCTAGACCTTTGCCATCCTTAGGGCCTACTTCTCACCCATGATGGATTCAAGCAATTAACCAAGCTATCACTAACCACACCCCCATTATGAATATGATGCCAAAGTTACCTTTAGTTCCACATCTAGGTCCTCCTATGAAACAAGTCCCACCAGTAACTAGTTATCCCCAACAAAGTGTCAATCATCCCCTTCACCCACAGCAGTAGATTGGTTTTCCTACATACTTGCAGAATTCTAAAGTACTAAATCAGTCTATGAGTTTAGGAGCGGCAGCTAGGTACCCCCAGAACAATGTGAATTTGGTGCGTTATAGAAATCCTGATAAAGAGAGAATAAATGAGCTGAAAAAATAGGTTAAGAAGTTGAACGTGGAAGTAACATACCTGAGGAACCAAAATAGTCAACCCCAAGCTACTAAGAGGAATATGCAATCTAATTATAATAGGGAAAATCGAGATTCTACACAAGGACATGGGTAAAATTTTGACAGAGGGCAATCATCTAGTCAGAATTTTGATAGAGGACAGACAAGTGGACAAGGATTTGAAAGAAGACAATCACCTAGGCAGAACAAAACATGGAACACAAGGCCAGACAATGGAGGTGTCCCTACTCCATTGGATCAACCTCCTAGTCAAGAGAAGCCTCCAAGTGGTGTGTATCTAGTAGAGGCATCATATCTGGATGGTGTAGACTCCACAAGACAAATCAACATTCTAATTTGGACTACCCTAAGTTCTAGACTGCTACATCCATTTTCCAATTTGAAGTGGAAAACAATTCCAATAATCAGGAATTGGTACCCTTTGGGCCATATGACTCCTCAGTGATGGTGTTGAATCATGCTCCTTTCCCACAAAGTGAGGAGAATAGGCTAGAAGAAGAGGTAAGCGAATGGGATGATAAAGCATAACAAGTATACAATGGAGATGAAGTTTCACAATTGTTCAATGAAGAAATGGAGAATGGCAATGGTCGTCTAGATGAAGAAGAAAATGGCATTGAAGAAGTTCAGATGTTCCAATAGCCTACAAGAAGATATGACTTCTGGAATAGGCCCAGTGGAAATCCATAAGCTGGAGGCCCATTCACTACATCAATCCCTCTGAACAATTTCACCACACCTCTAGATCCCAATGCAAGCAATAATCCATCCTATCCTCATGTTCCTATGCAATATTTGTCGAAAGGAGGACTATTTAATTTTGCTAAAGGTAAGAACATGGATGAAGGCAAGGAGAAGCTGGTGAATCCTCCCAAGGACTTTCATATTGATATGAATGTGGAGCAATTAAGTGATTATGTAGCTAAAGAACTCAAGAAATTAAAGGTAAGTCTTTCTACTTTTGAGTTACTAAGAGTTACTAAAATAAAAAATGCAATCTTAGGAGCCTTTAGGCCTAATGTAGTCCCCCAAGAAAAGACAACTAGTGAAGTGTCTGGAAAGACCTCTAGTTCTCAAATGCTAAAAGATCAAGGTCAAATCCAAAAACAGTCTAGAGATAAAGGGAAGGAAAAGGATAAGAGTCAAGTGGTACAACCTGACACTAAGCTAAATTTATTTCAAGGCAACACAGAAACTTCCCCTTTTTTTATTTCTATTCACCTCTTTGGGAAGAATTTACACAATTTCCTGGTAGATTCAGAGGCTTCCATGAATGTTATGTCATTTGTTGTCTGTAGAGCCTTAGGGATTACTCTTGTAGTCTCTCAAAAGAAGGTCACTCAATTGGACAAGATGGAAGTAAATGTAGTAGGAGAAATAAATATGATTCCCATGTAGATTGCATCATATCCTAGAATCCAACAAGTCATTAATATTCAAGTGGCAGACATTCTTGATACTTATGGTTTGATTCTAGGTAGAGATTTCACTAAGGCACTAAACGAATATGTATCAACAGATCACTCTCATATGTGGCTCCCATGGAAGGCAATACCAAATCAAATCAGGATTGAAAGGGAGCCTAGAATGAAATATGTAATTACTGAATACCAGAATATTTCAAATGAGATACTGGTATCAGAAGTCGGTATGGGGAATTACATATTGGAAACCCCTATTTTACAATTAGATACGGAGGAAATTTTTATGTTGCAGAGCACACTAGTAGAGCTCACATCAGAATCCAATAGTACCAGGGCATTGCTTGAACCAATAGAGGAAGTTGAAGACCAGGAAGATGGTCAACTCAACCTACTAGATAACTTTCAAGAATTTATCCAGAAATGCATAGAAGATTAGATCCAATTGGGCAGGGACATGAATTTTGAAGAGTTGCTTCTTCCAAGCTAGTGTAGTTCACAATGCTGCTCACTCAGAGCTAGAATGTTGCCTATGCCAAACAATAGTTGAGTAGATACAAAGGTGTATCAATCCAACCCCAACTACCAAAATTAATGTACAAAGTACTCAAGGTGATCCCAAAGGTAAAATCTTAATGCCTCCCGAAGAACCTCCCTGTAGTAGCAGAAACAAAAGACAAATCAAAAGGAATTAGAACTACTGGCTGTTGGACACTTGGATTTGATGGATCCAAATCAAAGCAAGGCATTAGATCTAGATTTGAGTTAATTAGTCCTAAAGGTAAAACCTTCTTTAATACTCATAGAATCTAATTCCATTGTACTAATAATGTAGCTAAATATGAAGCCTTGATTCACAAATTGCTAAAGGTGTTAAGAGAAAAGGTTAAAATTATGCAAGTGTTCGAAGATTTAGAATTGGTAGTTAGGCAAGTTAGAAAGTAGTACTCCTATCATGATAGAAGGATGACCAACTATAGGAATAAAGTAGCTAGGAAATTACAACCCTTGTCCATTACAACTTCTTTGGATCAGGTAGCTAGGACATTACAACCCTTGTCACTTTCAGGAATGAAAATTTTTACTATAGAGCTCACACTAGTACCATCAGTGCCTGACAACGTAATTAATTTGCAATTGTTTGAGGATGACAAACGTATTCTATATTTTATCACCAGCTCTAATTTGTTTACCTCTCAAATAATTGATGAAGTGGAGCCTCAAGAAGTAGAGATGGACCTAGAAGGGGTCATCAATATGAAGACCAACACTATTCCAAGAGGAATGGTGTAGCTAGAAATAATTTTTGATCTTGATAGGATAAAAGATTAAGAACAAGAAGCCAAGAAGGATTACATTAGTAGTCAATGTGATACGTACATGGGGACTCAGGATAATGTAAAGAATGTCTTTATTGGAAAGGTATGTACTCCAGAGGAAAAGAGAGTTGTTGATGTCCCAAATTGACCCACAACAGGAAGGTGAGATAAAAGTGAAAGAATCTCACCACTCCTAAATGAAGTGGTCAATATGACTATAATGTTCAAGGGGCCTACTGGTTTTGAGCTTCTGGATTGTTGCAAGATCAAACATCTATCTAAACCTACTTTAACTATGGGTTTTAAAGAAATAGAAAAAGATAGATCAAGGTTTTTAAACTGAAAATAATGTTGATTCATTCAACCAATCAGACTTATTACCTTCCAAGGAATTCCTAAACTAGAATGGAAGAATAAAATTAACCTGTAATTGATACAAAGTTTCATTCATTCATAGTGCAAACTTTAACAGTAGATTTCAAATCATCATTCAAACAAAACATAAGATAAAATTTCATTCCTTGAATGCTTCTCAAATCAAATGATTAACTCAAAATGAATACCATTCTAGAGCATAATATAAAGGAGGTTTAAGTCTAGCTGCTCCTACTGTCAATGAAATAGATAAGCAACATTTACAAATCTTGAAAGATCACCAATGTACAGAAAACCCATGTCTTCAAATTATCTAGATCTATGCTAAGAAAATCAGGAAGATACATCACCTCCTCTTGCTGTTGAACAAGAACACAATGTCTTCAATTGTATCGAATCCCCAAAGGTAGCAACAATTTGATTCTTTTATATTACAACAGCTGCTCAGAATAAAATAACTTCTAACTCCTCTACTTTTGTTGAACTGCTAAATTCGCTCTGACATTCAATCTCTAACTCGTCTAAAAATTACTCTAACTTTCTCACCCTTACAAAAGAGGTGAAATGCCATATTTATAAAACGCGTCAGATGCGTCAGCACAGTTTAGGGTTTACAATAAGTCGGCCACAAAGTAAGTCAGCCCTAGAAGAGTTTGAAACAAAGTCAAACATGCATTAAATGTAAGGGCACTGACTAGATGACCCAGGATCTGCCACATAACTTGGACCAAAATGCACGAAGAAGAGGCAAAGTGAAATGATGAGGAAGCACAACCTTTGATGTAGCTTTGCATTAACTACCTTCCCCACATCCCCCATACCTTGCTCCATTCTATCCCTCATCACCAAGAACATCCTCTGCAAGCTATACACAAGTGGCATAGGAAAAACCCTAGTTTTCCATTTAATAACATTGATATTATTCTTCAGATCTGTCGGAACATATTGTCCCAGTCTCCCTTGATGGATAGATATTCATTGATGATTACACTGCAGGTCACTGCATCATCCAACTGGTGTCTAGTTACTGCATCTCATGATAGCCTTAGTCCTTTGTAGCAGGGTCCTCACATTCAGATGTAAAACCTCGAACTAGACTGACGTCATCCTGCCCTCAGGAATCCTACTCTTTACGTATAGCTTCATTCTTCTTTGTCACTTTAGAGATGGAGGATCCTTTTGTGTCTCTCTTAGCCTTTCTAGCCATCATCTTGCTAGACTTAGCCTACATACATCAAACACCAATGTGAGAATCCAAATATTGACAACATTTTCATCCAAGTGTTAGCTTAAAATCATGATAAAACCATTAAATTAGCCATTAAGCATCAACACTAAGAAGTCCAAGATTTCAAGTTAACCAGGGAAAACAAGTCTGGGAGGAATTTCAAAAAATTCTAAACTAGGTGGATTCTCCCAATGAGGCACCAATATCAACAATAGATCAACAGAATGCACACAAGCAGCATACAATAGTGAAATTAATCAAGATAAAGCAAGATATGTTCAAGCATTCATCATTAGATTCATAAATTTTATCCAATTTCTTAAATTCCACAAAGCATATAAGAGAATTCAAAAAAATACAGCTGAACCAGAATTCCATGGATGACTCAAAACTCTGAACTTTGAAAAATTGAAGGGAGTCGGGCAAATAAAGGAATCCAAGAAAATCTGACCAGATAGGAAAATCCTGAACCTAACAAAAAACACAAACACCGGCCACAACTTCACTCAAATCGATCGAAGGTCACAAATTTGAGGACCCCTAGGCATGAAAATCGCCTAATGTGAGCCTCCTACAGATCTTCTTTGAATCCCAAGCTCAATCAAAAGTAGATCAAGATGAAATGTCGACGCCCTAGGTATGGAACCCTAGATTTTAACCATGAACGCACAGGGAAAGCCATGAAATACCCAAACACATAGGAATTCAAACTCCAAGCAAGACCATAATGCTTTTAAGCACAACAAGATGAACATCTCAACTCAGGAGAACACAAATGATAAAGAAAAATGGCATAAATCTTCAAAAATTGACCAAACTCGGAAACCCAACAGTTACATGGAAATCCGAAAAAATCTAACCCAGGTGGAATTCCATGAAGGCTAGAAATCTCTGAACTATAGCATAAAACAAGTCAAGCCAAACTTCGAGCGCAATCTGAGAAAATCCAGACCAGGTGGAAAAACCAGAAAAATCTGACCGAGGCAGACAATCCCAAACTGGCTGAAAAACCCGAACAACAGCATTGAAACTGAAGTTTGAAAGAAAACCAGGAAAATCCGTACAGAATGGAAAATCCCTAATCAAGGTAAAAACCTGAACTTCGCCTAAAACACAAGATTTTCAATATTCAACTTGGGAAAAACACTTGGGCAAGCAAGATAAACATATCAAGCACATGCCAAGGCAAAGCAAAACCTCAAAATTGAAGGGGAGAAAAACACAAAGAGCGAAAGCAAAAGAGGGTCCCATTTTAATCAAATTTAAAATGGGGTGGTTATGCAAGGCATAACAATTGGCGACTTGGCTAGGAAAATAGTTTAACCATTTTCAGGAAACTGAGGGATTCAATTACCCATAACTCCTGGTTTATGGACATCACAATTCAGTTGGGTCAGTCTCAGTAGACAAGGTTGAGCTAGAATCTCAAATGTAAATCAACACTGGCTACCCCTGAATCTATGTGTGTGCTTGATGGTGCATCACCCTTTTACAAAGTTTTCCTCATCTTTTTAACAATTATGCTCAAGATTTGAACTACATGAGTTGATTCCCATTAACTATTGTGCAACGATATCCTGGGCATTGCTCCGCTGTCATTCAAGCATCCATAGCTCCGACGGAGATACCTCTAGTTTTCTCATAGCATTAATCTATTGCTAGCTAGGCATTCATAGCCCCGGTAGAGATACTGGAATCACCCATTCACTATTGAGTTTTCTTTTTTAGATAGTTCTCTTTTATTTTCTTTTTTCTCTTGAAATTCTTTCATTCAATTCCTTCTCAATATGTCAAATGTCCAACATTTGTATTGGGTTGAAAACTACCATGGACCTCATAACAACATCTAGGGAATTGGATTTTTCACTCAAATATTGCAACACCATCGTCCTAAGACAAATATACCATCACAAAAGGAGATGTTTTTGATGATTTGTGATAGATTCAATGGTAGTGAAGATTTCTTACTTTACACCTTGTTCTCAATGAATTTCTACAACTCTCATTGACAATGGACATAAAACAATGAATTTAGAACAAAATCATCCAATCAAAAAACTTGAAAATATCTAAACCAACTTCTCTCCTAGTAACCAAAGTATACTTCAGATAACAACCCTCTTACTCAATTGAATAAAATGAAGGCTCCCACCAAAAAAATAAAGGAACAAAAAGCCAAAATAAACACAAGGAAAAGACAAAACAAAAGGGATGACAAACTATTTACATATATACAACCCAACAAAATACTAGACCCCTTTACAACCCAAAATAATGTTTGAGAAACTATCCATTGACAGGCAATGGAATAGGTTCTCCTATTAAACTACTCAACCGAAAAGCATTTTCTCCTAGGATTTCAGCAATTTGATAGGGACCCAACCAAAGCTTATCAAGCTTCTGGTGGTCACCCCTTCTTTTCATTGTCTTTGTCCCACAGTAAGACAAGGTTTGATATCTTGAAAGCCTTGACTTTGGCTCTTTTGTCAAACTGACATTTGACAATAGCTTGTGCCTAAATAATTGCCACAAAGCAACATCTCTCTGCTCTTCTAATTTTAGCAAGCCAGCTAACCTTACTTCAATCCTATCATCACTAGAGTAAAATTCTTGCATAAATTTTAGGACAGGTATTTGCAAGTGAATAGGGAACATAGGCTCTTGGCCATACACTAGCTTAAATGGTGAAGTTATCAATGCAGCCTTGATCCTAGTCCTATATGCCCATAACGCAAATCTTAACTGGGTATTCCAGTCTCTAGGATTGTTCTCTAACATTTTTTTGATTACTCTTAGGAGATTCTTATTAGTTGATTTTGCAACTCCATTTCCTTGTAGATAATAGTTTGAAGAATACTTTAAAACAATTCTATGATCATAAGCCTATGAAATGAACTCGGCAAAAGAAAAGGCAGAGCCATTATCACATACAGGTGCAAAGGGTACTCTAAACCTAGTTGTGATTGATTCAGTGAGGAACTTGATTACTACCTCTATTGTGTTATTCTTGCAAGGCATAGCTTCTATCCATCTTGTGCAGTAATCTATGGCAGTCAAAATGAATTTATGTCTTGCAAAAGAATTTGGGTTAATTACTCCAATAAAATCAAGTGCCCATTGGGCAAATGGCCTCACCTCATAAACAAGCTACAATGGTATGGTTGGATGATGCTCTCTTGATGTAGAATTGACATATATGACATGTCCTTACATGTTGGTGGGAATCCTTAAACACACATGGCCAATAATAACCAGAACTGAGGATATGATGTGCTAAAGAATCCGTAGAACCATGACCCATGCCATGTTTCCCATGAAATTTACCAATTGCATGCTTAGCTTCTTGTTGATCAAGGCATCGTAGATAAACCCCCTCAAAATTCTTTCTATATAACAATCCTCCTATGAGCATATAATGGGAGCTTTTCATTCTTATTGCTCTCCTCTGAGTTGTATTCATCCCCTCTGGGCATCGATTATTGAGCATGAAATAGATAATATCGACATACCAAGAGTCATTAGAAAAGGACTATGTTGTGTACTGCTGACAAGTAATGTTCTTACCAGCATTCACCATTGCTTTAGATAGGCCTTGACCTTGAACAAGTTTCATAGGGTGAATCTCCATATTGAACTCCTACAAAATAGCCATCTGTTTCCCCCTTCGTTCTCCCAACTCGCTATGCATAAGTAGAGACTTCACAGTAGCATCAGGAACCACAACAATGATCTGACTTCAAAGGATATAATGCCTGAACCTTTTGACAGCTCTAACCAATGCAAAAGCTTGTTTCTCAAGAGGTGGGTACTTGAATTCATCATTCTTAAATGGAGAGCTCATGAAGGAAATTGTCCTTTCATCCCCCTCCTCTCTTCGTTGTGTCAGGATAGTTGCACATGAGTGTTCAGAAGCAAAAGAATAAATATAAAATGGCTTCAAGTAGTCAGGACTGGTAAGGACTGGCACCTCCAAAATGGATTACTTAACTTGAGAAAAAGCAGCCTTTGCCTCATTACTCCATTCTATTCCAACATCTTTCTTCATCATTTCGTTCAAAGGTTTAACAATTTCTGCAAAACCTGTAATAAACTTCCTCACAAAGTTGATCTTTCCAAAGAAATATCTCATCTCCTTCTTACTTCCTAGCATGGTTAACTTTATAATAGACTCAACTTGGTCTAGATCTATTGATATCCCTCTTTATGAGATTATGTGTCCCAAAAGTTTCCCTTCAGAAACTCTGAACACACACTTTTTAGGATTCAGAGAAACACCATATTGGATACATCTTTCAAGAACTTTAGTCAAGTCCGCAACATGGTTTAGTCTATCTTTAGAGAATACTATCAGGTCATCCATATAAATGATGATGCACTTACCAATCAAATATTTGAATGCTATGTCCATTGCACACTGAAAGGTTACTCCAGTGTTTATCAAACCAAATGGCATCCTCCTGTAAGAAAATGTTCCCCCACTTAGTAGTGAAGTTTGTCTTCATTATGTCTTCATAATTAATGATCACTTGATTGTACCCAGAATAACCATCCAGGAACGACATCATTTGAGACCCATTGAGAGTTTACAAGACTTTGTCCAGAGAAGGGAGTGTGTAGTTGTCTTTTTTCGAAGCTCTATTCAAATTCCTGAAATCTACACATAGCCTGATCTCCCCATTCTTTTTACAAAATGGAAGCAAGTTAGCCACCCATGTTGAATGTTGTACAAGGAAGATTATTCTTGCAAAAAGTAATTTTTGAACTTCCTTAAAGATCAGTGGTTCAATCAAGGAGTTGATAGGACGTTGTTTCTGCCAAAATGGTCTAGCTTCAGGCTTTAAAGGAATAGTATGAGTTATCACAGAAGTATCAAATGTTTTTAGATCTTCATACCCCCAAGCTACTACAGCAATATCTTTCTTCAGTGCCCTCAATATATCTTATCTAATTGCTTCAGGGCAGGCTTACCCTATGTAAACATTCCTTTTAGGGCTAGATTCAACTAAGTTAACAATTTCATAATCACCTCCCTTATCTTCAGTTGATACCTTTTCCCGAGCTCTTGGATCTGAATAAAAAATTATTTCTAAGGCCACCATTCCCTTGGGAATGCTATTACTTTTTAAGTTGAGGACACCTTTTGTATCATAGTCTTTGGGGTTCCAGTCTCCTTGATCCCTGTTGTACTCATCGATGATCTATTCTTCAAAAACATCTGAGCTTGCTAGAAAAGAAAGGATATGTCGATCATCATCAAAGACTTGAAAATTCCTGACATTATCAGGGACAACCAAGGTGGATATCAATTCTACTGAGAATCTCTTAAGCTTGGAGCCTTGCATGGGCTCTAGGGTACTTGCAACAATAGCTAATGAATCAGCTATTTGATTCTCCTTTCTAGGGATTAAACTAATCCCAAAAGAATCAAAGTCTTCAATCAGGTTGCACACCCAATTTCTATAAGCTGCCATCCTTTTATTGTGACATGTGTATTGGCTGCGTACTTGCTTGATAATCACTTCTGAATTTCCCTTAACCATCAAGGCAGTAACTTTCTTCTAATGTGCGAACATCAATCCCTAAGCTAATGCTTCATATTTTGCTATATTGTTAGTGCATCCAAACTGTAACCTGTAAGAAGCAAAAAATATTTTCCCTTTTGGGCCAGTTAACTCAATTCTAGCACCACACCCTATTTTAGATTTGGATGCATCAATTAGATTTGGATGCATCAAATGTGAGGGTCCATAGCTGATTATGAGTTGGGGTTGATCTCTTTGAGCTTGTTGTGGGTGCTTGGATAAGATGAACCATAGTTGGAGCCACTTGATCTTTTGCATCAACTATTGGGAATGGGTGTTCAATAGTTTCATTAGGTGCAATATCCAATTCCCACTCAGATATATCATGTAATCCTAGGATATATTTTTGACAGTTATCTATATCTTTGATTAACCCCTTGGGTTTTGGTATACTTGTGATTTTAGGGGTATCAAACAAACCCTGGGGTTGTTCATCATAACTATGTTGGTATAGTATTATGACTGGGGTAAGTTCAGTTTGAGGAGGAACTTCCTCTAAAGGCATATTATCCCTGGTTAACATTATTGCATTTTTGGATTCAAATGAGAAGTGATTTGAAATGGTCTCAAGGGGACTTGGGCTAGTTTCTTCAGTTTGGAAAACATGATTTAGAACACTGATGCAGGGTTGGCAAGTAAATTCTGAATGATTTAGGTAGTGCACCCTACACCAATTTGGGAGTAGAAGACTCCACAAATTGATATCTCCCCCTAAGACCAGCTGATCTTGTTGCAGCTTCCTGATCAATACCTATTGGGTTACACTAATCATGGGATCATGAAATTCTTGTATTGACAAATCATTAGAATCAAGAACCGAAAGAGTCATAATTTCCTCTCTCTTATAAACCCCTATCTCGGTTTCAAAATAAGCTACCTCATTGGGACAGTCATACTTAGTGACGATATGTTTGAGGTGAGGTTCACTCTCAATCCTAATTTGCGTAGGAATTCCTCTCCATCGTAGCCACAAATATGAAAAGTCGAGGGAGAGATATCCCCCTATACTCTTCATTAGATCTCTGCTCAAAAGAATTCCATAAGTCCCAGGAATGTCTATTACCTGAATATCCATATTGGTTTGAATCCTAGGGTTAGACCCTACTTGTACATGTATATTTCTTAATTCTCCAACTACATTAACCTCCATTTTGTCAAGTTGGATGACCTTCTTGTTTGTTTGGATAGAATTCAATCCCAGTTTCTTACATACATAAAATGGCATAACATTGCTAGAAGCCCCTAAATCTAGCAAACAATTATGCAGATTCTTCCCACAAATTCTCAAACTTAAAAGAAATGGTGGGGTCCCTACCTTGCTTCTGAACAAAGTTGCGTTCATGTCTGCAGCGGGTGCCACCTTGGTTTTCCCTTTTGATTTATCAGCTTCTTCCAAAGCTTTCAACACTATTTCTTGTTGGGAAGGGCACCATTTTAGGATGTCAAAGTATGATAAAGAGGTTTTCTATTTCTGCATCTTAGAAACAATATCAAATTTTGTGTTGTAACTTGAATTATATTTGAAAACACAAGATGAATTACCTTTGCTAGGTAATTCAGGTGGACCCTTCGGTGGAGGAGGGTTGTTATCAGCACTCTGATTTTGAGGTACCATGTGGTTAGGTGGTCTTGATGTAGTGAACAAACCCTTATTTTGGTTTCTTATGAAGTGTCCTCTCTTTGTCTGAAAGGCTTGGGAATCATGCACATCTTCCTCTGGTTCATTCTCACTCTATATTGGGAATGAAGGTTCTTCTTCAAAGAGGTCATAAGCCATTGTTGTATCCACTGAGCCACCTCCTTTATTTGAATTCCCTTATAATTTTTGGGCATATGTCTATGCCATCTTCACAACCTTCTCCATTTCAGGACAGTTCACCTCAGAATGAGTTGCAGTATCATGCAGCCTGCACCAGTTAGTCATAAAATTGATGTCAGCCACATTTGTAGTATGTGGCATGTCCGCATTAGCCTGATAATTATGAGAAACCCCACCATTATTGGGCCCTGTGTTCCATTTTCTATTCTTATAAGGCCTCTGGTTATATCCTCTATTCTGATTTTGATAGCTTTGGTTAGGGAAGTTTTGGCCCTGATAATTCCTCTGGCTATGATTGTGGTTCTGATAATTACCCTAATTATTATTATTCTGGTTAGGGTAATTACCTTGATTAGCATAATTACCTTGGTTCTGAGAGGGGTTTAGTTTAAGCTGAGCCATGTCGTTTGTGACTTGAGACAGAGTTTTCTTTAGGGTTTCCACTCATTTGTGAGTTGAACTATCCTTTCACTCTCAACATTCTTAGCAATAGGTGGCTGACCTATAGGATTTGGTATTCCAACCTGATTATGATGACCATGCGGACTGTGATGAGCCTGTGTTTGTTGAGAGAAGTCAGTTGTTCCACTGGCAAAGAATGGAATAGGAGATTGAGTCTACAACTTAGACATAGGTCCATAATGGGAAGGAGACATCTCTAGGAAAGTATTAAATAAAGGGGTTGGATTAGGCACCTGATACCCCATAGAAGGAAAACCTGCTCCCAAGTTCCCTTGTTGAGAGCTAGTTTGTTGTTGCAACTTGATGGCTAGATGATAAACTTTAGATAGAGAATCAATATCTATCTACTGATAAGTCCTTTGTAGGAACAAGCCAAGGAAAGGGTTTATAACACTAAAATATACCTAAATGGCACTATTCTCAGCAGCTAGATAGGGATCCTGCAATATCATATATAGTCGTTGAAACCTTGTATTAAACAAGGGCACTGATTCACATGGCTCCTTCCTAATGGTCGCAAATTGATGGAACAAAATGGCTGGGTCCACATAAACTCTGAACTGATTGATGAAAGCATTCTCTAGTTCTGCCCAACTTAGAATAGAACCTTGTGGAAGATTTAGGTACCAATTGTATGCCATATCCCCTAAGGAATAAGGGAACAACCTAAAAACCACATCATGGTGAGCTATCTGGGCTCTGGTACAAGCATCCTTAAAATCTTGTATGTGCTCCTCACCACTCCTTGATTTTCCATGAATGTATTTGGGACAAAATCTCTCAAGATTCTTAGGCATATCATGAAATCCTCCAAGAAGAGTCCCTAGTGGAGAGGGACTATTCACAAAAAATGCCATTGGTGGTGGTGGTGGAGTTTGAGCCAGCTGTTGGATGGGTTGAACCAGCTATAATGGCAATTGAGGTGGATTTGGTAGTGGATTCACGGGTATCCATTGGCGTATTGGTGAAAATCCTAGTGGAGTGAGTGGAGCTAACAAGGGCGGTAGAATGGTTTCCATGTGAATCTTGTGCCTAGTTGGGGTCTTGAGTTCTACCAAAGGTGGTGGGTTTTCAGTTGATCAAAGAACGCTATGGGACCTCTCTAGTGAGAAAAACCCAATGTTATCCAGTTTTCTCTTTTGGCCCTCCTTCTAGTGCCAATTTCCTATTGATGTGCCAAATTGACCCACAACATGCAGGTAAGATAAAAGTGAAAGAATCTCACCTCTAATGAAAGAGACAATCAGTAATCAAAATAATCACCTCCTAGGGTCTTTGATGTTGGTTCACAATGTTGTTGTTTCATGAAGTGGTCATTATGGTTGTAATGTTCAAGGGTCCTGCTGGTTTTAAGATTCTGGATCGTTCCAAGATCAAGCATCTATCTAAACCTACTTTAATCGGGGGTTTTAAAGAAATAGAAAAAGATAGATCAAGGTTTTTAAACTAAAAATAATGTTGATTCATTCAACTAATCAGACTTGTTACCTTCCAAGGAATTCCTAAATTAGAACTGCATAATAAAATTAACCTGTAATTGATACAAAGTTTCATTCATTCACAGTGCAAACTTTAACAGTCTATTTCAAATCATCATTCAAACAAAACACAAGATAAAATTTCATTCCTTGAAAGATTTTCAAATCAAATGATTAACTCAAAATGAATACCATTCCAGAGCATAATATAAAGGAGGTTTAAATCCGGTTGCTCCTACTGTCAATGAAAGAGATAAGCAGCATTTACAAATATGGCAAGATCACTAGTCAACAAAAAACCCATGTCTTCAAATTATCTCCATCTATGCTAAGAAAATCAGGAAGATACATCACCTCCTCCTCCTGCTGAACAAGAACACAATGTCTTCAGTTGTATTGAATCCCCAAAGGTAGCAACAATTTTAGTTTTTTGTATTATAGTGACTGCTCAGAATAAAATAACTTCTAACTCCTACTCTACTTCTGCTCTACTACAAAATTTTCTCTGACATTCAATCTCTAACTCGTCTAAAACTTACTCTCTAACTTTCTCACCCTTACAAAAGAGGCAAAATTCCATATTTATAAAATGCGTAGATGCGTCGGCACAGTTTAGGGTTTACAACAAGTTGGCCACAAAGTAAGTCGGCCCTAGAAGAGTTTGAAACAAAGTCAAACATGCATTAAATGCAAGGGAACTGACTAGACGACCCAAGATCTACCACATAACTTAGACCAAAATGTGTGAAGAAGAGGCAAAGTGAAACGATGAGGAAGCATGACCTTTGATGTAACTTTGCATTAACTGCCTTCCCCACGTCACCCATAGCTTTCTCCATTCTGGCCCTCATCACCAAGAATGTCCTCTGCAAGCTGTCCACAAGTCGCATAGGTGAAACCCTAGTTCACCATTTAATAGCATTGATATTATTCTACAGATTTGTCCCATCATATTGTTCCAGTCTCCCTTGATGGATAGATATTAATTGATGGTTGCACTGTAGGTCACTACATCATCCAACTGGTGTCTAGTTGATGCATCTCATGATAGCCTTAGTCCTTTGTAGCAGGGTGTTCACATTCAAATCTGAAACCTTGAACCAGTTTGATGTCATCCTACCCTCAAGAATCTTACTCTTTACGTACAACTTCATTCTTCTTTTCCACTTCAAAGATAGAGGATCCCTTTGTGTCTCTCTTAGCCTTTCTAGCCGTTGTCTTGCTAGAATCAGCCTACATCCATGAAACACCAATGTGAGAATCCAAATATTGACAACATTTTCATCCAAGCGTTAGCTTAAAATCATGATAAAACCATTAAATTAGCCATTAAGCATCAACACTGAGAAGTCTAAGATTTCAAGTTAACCGGGGAAAACAAGTCTAGGAGGAATTTTGGAAGATTTCAAACCAAGTGGATTCTCCCAATGAGGCACCAATATCAACAATAGATCATCAAAATGAACACAAGCAGCATACAACAGTGAAATTCATCAAGATAAAGAAAGATATGTTCAAGAATTCATCATTAGATTCATAAATTTTATCCAATTTCTTAAATTCCACAAAGCATAGCAGAGAATTCAGAAAAATTCGGTCGGACCGAAATTCTGTAGATGACTCAGAACTCTGAACTTCAGAAAACTGAAGGGAACTGAGCAAATAAAGGAATCCGGGAAAATCCGACCAGATAGGAAAATCCTGAACCTAATAGAAAACCCAAACACCGACCACGACTTCACTCAAAATGACCAAAGGTCACAAATTTGAGGACCCCTGGGCACAAAAATTGCCTAATGTGAGCCTCCTACATATATTATTTGAATCCCAAGCTCAATCGAAAGAAAATCAAGATGAAATGGTGACACCCTAGGTATGGAATCCTAGATTTTAACCATGAACGCACAGGGCAAGCCATGAAATACCCAAACACACAAGAATTCAAACTCCAAGCAAGACCATAATGCTTTTAAGCACAACAAGATGAACATCTCAACTCAGGAAAACACAAATGATAAAGCAAAATGGCACAAAGCTCCAAAAATTGACCAAACTCAGAAACCTGAGGGCCAGATGGAAATCCGAAAAAATCCGACCTAGGCAAAATTCCACGAAGGAAAGAAATTTCTGAACTGTAGTATAAAATAGGATGAGCTAGACTTCGAGCGCAATCTAGGAAAATCCAGACAAGGAAAACAAACCAGGAAAATTAGACCGAGGCAGACAATCCTGAACTGGCTGAAAAACCCAAACAACAACATTGAAACTGGAGTTTGAAAGAAGACAGGGAAAATCCGAACAGACCGAAAAATCCCGAACCAGGGTAAAAAACCTGAACTTCACCCAAAACACAAGATTTTCAATATTCAATTGGGAAAAACACTTGGGCAAGCAAGATAAACATATCAAGCACATGCCAAGGAAAAGAAAAACCTCAAAATCAAAGGGGGGCAAAACACAAAGAGCGAAAGCAATAGAGGGTTCCATTTTAAGCAAATTTAAAATGGGGTGGTTATGCAATGCATAACAACAGGAATTGTAGATGCATTGCATACATATCAGGATGTAATAGCTTGGAGTTATGAAGATTTGAAGACTTATAATACTTCAATCATTACACATACCATTCCTCTCAAGCTAGGTGCCAAGCCCTTTACGAAAAGACAAAGACCCATCAATGCTTTGCTAGAACCCATCATCCAAAAGGAGGTACATAAGTTATTATCTGCTCGTATCATATTTTTAGTTAGACATTCAACCTAGGTAGCTAATTTGGTTCTAGTGAGAAAGAAGAATGTGGAAATCATACTTTGCGTTGATTTTAGAAATTTCAACAATGCATCAGAAAAGAATAACTATCCAATTCCATCACTAGATGAAGTGTTAAAAATTTTCAACGTATCTCAGATGATGTCTTTTCTAGATGGATACTCTAGATATAATCAAGTTATGGTACAGTACGAGGATAGGCACAAAATGACATTTACTACAAAGTGGGTCACTTTTGCTTATAGAAGAATGCCTTTTGGGCTAATCAATGCTGGAGCAACATTGTAGAGGGCTATGGACATTGATTTCAAGGAAATTATAGGTGAGTGAATTATTATTTATATGGATGATTTGATAGTCTTTTCCAAGAAATGAGGAGATCATATTACAAACCTGTGCAAGGTATTCCAAAGGTGTAAGAAATTTTGTATTTCACTTAATCCCAAGAAGTGTATCTTTGGAATCACTGAAGGGAAACTATTGGGACATGTTATCTATGAAAAGGGAATTTCTATTGATCCTAAGTGAGTGGCAGACATACTCAAGATCCAACCCCCTACAAGTACAAAGGAAATGAAGTCATTCTTTGGGAAAATCAACTTTGTGAGAAAATTCATTACTGGATTTGCAGAAAATTTTAAGCCCCTGAATGTGATGCTAAAGCAGAATGCAAAGGTTGAGTGGAATGCAAAAGCAAAAGAGGCCTTTTCAGAAATTAAGAGGGCAATTGTTGATGCTCCAGTATTGGTAAGTCCTGATTACTCCAAACCCTTCTACATATATTCTTTTACATTAGATCATTCCTATGTTGGAATGTTAACTCAAAAGTCTGATCAAGGAAGTGAGCATTCTATAGCATTAATGAGTTCCCCTTTAAAAGATGCAGAATTGAGGTACCCTAGTGTAGAAAAGTAGGCTTACACTTTGGTTAGGGCTATAAAGAAATTCAAGCATTACATCTTGAGAAATAAGGTCTTTGCAATAGTGCCCAATCCTGTAGTTAAACTTTTTCTCATGTAAAATGAATTAGGGGAACGCAGAGTGAAGTGGGTGACCATGTTCTAGGAATATGATATTAATATTTAGCCAATGAAATTAGTGAGAGGACAAGGGTTAACTAAGACAATGGCGGAAATGGGTCCTAATCTCATAGCTCAACACTATCACCTCCAAGATGTTTCTCTAGGAGAATGGTATGATGATATTATTTATTATCTACTGAATCAATAGTTTCTTGCTCATCTCAATGCAATGAAATGGAGAGCTTTACATCTGAAAATTGATAGCTTCATGTTGAAAGGTGCCATTTTATACAAAAAGAATTTGGAGGGAATTTATCTTCAGTGCCTAGGAAAAGAAGAAGTTGAAAGAGTAATGGTTGAATTCCATGATATGTATGGCACAGGTCATGGTTTTGCACCATCTACTACAAATCAAATCCTGAGGGTAGGCTATTACTGGCCCAATTTGTTCAAGGATGCACATAACCATGTGAGGACCTGCCATGTGTGTCAAACTGCAACAAAAAAGGAGAAGTATGCAGCCCTTCTACTTCAACCAGTTATAGAGGTAAAACCATTTGCATAGTGGGGTTTGGACTTTATTGGTCCAATCAACCCTCCCTCTTCTATAGGCCATAGGTACATTCTCACCATAATTGATTACTTTACTAGATGGACTAAAGCTCTTGCTTGTAAACAGGTCACTTCTGAGGTGGTAATCAATTTTCTAGAATTAGGTATTATCAATCACTTTGGTCACCTATTTTCTTTAGTATGTGATAATGGTTATGCATTTATATCATTAAAATTTTCTAGTTGGGCTTTTGTTCATGGAATAATTGTCAAGTTTTCCTCCAATTACTACCTACAAGGTAACGTTCTAGCTGAGTCATCAAACAAGAATATTTTAACAGTCATCCATAAACTATTAGAGAGGAACCCCAAAGACTGGCATACACAACTCATATTTTATCTTTGGGTAGATCGCACTAGACATAAGGCCTCTCTAGGATCCTCTCCTTATCATCTTGTGTATGGTCTAGAGCCTATATTCCTAATCCAATTGAAGATCCCCACTTTGAAATTTATTAATGATTACTATGATGAAGGGGAAAAGCGTGAAGCCCATTTGGCTGAAATTTTGCATCTTGAAGAGAAAAGAGATGAATCCTTAGAAAAATTTTCCAAACATCAAAGTGTTGTTAAGAGATGATTTGATAGGAGAGCAAAGGTGAAATCCTTTATAATCTCTAACTTGGTTCTCTATTGGGATAAAGCGCATGATCGAAAACGAGAGCATGGGAAATTTGACAAACTTTGGCTTGGCCCCTACCAAATTTTGGAGATACTGGGAGACAATGATTTTTGTCTAAAAAATCTCACTAGAGAGGATATCTCGCTGCCTATCAATGGGCAGGATTTGAAGTATTACTTCCAATCCTGAGCTATCCATAACTCTTTCCTTGTGTATAGTTAGGTTAGGGTTCCTTTTTTCTTTGCTTTGTTTTGGTTAGTATAGGTTTTCTTTCAGTTTTTTCTTTTTATTTTTAGGTTCCCCTATTTTCTTTTGGGTATGTTGCACTTGCACAACAATTATTACATTATCATGGATTGTTCTGGGTATTTCTTTTACAAACTCTAATCATCCTTCCAGGGTCAATTGATGGAAATCCTTTACTTGGTGTCACATGTGTTAATGCTTGAAGTGGATGAGACACTAGATTAAGTTAAATCTAGATTGTGCTTGGGTCTTTTAATTTTAAACACATCTTAAGAATTCCAAGGTTGTTAAAGGTCCCTTATGAAGTTTGGTCAAGTGAAAAATCTTATTTATGGTTCAGCGCCACTGTGTTCTCAGCCCTAAGTGTGAGCTTCATTTCTTACAAGGTGAAAGGGAAATTTTAAAAAATCTTAAAAGAATATCAAAAGAAAAGAAACGAAAATATTGAAAATCAAAAGAGAATATTCACCTTATCATGAGTTTCCAAGTATCTCTACTAGGGCTATGGATTCCTGACTAGCAGTAGAGCTATGCTCAGGAGGGCCGCAATGATAACCTCATTGAGGCTATGGATACCTGACTGGTAGCGAGGCTTTATCTAGGATGATATTGGAGTTAGAATCTTTGCGTCGCTTGATTAGACTAATTTTGGTTCCTACAACAACTAAGGAAGGGACATGAATACATGTGCACACACTTTGGCTCCAGCATAGGAAAGGTTTGCTTGTTCATCAACTTTGAAACTTTGTTAATGGTTGACCCAATGCAAGGATTGAAACCAGAGATTTTAGGTTCTTGATTCTAATTTTTCATCAAAATGCTCTAGAGCATTTCCCCAGTAGGAGTTACCATTTGTTGTGCAGTTTTCGCACACATGCCCCATTGAAAGCAGGGACACTCTTTCTTCTTACTTTTCTTTTTTGTTTCCTTTTGTAGGGTCCTGACTTCATTCCCCTTAAGGGATGAGTCTCTCTGTCTTGGTCTTGTTTCACCCAAGTGCTTAATGATGAACCTACATTTGATATGTCATCCTCCAACTCCAAGTGATGGTCTAACTCTTAGAAAACAACATGTGATCAAAAAGTTCTAAAATAGGCAAATTTGGCTAAGTTATGGATAGTTTTGGGGAATCCGAGGTACCTTTGATTACCCGAACCTTAGTCCGGTCAAATAATTTGAGCTACTCAGATTACCCGAATCTGGACCCTCGTCGTCGTTCTAATTTCTCATGAGATGCCCGTACCTACATTTATTAAGTGCAATTAATGAGCTCAAAGGGTTAATTTTGGAAATAAATTGAAAGTAAGTGACCATTTTTTCATTTTGTATTATTGAGAGCTTAGAGCTGATGAAGGTCTTTGTCATTATGCATTTGATTTGAAGTTGAACATTGTGATCTCCTCTCTTTGTGATTACGTTCTAGGTTTTGGCATGGCCATCATTGGTTTCCCATTGAGCTTCCCTAGTTGAGCATAATCTCAAGGTATGCTTCTTTGTTTCATTTGACATCTTGGCTATGTTTTTCATTTTTTTGTCATTCTTAGTGGTCTTGGCCGACCTTTTGGTTCTTATGCTTTGAATTTGTGAATTTTCATGTCAGCATTTGTGGTTTTGGTAATTAAAAGGGATATCTCACTAGGGCTGAAACGAGAGTTTTAATGTGAGCATATTTAGTGCGAGAAACATATTAATTTTCCTCAAAATCCATTAATGGCTTTCTTTGCATTGTTGGTATTGATATTTTGGACCATTCCCCTGTGTTGAACAACACCAAAACACTAGTTTTCATGTTCATTATGGAATTTGGTGAAATGATCGATATTAATGGTTATGAAGTGAATTGTTGGGTTAAAATCTGCCATGTAAGGTTAATGAGAACTCGTAGATGGATTGAATGCTCATTTTTTATTGATTTGTGAAACTCAAAGTTTGACACTTAGTGAAATTTTGTGAAGACGAGCCTATTTCAGAAATTCCAAGGGACCTCATATTTTCTGAGCCCTAATCTGATTGAGAATTTGAGCCCCCTCAGATTATCCACATTCTTTGAGCAACCCAAATTCCCAAACCAAATCAATAAACACTTAGTCGAATTTCAGGCCTAGCTTTCAATCGATAATTTTAAAGATGCTCAGATTACCTAAACGTTAGTTCATCTGAGTAATCTAAGGTCTCTAGAAGTACCTAAACCTTGTGAACAATCTATCCAAATGCATAAAATCACTTAAGCTTTGAATGAATGGTTCACCAGGCCTTTGAGGGGTTATCAGTGATTGAATATATTAATGAACTTGGTCTATTAAGAAGTGCAATGAATTTTTTCAACCAAAATGCAATTAATAGGAGAACTTCAGTGAATCTGAGCTAGCTTGGATTAGTCGAACCATAGTCTGGTTGGAAAATTTCAACCTGCTCGGATTATCTGAACCTTCTCTGTGGTCTTAGATTTCAAGGTGTCATTTGTGGGTGATTGGAATATGATGATTTCTTTGCACTTTTTAATAGATATTAGGTTATTTGGAGTTAATTCACTTATATTTTATTCTTTAATTTGGTGGTGTTTCTTGTATTTATTGTCATTAGAGTTTGAAAGATTAATTTACTCAAATGGAATTGTCATTTCATGACTGGTGCTTTATGAGTCGGTATATATCTATCTTCCATTTTGGTGATTATGGCTCTTTCTCTAATAGATGTAGGCTAAGGAAAGTCCTAACAAAACCACCAAAACCAAGGTTGCTTGAGCACAAGAGGAAGTCAAAAAGAGGCAAGAAAGGATTAAGTATGAATTTAAAGGAATTTGGCCAGAGACCAAGATTTCCTCTGCATGCTCAAGGATTGCAAGACCAATATGGTCCATGTGGACTATGATGATTTCTAGCAGAAGATGTTTGGGAAAGCACCAATTAAGCTAGCTCAAAAGATCACTCACACCAAATTGGCACAAACAACAAGATTCCCACCAACACGACTCTATCTGGAAATAGTCTTATAATGTGTAAAGCATTATGACTCAAAGACATGAATCATAATTAGGCCTCAAGGCAGGGTTATGGAAAATTTAACCAAGGAGTCTATTGCAGAGGTCTTCAACATTTCCTACCATCACAAGCTTATTGAAGAAATCAACATTGGGGAAGCTATCAAATTTTATGAGAAAGACCCTAACAGAGATTTGGAGATAATGAATAATGCATGGATATTGAAACCAAAACTCCACTACTCCAAGTTTCCTAAGCAGCTACACATAAGTGACTTCAAGATGGAATTCCATGACCTTATAACTCTTTTGGGCAGAGTTATGGGAGTGGAGGAGGCACATATATTTCAATCTTGGATGTTCCATCCCATTACCAATATTGTAGCAAACAAACACTATCATTGGGCAAGGATCATTAGCAAGAATCTAGATGCTCAACAAAGGAGTGTGTAGGAGACTAACATGTTTACCATGACCTCATATCTAGTGTACATGCTGACATAGAAGACCAAGTATAAGGGTCTCAGCTGCAAAGGAGTCCTGGGGTAGGATAAGATATGGGAGGTGTATCCACAATTACAGTATAAAACATCTAACTACAAAAGGGCTAATGATGCTTTCTTTATGTATATTCCCATATTACTGCAAGATGATCTTCATGTTAGGGTTTCAATTAATGAAATATATTTAATTAAGAAATATGGTCAATGGTTCATTTAGTTCCAAAGGTTTACATACATCTGGGTACAAGGATCACCAATTGTTCCTCTCAGACTACCTCGGTATCCCACCAGTAAACTCTTGATGCTAGAATTGACAAGACAGATAGTTGGTATTGATGAAATCTTGCAACAAGGCAACATAAAGAAGAAAGGATTGGGATCAGAATTCCCATTGAGGATAGGGGTCTTGGAGGCTTTCCCTTCTATTCAAAGTTCCCAACATTTTGAAAAAGATATGGGAAAATTTGAGTTGTATTCCCACACTAATAGAAGTTTTTTTGCTCGTTATGGAAAGGAAATGAAGAAGGATAATAGGACATTCAAGCACAAGGACCATGTTGAAGACTATTGGGCCAACTATCAAGATGAATGGGAAGTCATTAGGAGAAGGTTTTCAAGGCTAACTTTGAAGTCAATTAGACTATACAATTTTTTTGGAAGTGCCTGATCAAGTGGAGGATGATGATGCAGACCTTCTTGAGCACTATGACTATGAACCCTATAGAAGTAGGCCACTGCCTCCAATTAATTAGTCTCAAGAGGAGATAGCCAACTTGAATCAAATTACTAAACCTGTGAAGTACTCTAGGTTGTGGGTTAAGAAAAAAGTGTTGGAGTTGGACGCTAAGAGTGTCAAATTCACCTATGATTTCATGGAGGACTTTGAGTCTCAATATGAAGAAGAAGCTAAAGCTAACAGGGAGGATGAAGTCACTAAACATCATGATGAAGAAGCTCTTGAAGAAAGAATATCTATTAAGAGAAGAACTAGGAGCCAAGTGCAAGTGAAGCAAGGAGAAAGGACATCTGCTAATGTTAAGAATATTCCCCAGGCTAGCACCAATGTTGAAGAAGGAGAGACTTCACAACTAGTCAGAGAAGAAGAATACTCATAGAGAGGTAGAAGGCTGCAAAAGCAAGGAAGAATGAAGTTGCCACAGATGCTCCTTCTACTACAAAGGTTGTAGTTTTGAAAAGTTCAGGGGGAAAACCCAAGTGTATGTTAGGAGAAACTCTCCTAAGCAGAAGGTTGCTCCAGTGGAGGGAGTGATAATTGTTGAAGAAGAGGTGCAAGATGAAGAGGCACCTATTGATGATGCAGAAAAGATAGCAGCTCTAGGAAATAATTCTCCCATTCCTTCTCCACCCTCTTCACATCAAGATGTACAAGTTTCTGAGGAGGCACTTCCATAGCAAGGAAACATATCTAATTGTGTGAACCCCAATCCTAATACCTACAAAACAATGAGAACAAACACATTAAGTTAGAGATTGCAAGCAAGAACAAGGATTCCCCATGAAATTCATTTACAAAACTCAAATTAGGAAAATAAACAATGAAGAACACAATGAAAACAATAAAATAGATTGAATCCTAATTTAAACTTGCAAACTCATGATCCCATGGGGGAATTGGTGCCAATTTGATGTGAAAATTGGCCCTTTCCCAATTCCTATGATGCAAGATTGATATGTGTTGATGATGATTTATGAATGATCCACTTTATTGATGAAGATTGAGTGCTTCAAGCTAAAAACCTGCATAACCTAGCTAAGATTCAATATTGATGGATGGAATTTGATAAATATTTGAGCATGGTAACTTTGCATAATTTGTGAATGATAAAATGAGGATATGAGCTCTTTATTTATAGAATGCCAAGATGGATGAATTTCCAAATTTGAGCAATGTGGGACTAACATTTATCCAATGGCAAGATGCCACTTGTCAATCTATGAGTGGATGGAGGATGTGCAAGTTTTGAGGATTGTGCCAATAAATGCCTAATTTTGAATTTTGAATTTGTTGAAATGACATGCAAGAGGAAAGAAATAATGCATTGAATGCCACTTGGATCAAGGCAAAGGTCATGTAAGAGAGAGTAAATGCCTTGTTGGAAGGGACAAGTCCTTTTGGGGGGGGATTTCAAATTTGAGGAATATTCCATCTTTGATACCTTTTTCTGAATGAAAATAGATGATTTATAAATCAATTAAATTGATTTTCATGTGCAAGTTGCAAAATATAGAGGATTTGATGGATTAAGACTAAGATTAATCAACATTTGATTAATTTAAATGATGTTAGTTGATTTGACCATTTTGACTTAGATTTTAGGATTTAAATAACTCAAAATGAGAAGAGAATGATTTAGACCTAGTTAAATAAATATTTTTTATTTATTTAACCAAAGGGGGTGATGTTAGATTAAATTAGATAAATGTTTGATTTATTTAATTTAATTAGATGAACTTTAGAGATTTAATCAAATAATATGGATTATTTAATTAAAAAAAGATAGGAAGATGAAATGACCTAGCTAATTACACAAAGATGATGATTTAATTAAATTCGATGGATTTATTTAATTAAAAGGGGAATTATGATGATTTTAATCAAATAAGGCTATTTGATTAAATAGATAGAGGGATAATTCAGGATGAAGCGATGTTAGTAGATCAAGATCGAGTGCATGTACATTTTACGTGTCTACATTTTTTCCCTCTTTGAAGCAATGTACTTGTTGCATTGGTTCAAAGAATAACCTTGCCATGATCAAAATTCAAAAATTCTCTAATTTTTTCGGATGAGCCATTGTTGTCCCAGCAAATGAAGAATTATGTCGGTATACTGCCCCCTAGAGAGATCGGGCGAAGAGGTTTGATTTGAGGGTCGATCTCTCGACAAAGAGGTTTAATATTAGTTCAACTCGAATATTTGATGTAGACAGATTTGATGATGTAGACAGTCATCAGTCATGGGTAGCCTCATGCCTATTTTGATATATTACACCCACTTGATCTTGATTTGTACCATGACAGTGACATTATTGATGATATAAATGAGATGATTATGATGTTTATATGTAATGGATGATATGATGATGCATGGATTATATGGATGCACATGATATAATATGATGGTGCATGGATGATTATGAAAATAGATGATAAATGTATGGTTTATGAGATGCTTAGAATAACCAATCTATATTATGCAATGATGGTGATGAATGCATGTGGTATGATTAATGCTTTCTATATGATATGATATTCATTATGCAATATGTTGATGGTTTGTGGATGCAAGATAGATGCAATGGTGATGATTTATGATTAACTGTCATGGTACCATGTTAGCACGAAAAGCAAGAGATAGAAGAAAATAAGAGATTCCAACAAGACATGAGATGATGATGATGATTACTTGCTGAAGAGTTGGGATTTTCAAAGGGACAATTACCTTATGTTTGATAACACACGTAGGCACGATGCATCAGGGTATAAAGAACCAGGATGGCATTTTACCTAGTGCGATGGACTTTGACTTGAAAAACAGATAGGAGTATTCTTGTTCATACTTGACATACGAAAACCTTGTTAGGACATACCTAACAAAGCAAGTATTCACCAAGTTATATTACAAGAACGTCCAACAATCACAGTAGAAAAAAGGATAATGATCGATGCCCCATTCCTTTCTCTCTAAATCGCTTTGATTAGATATCATCAAGAGGCCATTGGAATGAGCACAATAAGATAAATCAAAATAAAAGGTCAAGTACACAAACAAGTCAATGTTCTTCATACCTCTAGCCAAAGGGATTTGTTTTGATAGGATAAGAATCCAAGGTGATATCCAAAATTATGCCCATTGTTAGAACGATATATCCTAGGACATGCATTGTATAGGATGATGATGGGTTGATAAGTTGTTTGATAAGCTGTTGATATAAGGTTGATTGACATGTTTGAAAATGACCAAGATTTTGATTTTGTATTTAAAAGTTTGAATTTTGCTTTTGATTTTACGTTTGAAGCTTGCTTTTGTTGATTGTTGTGGTTGTTTTTGTTTGTGTTGCCAAAGGATGAAGGTGACGATTGATTGTTATGGATGATTGATTATCGTGGGTGAAAGCGAAATGGGACAGATGGATTTTTTCAAATATTTGGATGTTTTTGGAGTTTTTTGAAATGTTTTGAGGCTTTTTTTGGTATTTTTGAGATTTTGCAAATGTTTTGATTTTTTATTTTTTGAATGTTTTGGGGTTTTCTAAGATTTTATGAATGTTTTTGGATTTTGTGTTTTTGAATGTTTTGGATTTTGATGTTTTTAATGTTTTTGGATTTTGATGTCTCAGGGGCTAATCAAAGATTAGCCTTGCCTACGTTTAAGCTCAAAGATGACGTAGTTCAGATTCCATGTTTTGACTTTTTTTTACTTTTTGAGTGTTTTTGGATTTTGATATGATTTGGTGTTTTTGGATTTTCTTGGTTTTTCAAATGTTTTTGGATTTTTCGCATGATTTTGATGATTTGGATATGGATGTGTGTGACGATATCAATGATTTGTTTTGGGATTTTGTTGAAAACCAAGCTAAGGTTGATTGATCGGATCAATGGATTGATGATGATAACATTGTTGAGGATACACAACAATGCAAGGATAGTGTTAAGCAACACAAGGATTAGGATGGATATCCCAAGATGATGAGTGGTTGATTGGATTTGATTAATAAGGATTTTGAAGTTTGATTTCGAACAAAATTGTTTTGAATGATTCAATGTGATGTTGACACACACGTTAGATGCGACTGATGGTGATTGTTTGGATTGATGTTTGATGAAATATGAAGATTGATAAGGAATGTCTTCTTGTCAAAATATGCCATGGGCTAGTGATTTGGTTTTTTGCTCACAAGTGGTGGACCAATTTGATTTCACATTTTCCAATGTTTAGATCACCACATAAGTTGGAGGATATATATCAAGATTTATTCTCGAAGCACGATGTAAATATCTACCCCCAATGTCTAGCAATGTATGGAATGCGATGTGTGGATGCTTGGATAGGTGTATGGATTGAGGGATATGGATTATCTTGTGATAAGATAAGGTGTTCAGATAAAGAATGTTCATTTGGATAATGCTTCATGGATCAGATAATGCTAGGTAGGATAGGATCAATTAAAATGACCCATGTCAAGATGTCTATCATAAGTAAGTGTAAAGTGTACACCAAACTTTCATCAAGGTCAAGATAATTTGGACTATGGATATAGATGGATGGTGATGTATTGGATAATTGGTTCATGGATGGATGGATTTATTATAGATGAGATGGATGGAATGCTATATTTATTATGGATGGAATAAGATGCTTTCACTTGAACTGGCACACGTAGATGCTCGATTCCACACATGACACATTTTTTCTAGGTTTTCATCATGGTCTTGCCCAAAGCACCATCGTAGTGGTTTTTCACTAGAGGACGATTTTTTATCTTTACTGTTTTCAATCCTTTTTCTGATTTTTTTTGCATTTTCATATTTTTTGATTTTGTATTTTTTTTTTTTGGAAAGATTTATGCTGACCCACCTAGTGGTGTCGATGTAGATACTTATGTCATAATGTTCCCTCAGTATCCTGCCTAAAGAAGTTGCTTTGCTAAGATACGTGCACTTGAATGTAGCTTTTGGGATTCTTGATCTACTTTGTCAATACCAGAGTTAACTTTATCTTTGTGTGCACATCGTGATAGAGTGCCTTTTGAATCCTTATGATGAAGGGTCATTGCCAATACATGGTCAATGTAAGAATTAGATATCATGCATGGAGGTGTGGATGGAGTGTGTTTAGAGATAAACAATGGATTGGTTGATAGTTTGGAACCTTTGGCTCTCCAAACTTGGGAAGATGAGCAATGATGGGTGGATATGGAAGTGTGCATGGAATTAGGACTGACTACATGATACACTTTGTATGTCGCTTGAAAACCCTGTTTTTAATTTTGCAGACATCTTTGATGGAACTTTTCCCTTTTTTATTTTTCCCCATAGTTTCTTTGATAGATGGAGTTTGATAGGGATGATCTTTCTTTTTATTCTTTGATATCCATGTGTATTTTATTTTTCCATTATGCTTCTTAGCTTCTTTTGCTTTGATAACATTCTTTGTACTTTGATTCAAATCTTTCTTTCAAAGTTGGTCCCAATTCATCGATGGGGTGATGGGTGGAAGAAGATTCATGATGTGACTGGTTGTAGTATTGGCATCGGTTTCATCATAAGGATTCTTCATGCTCCCTATGTTGACTTTTTCTTGAGATGAAGTTTCCCCCAGTATGGTGGTAGTAGTGCCTTCATGCTTTGATTTTGCATATTCTAAGAGCTCTTGTTTAGAATGCATTCTCTGATAAATGACCATTGTAGATGATGTTATTGGAATTTGTTGCTCTACTGACTTCAGAATATCTTGTTTTGTCTGACCTATTTCCTTGAGTGGATAATGTTGGATATCTTCATACATGATGTCCTCAATTTGAATTTGGGATATATCTGATCCTAATGTTGACAACTCAGTTCGACTATAGGAATCAATAATTTTCTCTTTTTATGTAATGAAATCCTTATCTAAATGAATACCATCAATGTGTCCATCCACATAAAGCATCTCATGGGTAGATGGAGTATGTGCTATATGGATATGATCATCTTGTATAGATAGGAGAGTATCCATTAGATTATTGTAGTAACTTGGGGATACAAATTCTTGATCTTGAATGATTTCAGAATTGCTTTCGATATGCTTTGGATCAAGTTCTTGACATGGGTCAATTTCAAAGGATGGATTGCTTACAAAGGGTTCTTGGATATCTTCATTAGGCATTGGAAGTTGCTCAATATCCTCTTGATCTTTGAGTGAATTTGGATCAAGTGTTGAGTTGAGGATTTCTTCAATATTGGTAATCATGAGGTCGAAGGATGCCAATATGTCTTGGAAAGGACCATTGGTAGAATTTTGTGATAGATGTTGATCATGATTTAGAATAAATTCTTGAGATATGACATCTAAATCATTAGGTGATGTAGAGACATTTTCAACATGATCATTGGTCGATGGATCATTGATTACAGGATCAAATACTATTAACTCTCCTTGAAATAGATCATTGTCGGATATTGTTGAGGGATTCTTATCATGATAAGAAAATGACTCTTGATATATGTTGATTTGATATTCGAATGAGGTAAAAACATCTTCCATGTGTTCATTGATGGATAGGTCTTGATCATGTGATTGTTGACTTGGATCGATACATGGAGTTGTTAACATGTTGTTGGGATTTTGAATAATATTTACTTGTTGGGCTTGGTATTGGGCTTGAGCTTGCGCTTGCACTTCAACCTGGGCTTGTGCTTGTTGGGCTTGTAGTGTGGGTTGGGAGACTTCAGCAGCTAGTTGTGCAGCTTGTCGATTTTGGTTTTGCTGGAGTGCCTTCTGATAAGCAGCCTATTGAGTGGCTTGTAACGCAATGTTGTATTGGTTTGATGTGTTTGGTTTGGGTGTTGGTGGTGGCGGAGGTGGTTTTGGAATAGTTCTTGTTGTGGTGATAAGAGGTACCATCATATTGATGATTGGGATTTGGTTAGTGGATGGTGTGATCGATATGGTTAGTCCTTGAGAGACCATGTTTTGAGGGATGATAGACAATGTGTTGGTTGCTTGTGCTATAGGGATGGTTGACATTTGTTGTTGTGATATCGATGGAAAGGGGGGAGGATTTGGTATGATGCCTTGATTAATGGTTAGGGGGATGTTTTGGATGAGCAATGGCAGCGAAGGTAGCCCCAAACTAAGAGGTGATATGGATGTTAATTACAAGGGTGGGAGTGGTAGGAAAGTGAGTGGCATGCTCCCTTGGGGAAATGATGATGATTGATAAAAAAATGTCCCTTGGTCCAAATAAGTCACCTTCTCCTTGTGAGGTCATGGGGAGAGAGGTTTGTGGTGTTGCATTAAATGATGATGATGATGGGTCATTATGAAAGGTGAGGGGGACATATGGGTTTGATGGATTTTGAACAACATTCGTGTGATTTGTAAACATATAAATCCAAAACTTTACCAAGTGTGGATTTGAAATGTTCATGTTTGGTATAGTTGTACTTGGTATATTCTCATTTGGCATGTATGGATTTGGTGGGATAATGTTGTTTTGTTGAAGACTCGTGCATTGAGTATTTGGTTGAAAGATTTGTAAATTTGGGCTTGGATTTAAATATACCATCGGAAAAGGTGTTCCAAGATTTAGATTGGGTAGACTCACATTTGTTGTACCATTGAGGTTTGTAGGAGATAATGATCGTATGGATTGTATAAATGTGAGTTTTGAAAATCAATTGGCATTGTAAGGCTTTGATAGTTTGGTTGACTTGGATTACTCATGATGTATGGATCAAGTTTATATTCCATGTTCCTCTTGTGTTTTGACCTTGTTGCAAAAGTGACCCCTAAGATGTTTAGGACCAATGATGAGATGAAGGATAAAAGGGGTGAATGATATGGGTGTTGTTTTTCTTAGGAACTTTGGATCAATGCTAGACTTTAGGATTTGATTTTGATTGGTTTTGATTGGATTTGGATAATGAACTTGTAAACCCTAAGATGTTAGATGTTATCCTAGGATGAACCTGTTCAAAGGGGTGCTAATTTAACTAGAGGTATGAGAAAGGATGCATTCCCATACTCCTAACTAAACAAGGTGATTTTTATTTTGATGATTTACCCAAGTCTAGAATGATGTTTCCAAAGCTCTAAAGTTGCTTGTGGGATGGGATGATAAATGTTTGAAATGGATGAAGTGTTTCATTTTTATCCTAAATGAACCTAAGAAGGATTTGTTTACAAGGCCAAGGTTTTGAAGAACATGCTTTTCCCTTCAAACCAAAAGATCAATGTTTGCTCAAAAGACCATAAGACAAAAGATACACAAGCACATGTGTGGGGTTCAATTGATTTCATCTTGATTAGTGAATTGATTTTACCACAAACACTTTCTTGATTATATTTTCAAACTAAACGTCCAATTTCCTAACTTCTTTTCATCCCACAAAGTGCTATGTGAAATTCAAGGAAATCAAGGCAAGGGTTACCTATTGTTGATCTTTAGTAGGAAAATTGAGATGTAAGTTCAAGTGTTTAGAAACCTCTAAGGATGTCAATCCCAAGGGCAAGCAATAACACATGAATTTGGTCAATTGTATTTTCCTCCTAAAGGGTTTGAAATTTTGATGATGATGTTAAGTGTTTGTTTCCAAATATTTTCGAACAAGCAAAGTGTTTTGATTCATAAGCAATATAAAATCCTAGCTCAATTGGTACATTTTCTTCATAGTAGAAGAGATGATTTTACATGCAACCAAGGAAAAAACATAAAGGTATGTTAAGAATGAAGTCTTAACCTCTATATTTTAACCAAGATCAGACATGACAAGTAACTTCTTGGAATCTAAGTTCCAATGCACCACTTTGATAAACTCATTGGATGGACTGGTTGGTTACTACAAACAAGGGTTTTAGTTCATACTTTCCATTCATGGAGACTGACCCATATGGCGAGAGTCCCTTTTCAGATCAATCTTGTTGAAGCCAACCGCGTGATATTGGCATTTACTCCAATACCCACATTTATATCCTAGTTGGAAATACTCTTGGCTTTAGAGTATTACCGGTTGAGTCATTCCCTCGTGTGAGTACTTTTTCCCCAAGGCAGGCCCTCTAAGATAACAAAAGTGAGCAAAGACAGTATATGTAACTCGATCAATCTTTGTTTGCAACAAAGAGAGAGAATGTACGCAATAATGCTCTACTCACACTCACACAAGATTTTGTTCAATTTTTAAACCCAAAATGAAGTGTGGAGGTGATTGCTTTATCTCAACCTAAAATCATGAAAATGGCCTTTTGATTCTCAAGATCGCTATAAACCGCAAGAGAAGCGAATACGTCCTTTTCCAATGAAGTTAGTTCAAGTAAACCCTCACAAAACAAGATAGCACATGTTCATTTGAGATCCCCAAAGCAATTATGAATTCTTTTTAAAGCACCAAATGACAAATGAGAGTTGTTTTGTTCAATTGTTAACCAAAAAAAAAACTCTAGTAAGTTGTAATCCTAATGTTCATTTTAAGCCTTTGCGAAAAATTGAAAAGATTCTTTTTTAAAACCCAAACGAAATTAGTGTCCTAAACAAGAAGAAATGAAAATTCCTAGGATTGTTAAGCAAACACTAAAGTGTTTAAAAACACTTTGATTTGATGAAATACCATCATTATGCTTCTCCTTCTTTTGTTTTCAATTGATCCAACCTACAAGTAAGAAAACCAATTAGATTCTGCAAAATACAGAAGTCAAAAAGTACAAAAAAAAAGATACATTGATCATATGACAAAATGCATGTGCTAAAATTAAATTTCAAATTTTTACTCCCTACTAGCAGCGCAACCCATGACTACGTCGCAGTTTGATTTCTCAGTGGTGCTATACAGTGTCGCTTACTAGTTAGCGATGCTCTGTGCCAAGACCAGTGAGCTCAATTGCGTCGCCCTTTTGTTTAGCATCACTGTTTAAGATTTAAATTTTAAAAAATTAGGAGGGATGGCTAAAGCGTCGGAGTTTGAATTTTCAGCGACGATATACAGCAATGCTAGAGAGTTAGTGGTGCTAAAACAATGATGTTGGGTTCCCAGCGTTGAATTTTTCTGTGTATAAACAAAAACGTGGAGTTTTGTGAGAAAAGTGATTGAAAATGAGATTTTTCCCTCCTTCTAGTGCCAAATGTGTGAACCCCAATCCTAATACCTACAAAACAATGAGAACAAACACATTAAGTTAGAGATTGCAAGCAAGAACAAGGATTCCCCATGAAATTCATTTACAAAACTCAAATTAGGAAAATAAACGATGAAGAACACAATGAAAACAACAAAATAGATTGAATCCTAATTTAAATTTACAAACTCATGATCCCATGGGGGAATTGGTGCCAATTTGATGTGAAAATTGGCCCTTTCCCAATTCCTATGATGCAAGATTGATATGTGTTGATGATGATTGATGAATGATCCACTTTATTGATGAAGATTGAGTGCTCCAAGCTAAAAACCTGCATAACCTAGCTAAGATTCAAGATTGATGGATGAAATTTGATAAATATTTGAGCATGGTAACTTTGCATAATTTGTGGATGATCAAATGAGGATATGAGCTCTTTATTTATAGAATGCCAAGATGGATGAATTTCCAAATTTGAGCAATGTGGGACTAACATTCATCCAATGGCAAGATGCCACTTGTCAATCTATGAATGGATGGAGGATGTGCAAGTTTTGAGGATTGTGCCAATAAATGCCTATTTTTGAATTTTGAATTTGTTGAAATGACATGTAGGAGGGAAGAAAGAATGCATTGAATGCCACTTGGCTCAAGGCAAAGGACATGTAAGAGAGAGTAAATGCCTTGTTGGAAGGGACAAGTCCTTTTCGGGGGAAATTTCAAATTTGAGGAATAGTCCATCTTTGATACCTTTGTTTGAATGAAAATAGATGATTTATAAATCAATTAAATTGATTTTCATGTGCAAGTTGCAAAATATAGAGGATTTGATGGATTAAGACTAAGATTAATCAGCATTTGATTAATTTAAATGATGTTAGTTGATTTGACCATTTTGACTTAGATTTTAGGATTTAAATAACTCAAAATGAGAAGAGAATGATTTAGACCTAGTTAAATAAATATTTTTTGATTTATTTAACCAAAGGGGGTGATGTTAGATTAAATTAGATAAATGTTTGATTTATTTAATTTAATTAGATGAAATTTAGAGATTTAATCAAATAAAATGGATTATTTAATTAAACAAAGATAGGAAGATGAAATGACCTAGCTAATTACACAAAGATGATGATTTAATTAAATCAAGGGATTTATTTAATTAAAAGGGGAATTATGATATTTTAATCAAATAAGGCTATTTGATTAAATAGATAGAGGGATAATTCAGGATGAAGCAATGTTAGTAGATCAAGATCGAGTGCATGTACATTTTACTTGTCTACACTAATAACCCTGAACAACTGGATGAAGAGGATGACAATATTTCTACTCCTGATAATGGAGAGTTGAAAAAGTTTGTACAAGAGATAAGACAATCAACCTCCAGAGTTGAAAGTAAGAACATAGACTCTGAGGTTGTTCAATGTAAAGTATCAAGGTCTCTTGAGAAGGTAATAATTGATGAGCCACAATATCACCCTGAGGAAGGATAAAACAAAGAGGAAGAAATTGCAGATAGTCCTCATCATGACAGGGTTGAATAGGGAAATCAATCAGAGATTGAGCAAGAGGTTAAAATAAATGTGGTTGATAGTCCCAACAAGGAAGTGGCGATTGAATGAACTACAACCCTAGAATGGCTTGAAAAGAGGCTTAGTAAGAAGTCAATTATTGTACAAGAGGAGACACCGAGTTGGGATAAATTACTTGAGAAATGGGGACAACCCAAGTACAGGAAGAGGGCCAGGACAGTTTCTCAAAATTTCTAGAGATGAGTTCAACAACAGGGTCATCCATGTGGTTGTTCCTCCAATAGATAATTTCAAGGATGACATCAGGTCCTCTGATTACAAGGTGCAAACAATCAACCTAGGGCCTACAACTAGGGAACAAGAAAAGGAAGAGTTCCAGGAATCTTCCCAAACAATTCTAAGGAGATTAGATAAAGAGACAAAGGAAAAAGAAAGGTTGCAAAAGAAATTAAATGATGTGTATAAGTATGTGCAACATTTAATGAAGCCCCTGTAGACTATGGGAAGTGAAGGGATTGTGCCGAAAGGATTATTTCCTAAGGAAGCAGTTACATAAATTGAAAGATTAAATTCTTTAATGTGTTGTACTCATAGTTGGCTCCTGAATGTAAGTAGTAGAGGAGATGAGGCAATTGAGAAAATTTTTAAGATATACACCAATGCCTTTGATTTTCTTGAGCACACTTCACAATTTGCTATAGATTGTAATAAAATTGATGAGTCATTTTTTGATGAATTGAAGATCCTACAGGTGTCAAAGGAGGAGATGCCCAAGTTGGACATCCTCTCTCGACATGAGATAGGCAAGGTGAAGGAGTGGGTTGAAATTTTGAATTATAGGAAAGAACTTCTTAGCAAGGCTTTAAAGAAGATAATGAAATTGTAGGGAAAGATGAAAGAAATATACAACAGTTGTATAAGTTTCCTGGAAATCATGACTGGAAGGAGGAAATTTGAGTTGAAAAACATGAACATTGGTAGACTGCAGGGTTGGTTGCATGAAATCTATGCCCCTACTTATGGTGCTCCAATCACTAAAGAAAACTTGGAAGATGTAGCAATTTATATTTCAAAGTTGGATAAATACCATGAGCTACAAGTGGAATGGAATAAAGTTATGCCACAATATTTGGAGGAATTTAAAAATCATAAAACTAGAATTAAGTTTATTCCAATTCTAGAGCTAGATGACATGAAGGAAATATTAGAAAAAGAAAAAGAAATATTTAATAAATTGGGAACCAATCAAGAGGGACAAAAGGAGAATAGTCAGTAGCCAAGCACCAAGTTTTTTGTGCCAAACATGTGACTTCCATCCAGCCAGATGGGAAACCTTGAGTTTTTTGCCATCAAAAGGAATGATATTGGAAGATCCAGGCTGACCTAGAAGAGACCTAAAATATTAAATACAAAATTGTTATTTTATTAAAATATCTTTTCTAGGCCAACTTGCTTGGCTGACCTTTTGATGTAGCCCTAGATTTGGCCAACCTAGTGGGAAATTTTTATAAATTAGGCATCATGCCTCATTTGTAAGGGTTAGAAGTTACAGAAAAAGCTAAGTGATAGTTCCAGATCTGAGTTAGGAGTTAGAATTTTCTGAGAGCAAGTGCTACTACATTGGATACTTGATTTTTTACAATATTGGGTGATTCAATATAAGTAAATACATTGTGCCTTGGTGCTCTTTCTTGTGTTGTCTCATTTTGCATGGTTCTTGCTATAACATATCTTTGATATTGTTGTGATTTTGTTCATTATATGTTAGATTTAGATTTAGATGTGATGCAATGGTGTTTATGGTTTAATGTTTGAAGTGTCTGAGCAATCCTTGGTCCATACTTTTAGTAGCTTGCTGATTGTAAGTTGCTATGTAAAGTTAGCCTAGGCCTTAAAATTGTTCTAAAGTTCAATTGTGGGTATTTATTCATTTCAATTGTTAAATAAGGTTAAATTGTGTGAATGCTTTATGATATGAAAATATTCCATTCCTTAGAAGATTGCATTATTTCTGTAATATTACAGATTAGATCTGGGTTAAGAAAAAATTAGTTTTTAAGGATTGGTCCACTTTGAGTGTTTGATCATTTTCATTGTTGGTCTTAGGAGTTAGTTTAGTTTTAAGATCTCCCTAAAACCTTATCTTTTTTTATTTATTTCAAAATATGACTTATATTTAGGATTTAAAGTATCACCACATTGGAATATCAGATATTTCTTAAGACTCCAACATTTGTTTTGTAAGGTCCCTTTGTGATTACTAGCATTTTTACATATTATCTGAGTTGTTTATGCATTGTCAAGACTTGACATTATAGACCTTGGGGTTATCTCTTGAGGCCTGATGAGAGAGATTTACCTTTCAAGAGAGAGAGGATACTTATATTTTGTCTGAGTTGTTGTTGTGCAGAAAACACCATCAAGAGGTATGTATGCAATCCCCTCATCCCAGTGTATAGAGTACTCAGAAAAGGAAATCATTGAATACAACTTGGAGCTCAGCACTGTCTGGCCATAGATGCATCCATATGGAAAGCTAAATAAAATGGTTGGAAAGGAGTATGCCCATCTACACAATGTGGAGGACTTCTGGGAAAATTGCAAAGATGACAAAGAAGTGCGCATGAGGCACTATATACGCATGATGACATATTTTGTTTAAATGGTTAACTTGTTCCCAGTGCTAGATCAAGTTGTGGGGGAAGAAAATAATGTAATAGATCAAAGACTTAATGTCATTGCCAACTTGCCACTGCCCCTAATTGATTGAGAAAGAGAAGGGGTCAATGACCTCAATATTTTGACAAAGCCAATTGAAGCCCGAACAAAGCAATGGATTGATGGGAAGATTGCTCAATTGAAACTACAAGGAGCCACTTTGACATATGGAGAGATTGATGATGAGCTCAAGAGTGAGACAGATAGTGGAAATGCTTTTTCCCCATCTAGGGAAACTTTAAAATCTCCTCCCACTACTAGATCAAGGAAGAGAAAAGAGGTGGCGGAATGCCAGTGAAAGCACAAGGTTTATTCCAAGAAAGTATAAGAGGGAGAGCCCTCTAAGAAAGCAAAGAAATCAGGTGGTTTCATAGAGATTCCCACCATTCAGGAGGAAACCCTTCATGAAGGAGAGGAAGAAGAGGCCGAGCAACCTGTTGGCCTCCTACAATGATTTAATAACTAAGCCCTTACAACCATGATTCAGATATTTGACATCTAACCTAAATAGCTATTTCAATCATCATGATAGTGCATTTAACTTGTCAACCCAAGGACATGAACTTGAAATGAGTCAGCAAAGTATGTGCACTAGGAACCCTAAGTAGCCATTTTCATTCTACAGCTAAAGAACTCGCAATAATGAAAGTAAATTATTTAGAAAGGAATACCATAAATGCCAATCATCAATCAAAAAATACATCAAACTAAAATGCATAACGGGAATGAAAATTAGAGCATCAAACAAGGCACTACTTTGTCTGATTTGGCTACAGGAATAGTCACATAATGGAATTCTAGTGGCTACAAGAACAGTCGATGCCAGATTTCCAACTAATTACTAAACAACAAGTAATACTAAACTAAGAGGATGGATTACTCACCAAGTGGGCCCCCTTGGATAAGTATCCTATAAAAATAATAAGGAATTAGATGATCAGACTCAGAACTTTATTTCATTCACTATAAATCATAAGTACAAACGAGTAATGTATCTGTATTACTGAAAACTTGAGATTGCAAGTAAAATATCAAATCATGCAACCTCCAAAGAAGGAGCATCATATCCTTATTTATACTATCAACTAAACAAGGTGGTCAACACCACAACTGGGAGGATGCCATTTAGGGAAAACAGAGAAAGTGGAGTGGCAACGATTACACATGCATGAAATTTGGTCAGACATGCAGGTCCAAATGCAAATTTAGCATAGCAGTAACACTCATTTCTACTCAATCATTAAATTCCACTACAAGGTGGTTACATTTGGTTGCATGAGGAATCTTCTACCATCAACCTCCTTTGACCTTGAGCGATTCCTTTGCTGGACGTTACGGTGCATGCCCAATTGGTAGTTCCTTCCTCAACTTAGCATCCTTGAATTAAATCTGCATGACAATGTCAGTACATTGTGCAAGAACTACATATCTATAACCACCTTAAGGAAAATTCATTAACCACATGAAAAATCAATATAGATAATCCACATAATATGCCAATGTCATTAAAACTTGTAGAGATAGGATTAAGCCCAATGTCTATGGTTTGAGGGAAACATTATGAAAATATCAACATTTAACATCAAATTCTATGACAACTGTCATCAAATAAACTATAGGTTCTACCCAAAATTGGACCAAAAACTAGGCTCATCGTTCCCCCCAACCTAATGTTTTGTTGGTCCTCCAACAAGGGAAGGGTTATTCTTCTGCTTGGTCAAAGCTTTGAAATTTGTAACTGATAGCTGTCCAACATCAGTGGTTGTTGAGCATGAATCGGGGTCCCAATAGAATCCTCCTAATCTGTCCAATCTGCTCCATCTCTATCTCTCTACAGTAATGTCATACTAGTAGAATCTAAATTTTGGCACTGGCCACATGAGAATGGGTGGATGGAAAGTTGGTGGAAGCCAAAATCACCCCTTCATTCTTTGAATCTAAATATACCTATCAATCCTTTTTAGTGTTGCAACATAATTGTGGATGGAATGGCGTTCAACCTGTTTCAGCTCATTAGTTAGGTTATTCCATCTTTGTGATAGGTATCTTCTTATAGTTTCCTCCTTTGATGCTACCTTTACCTCATACTCAATGTAAACTACCTCAATCCAAGGCATAATCTTGTTGCCATAACTAGGTCTAAGATGCATTATGAGCCATTCTCTGTAAATTTCCTTTGGGTTGCTTGATTCAGCCCTAATGGGCAGAGGGATGTTAGACTCCAATTGCTTATAAGCCCCTTGTTGTCCCAAACTAATCTCATTTTGCACCCAAGACATAAATTATCTTAATTGTACATCCCCAACATACAACAGTGGATTCCAATCATGGTCTTGAGTTACAACACAATTATGCAAATAAAACTCACACAACAAATTCTTCATTTCAAGTGAGGCAATCTTATAAGCATTGAAAAATTCAACAAGCGTGTCAATAGAAAGATTCAAAACTGAGGCAATCCTTGATAGCTTAGAGAGATATTTCAAAGGATTCAAGGGTGTCATGGTCTTGAGTGTCAAAAGAGAGATATTTCTCTTTTAGGTGTAGAGCATAGACCCTTGGAGGGGTCCTACATTCCAAAATATGTGGTACCAAGGTTATCATATAATCCACCCTCTACTTCAAGGTGGCAATTTTTGCATCCTTATCTTCAATGTCCCCATCCCTTTTTTGAATTTCCTTCTTCAATTTCTATTTTTCTTTTTTTCATTCTTCTTCCCTCCTTTGTATTTCTTTCCATAAATTCAAAATTGTCATATCAACTATAAAATCAGGAGGATTATGAATTCCTACTAGTATTTTTGTTGATGGTGGCTCCTCATATAGCACTATCTACATGGAATCAGGTTGTCCAATTGTTTCTGACCGTGGGGGTATTGTTCCTTCTCCCACTTCTTGCTACAAGGGCTCTTGTTCTTGTTTTTGTTGTGGTTGTAGGAACTCTTACTCTAGTTTTGGGTGTTTCTGCAGGACCTCTTATTCATGCTACAGGAAATCCTTATTTTCTTCAAACTCTTCTGCAATCTTAGCAAGATCATCCAGTGGTATATTTGTTGCTCTCCCAAATATGTCTTCTTCTTATACATTCTCCTACCTCATTGATATTTAAGGTCCTCATGTGATGTCTCACCAGGCTTAGGGATTTCTTGTGGAGGCATACCAATTGTTATCCTAGCTGGTCTTGATTTCTTGGGAGGTCTCACATTTTTCTTTGGTTGCAGGATGAATAGTGTCAGCCTTCCTCTTCTTATAACTTGAAACCTTTATTTCTGCCAGCTACCTTTTGGCCTTTCCTTTTCTCATTTCTACTTCTCTCTTATGTGCCCTAGTTTTCATCAGGGTGCCAAGTGGAATGTCATCATCAAAATCTGAGGAGGAGATTTATTTTTCTGAGTGCTCAGTTTTAGAAAAACTAATTTCTATGGTTTCTTCTTTTGTAGGAGGGTTTACTCTAGGGCCTACACTAGAGGTTGAAGCACCAAGAGTCACTTTAGTCATGCTCAATATCCTACTAAACCTATGAGGTTGAGGCAAAACCCTAGGTTGCAAATTCTCAGGTCTAATTTGATCAACATTTATAAATTCTTCCCAAGTCATTCCAAACACATCATGCATAGACTTTTCAACTATCAATTTAATCAGACAATGGTGGGAAATAGAATTTTCCCTACCTTTCTGGGTCTCGACTTCCATGATTGAGAGAAGATTGTATAGCACGTTAGACACATTCATCCTCCTTCTGTATCTCATGTGACTCAAGAGTTTGAAATACTGAATGCAGGTTTCAACAGATGACCTTCACAGGTGAGATTCCTTATAATGTAAAGGGTTACCTGCTTCCATGGTTCAGGTAGAGAGGTTCTTTTTGCACCCTATTTATCCATGTTGATTGGAGGGTCACCATGTACTATAAACTTAGCCCTAGCTAACTGGCATCTCTAGAGGTAGGGTAATGTTCACCATCAGTAGGTAACCCTATAACCTCTACAATTCTTTCCTTAGTTGCCACAACCTCCAACCCTTTTACTGTGGCTTTTCCTCTAGAAAATGTCTAGACAAATTCAAGGGAAATACTTTCATCAAAGCCATCCAGCTTCAGGAAGTAATATAACCATCCATAGTTTCTAAATTCATCCAGGAATTATGCATTCTGAAAAAAAACATCATGAATTGAGGGCTCATTTCGAATTATCCCTCCTCCCATTGTCTGCAATCAACTATTACTCTGAAAAATTTCCTTCCTACAATTCTTGTCTGAAAACCAAACACCTTCTTGCAATACCTACTAAATTTCTAGTGCCAATATCGACTGAAGTTTCCCTTTCTTTTGTTTTACCTTTTTGCTTGCAACTCAAGATTACGACAGAGTCAATAATGGCAAGAAAGGGAGTGATAAAGGAGAATTATGATGGGAAGAAATGGTGGTTACAGTTAGTGTCACTTCACACATGTGATCCATCCTCTCACTTACATTTCAAATTGGCTCATTTTAAATTTTTTGACGTAGCCTAGCATAAATTGACACATGGGAAATATATTTACATTTTTTTCTTTCCCCCCAACCTAAATTTGGACATGTGTCCGCACATGCAAGACGAGAGTGGTGATTTGACATGGAGTAATGACATATTATGTGAATTTCTATACTAACGTACAATGACTAAATGAATGTGCTTAAAAGATGATTAAAAGATAGAAATTAATGCACACATACCTGAATGTGTGTAGGATTTGTTGCAAAGATCATGGAGAAAGTATCATTCACCCCTTTAGGGAATAAATTGACCAATTAATGAAAATGAAGTGGAATGAGGTGAGGTGGAATGAAGTGGTGGAAGAGAAAGAAAGGTGGTGATTGATGGGTGAAGAAATTGACTTCCACAAGAATAGAAGTCTTTATTATGATAAGTACATACCTTAATTAGCTAAAAGGAGGGACACTAGGTCCACTTCCTTTGATTACAAGAAGCTCGGGTGTTGAATGTTGGGTGAATTGTTGCAAGAACTCTTCTTTGGAAGCTAGCTTATGATATAATCTGAAGTGATGACCATTGACAATTAATTTGAATCTGACAAGTTCAATGGTAGTAAGTTGAATAGCTCCATTAGGAAAGACCTCAGCAACTTCATATGGTTCTAGCCACCTTGTCTGCAATTTTCTTGCATTGTCTTGATATCTTGAGTCATACCGCAGGGCCCAATCTCCTCGTAGGAATTTCTTGTCCTTGATAAATTTTTCATGCCACTTGATTCTCTGATTCTACACTACCTCTGTATGATGTAGTGTTTCTTTCCTAATCTCATCTAAAGCATTTAGCTGGATGATTCTTTCTCTCTATACCTTAGAAATATCCATCCCAAAATATATTGCAGTCTAAAGAGACTTATATTCAAATTCAATGGGCATCATAGTTATCTTTCCATACAGCAACTCAAATGGAGTCAAACATGTAGTTGTTTTCCAAGTTATCCTATAGGCCCAAATAGCTTCTGGTAATTTTTTTGCCCAATCCTTTCTATAAATAGCTACCGTTTTGGTTAGAATGGCTTCAATTTATTTGTTGGTCACCTCAACTTGGCCATTACCCTGGGGGTGATAAGGAGTAGACTTCATGTGCCTTATGTTATCATCATTAACTAGTGCTGAAAAAAGGGTTGATGTGAATTGAGCATTTTGATTAGTCACCTTTTCTCTTGGAACTCCATATCTTGTGAAAATATCCTCATAAAGAAAATTTGCAACCTTGTTATCTCTTGCATGCTTCATGGCCTTAACTTCTACCCACTTTGTCACATAATCAGTGCATACCAATATATAAGACTTACCATTTGATGGAGGATCAATGGGTCCCACAAAATACAATCCCCACTTGTCAAAGGGAGTGATTACTACCTAAGGGAAAAGTGGCATCTCATCATATCTAGTTGGTCTACCCATTCTTTGACATCTATTGCATTTTACGGTATACCTTCCTACATCCTTGTGGAGTGTTGGCTAGTAATATCTTATGTTCGAAATTTTCATAGTTGTCCTCTTGGTTGCAAAGTGTCCTACACATGGTTCATTGTGCATGCAAAATTTCATATGTCTCATCTTCTCTCACACATCTCCTCATGACATGGTCTGGTCCAGTATAAAACAAACATCCAACAATCCAAGAGAAAGGAAAATATTTTTCAATGAGTTCCATTTTCTCTTTTGGAGAGAATAGAGAAGGAACTCTACCCGTGACCAAATAATTGGATATGTTAGCATACTAGGGTGTTTGTATACTGAGGGAGAATAGATGCTCATCAGGAAAAGAGTAATCTATGGGTTGATTGTCTTATGATGTAGTCAGCCTTGAAAGAAAATATGCAATAGCATTGGCCTTCCTTGGTTTATCCACAATGGTTATATCAAACTCCTACATCAACAATAACCATCTTTCCAACCTACCTATGATCAAAGGTTTATTCATGAGATATCTAATGGATGCATGATTAGTGTGAAAAAATATTTGGTAGCCTGTTATGTAATGTCTGGATTTGTTTAGTGCATAGATTACTGCCAGCATTTTTTTCTCTGTCACTATGTAGTTGAATTCAACTCCTTATAATTTTTTTCTGACAAAGTAAATGGAATTTTAAATAGCTACTTCATTTTGTCCTAAGACTACTCTTATGGCATAATTTGATGCATCCATATGGATGTGGAAAGTAAGTTTCCAATTAGGCCCTTTGAGTACAGGAGCATGAGTCAAAGCTATCTTCAAGTCAAAAAATGTCTTGTCACAAGCCTCAGTCCACTAGAATTTAGCAACTTTAGAAAGAAGAGCATACAGTGGTATTGCTACCTTGCTGAAATCCTTGATGAAATGCCTATAATATCCTGCATGACCCAATAAACTCCTAACATCCTTTTGTTTTGTAGGTGTGGGCAGACTTGTGATTACCTCAATCTTTGTAGGATCTACTTGAATTCCCTTGTGGGAGATGTAGTGGCCAAGAACTACACCTTACTGCATCATGATGAAGTTCTTTTCACTATGTAAGGACAAGTTTTGGTCTTCACATCTCTATAGGACTCTCATGATATTTTCCAATGCTTGATTAAAATCAACACCATAAGTGGTAAAGTCATCCATATAAATTTCCATGCAATCATGAGAAATTTCTTAGAATATGCTAATGGATGCCCTCTAAAAAGTTGCAGGTGCATTACATAAGCCAAATGGGAGTACCGAATAGGCATAGACCCCCCATGGATAGGTAAATGTGGTCTTCTCTTTGTCCTTTGGTGCAATTTGGATATGGTTGTAGCCACTGAATCCATCTAGAAAAGAAAAGTAGCACTTTCCTGCAAGTGTGTCCAAAACTTGATCAATGAAGGGTAAGGGAAAGTGGTCCTTCTTGGTGGTACCATTAAGTTCCTTTTAATCAACACAAACTTTCCATTTCCCTCCTTTATTAGGCACAATCACTAATGGAGACACCCACTGACTATCTGAAATGGGGAAGATAAATCCTACATCCAGTAATTTTTGCAGTTCCCCTTTTACAATTTATCTTAGTGCAAGGTTAATTCTTCTTTGTGTCTATCTTACTGGGGTGCAATCATCTCTAATGTAAGTTCTTTGTGTGCAAATTTTAGGGTCCAGTCCCTTCATATCATGATAATGCCACACAAATGCATGTTGATGGGTCCTTAATAAGTTTTCCAACAACAATTTTTGTTCTTCACTTAGTTTGTTGTTAATATTCAAATATTTTCCTTCTAACACCTATACTTGTGTAGTTAACTCCATCATGGATGCTTCATTAACACATGGTACCTTTAGTTCATATGGAAGAAATGTATGGGACATACCTGTTACTGTAGGAAGTCTGTCTATAGGAACAGTGGCTACAAGAAGAATGTTTGCAAGAACGGCGGCTGCAGGAAGAGCAGGTAGAAGTGCCTTGACTGGAGTAGCAGAATGAGAATATGATGCTTCCTACACTTCACAATGGTTCTGAATGATTTTATCCAATACTTCATTCTCATCTTGGAGTTACATGAAAGAGATTTTTCCTAGCATTATAAGTTGTGCCACAACATTAACTTCATCGGACTCTTCACCAACATGTGGCCATATAGGATTATCTTCATCATGAGATGGATGAGTAGGAGGATAAAGAACAAACTTTTGTGCTCTTCCCATCTAAAATGGTCATGTCACTTGACCGAGATCCAACGTATGTAGCTGCAGCTGCTAACCAAGGCCTTCCAAGAATAATGGGATATCCACCTAGTGTAGCTCTAGGAGAAATAATCATAAAGTTTGTTGGGTACTCCTAGGAGTCTAAAACTACCACAAGATCCTCCACTACACCATCATGGTTCACAGTAGATCTATTAGCAAGTTGCAGGATAGTAGGGGTAGATCTCATGCTTGCAACGTTTCATTGTTATAGGATGTCCTTGGTCATTACATTTATTGTTGCCCCTAAATCAATGAGAGCATTCTTTACTTGGATTTTGTTTATAACAACTGCTACCATAGGACTATCTAGGTCTTATACTTGGGGATAGTTACTTTTCCCATCATGATGTCAGGTAGTTGTCCCACCACATGAACTGTAGTTGGGTCCTTCTTTTTCCTACCTAGCTTCTTGAGCCATGCTTCCTTGATTTCCTTGCCATAAATTGGGACATCCTTTATGGCCTGAAATAGAGGTATATGGACACATATATCCTTCAGTTGATCCAAGATGTAAAAATTTATGTCCTCCTTTTCTTCCTTCTTCTTGGAAACTTACAATCTTTAAGGAAATGGTGGTTATTGTTCAGTTTGCTTGACTTGGACTGGTTTAAGATTTCTAGGTGCACTTGGCTGAATGGGATCATTCAGAGGTTCCTCCTCCTCTTCCACAAGAAGCTCAGTGATAATGGGCTTGGAAGGGGTTGGTAGAGTAATTCCTGAATGTAAGTGGGTGTCACTTACACCCATAGCATATGCAAAGAATTGGTTTGAATCAACGGACTATGTAGGCTATTGTTGTGGTTTTTTATTTGGATTGGGTGTGGGATGAGTTGGTAGTTGAGTAGGTTTAGGTGCATTTGAGTTTGGATTAGTAGGTGGAGGCATTATATCAGGCTTCTAGGGATAAGAAGGTGGCTACATGTAACTGGTTGTTTGTGTAGGCCATTGTTACCTTCCCCTCCATTGATTTGTTTGCTTCCAATTTCTTGGAGGTGGTTGTCAATGCCCTTGAAATTGCTGCCAATTCCCCTAGAGTTTCTACCACTAGGGTGGATAGATTTGATGATTGATCCAACCATTTGGAGGGTTACTCCAAAGCTATGGTGGATATCATCCATAGCTGGATGGATATGGAGGCTACCATTGGTTACTAGATGAATATGAATTAAAATATGGTCTAGCATAAGATAGTGGATTCAGTGGCATACCTTGTCTTGGAGCCCAAGGCTTCCTTTGTGCAACATAGTAGACTTGGTCTTCCTCAATCTGGATTGGTTTGAACTCAGGTGGAATTTTCTTCCTTTCAAGGTTAGCTACCATCTTGTATCTGCAATCCCTCTTCTTTTGCCTGTAGTGGGGGCAACACTTTGTCAACATTGCCTCTACCTCCTCTTGCTTCTTCTTGGCCTGAAGTGTATCTAGCTGAGTAGGTAGATTATTTATAATGTCTTGCTTGAAGTCTGCCAACAAATGAATAATCTTCATTCTTGAGACTCCACCAATAGTTGACTTACCCATGGAAGATTGGTAAGCTCTCCCTTTCTTTGAAGCTACCCTAGAGTAGTTCTAGCATATTTTCTTGATATCTTCCCAAGGAACTTAGGAGATATCTCCTCCTCCCATGAGGTCCAAGGCATCAATGTAGCTATCATTGATTCCTCTCAAGAAAAGAAAATTTTGTGAGTCTTCATTGAGTGTATGGTGTGGAGGATTTTGTAGAAAAAATAGAAACCTTGCAATAAAATCTTCCAGGCTCTCATCCTCCTTCTGTTGCATCCTAAAAATGTCACCTCCTCTCATGTCACTACCCCTGCAATATTCCTTGTATTTATTGAGGAATTTTGTTTTCATGTCTTCCCAAGTTTCCACAATATCTCTGCCTAGGTTCATGAACCATCTTAATGAAACCTCTTTCAGAGTGGTAGGGAATAGCTTAAGCCTATGGGCATTAGTAGTATAATTATAATGCCTACAGAGTATGTCAAACTCAAATAAAAAGGTATCAGGATCTTCTGTGCCAAGTCCATAAAACTTGGGGAGTGTTGAAGTAGGGATGTTCTTTATGTTGTCAACTTCATCCTAATGGGAAATGGGGAAAGGAAAATTTGGTTGGTTAGGTTTGTTCCTATTTCCATCACCTATTCCTGCTTGATGTAGTTCCAAAGAAAAGGGGTTCTCAAGATAATTTTGGTCTTCAGAGGAGACTTCAGAGCTAGTTAGATCAAGAAATGCATCAACAAAGGGGTGTTGATCTTCTTCTTCTTCTTCTCTTGGTAGGTTCTGATATTCAACTAGCTGGAATGGATTAGGATTGTTAGGAAGGAATCTCCCATAAGAATCCTTTCTCCTTCCTCTATGCATGTAGTATCACTCACTATCAGCCAGCTCACACAAAGAATTGGTAAAGAATAAGGGGGGTCATTACTTCCTAAAGGAGAAGTATACTAAGAACAACATCCTAAAACACTACAACAAGAAAAACTACCAAAGACTCCAAAAGACTTCCTAGTTTGACACCATCCCCAACAATGACACTAAAAATGTTGGCCTCTTACAATGATTTAATAACTAAGCCCTTGAAGCCATAATTCAGAGATTGGACCTCTAACTTGAATAGCTATTTCAATCATCATAAAGGTGCATTTAACTTGTCAACATAGGTATGTGAACTTGAAATGGGTCAGCACAATATGTGCACTAGGAACCCCAAGTAGCCATTTTAATTCTATAGCTAAAGAACTCACAATATTGAAAGTAAATTACTTATAAGGGAATACCATAAATGAAAATAATCAATCAAAAACTACATAAGACTAAAATGCATAACAAGAATGAAAATCTGAGCAACAAGCAGGGCACTACTCTTTCTGCTTTGGTTGAAGGAACAGTCACAAAATGGAATTCTAGTGGTTGTAGGAATAGTCGATGCCAGATTTCCAACTAATTACTAAATAGAAAGTAATACTAAACTAATACTAAACTAAGAGGATGGATTACTCACCAAGTGGGCCTCCTTTGATAAGTATCCTCTAAAACTAATAAGGACTCAGATGCTCAAACTCAAAACTTTATTTTATTCACTATAAAACATAAGTACAAAATAGTAATGTATCTGTATTACTGAAAACTTGAGAGTGCAAGTACAGTATCAAATCATGCAACCTCCAAAGAAGGAGCATCAGATCCTTATTTATACTAACAACTAAATAAGGTAATCAACTCCATGACTGGGAGGATACCATTTTGGGAAAACAAAGAAAGTAGAGTGGTGGTGGTTATGTGTGCATAGAATCTGGTCAGACATGTAGGTCCAAATGTAAATTTAGCATAGCAGTAATGCCCGAGTTTCCTTAATAATTAAAGTCCACTACAAGGAAGTTACATTTGGTTGCATGAGGAATCTTTTTTCGTTGACCTCCTTTGACCTTGAGCAATTCCTTTGTTAGATGTTATGGTGCATGCCCAGCTGGTGGTGCCTTCCTCAACTTAGCATCCTTGAACTAAATTTGCATGGCAATGTCAGTACACACAATAACTGCATATATGTAACCACCTTAAGGAACATTCATTAACCACATGCAAAATTAATATAGATAATCCACATAATATGCCAATGTCATTAAAACTTGTAGAGATAGGATTAAGCCCAATGTATATGGTTTGAGGGAAATATTATGAAAATATTAGCATTTAACATCAAAGTCCATGACAACTACCACCAAATAAACTATAGGTTATGTTAGCTCTCAAAAATGCAGGCTGAATGCCTCAAGAGGCTACCAATCTCTTGATATGCCTTAGGGTAACAGACAAGGTCAAGAGAACTCAACCTTCTACTCTTTAGGTGCTGCTAAACCCAGGAGGGTGTACCTTTTGAATTGAGCGGACTTATCTTATGAGTATCCTTTTAAAATACTTTTTCCACAATGGCAAATGGAAGTGAACAAATGAAAACAACCTTGATAGCAATCTTCTGATCTAACTCCTAAAATGCTTAATTAACATATATAAAGAAACTGAATGAATTCAAATGATGAAATTGCAGAGACCAATGCCTTGTTGGGTATGCGGTGTCAAATGAGATCAAGATAAGCAACACTTTCTGGAGAAATTTCAAAATATCTGGCATACATTCTGTTTACAACTTGTATAAACATGCAAAATTGTAACTACTAAGCTCTACTTTAATAATCCAAATGAAACTCTCTAGTTACTATGATCAACTAAAAGTATTTAGTCTTTACTTGAAAGAACCAATTGATTAATCACACAGATGCATCAAATGTGCATTGATAAACTGAACATAAACTTGTTATGTCAATTTAAACAACTAGAAAGCATAAAGCTTGGAGACAACTTAGCAGTATTTCTATTTAATTCAATACATAATTGACACCAGAAAAATGCAGCAACATCAACTAATTTTCATAAATACCTCCATTCTGAAATCATGCAACAATAGTCTCTGATCAGATAATTTTATTCTATTGTATCTACTTGTTGTGTATCGAAATCTAATAACTGGTGTCCATTTTACAATTACAAAATGCCTATTTATACACCAGCATCAAGAAAATAAATCATATTGAAAATCCATGTCGGCCCTCCACAAGATTCAGGCTCCAATCAAGTCGGCCAGCAATAGTATTATGAACTCACATGTCGGCCACAGTGATTTTTATTTTCTGTTGTTCATCAGTGAATAGTCGGTGAGACAAGATGGCAGCTATGCCGAAGGCAATTCACTCGTTAATCTCTTCCCCTACTCTTTTTGTTTCGCCCTGACTCTATGATGTCGATGAGACGTCTCACAGAGGACCCCAAAGTGTTATCGATAGCTCTCAAATCTGTTGTCGCGACACAATAATGTCCCATACCGACATGCTCATATCATTTTCATTCATAGTCACCATAACCCAGTGGTATCAGAGAGACCTTATATAGATACTTCATGTTTCACCGAGAGTCTATTACCATCCATATGTCACCATAGCATTTTGTTTGTCACAACGAAGCCATATAGTATTCTTTTTGTTCCCCTTTTGTTTTGTTGTAACACTGTGATATCGAGGAGACAACATACCGAACTCACCCTGTCAGGTCGAAAGTCCTTTATTACTTCCAAGTTGTCGAGACACAAGAGGTCTTTCACCGAACTGCACTTTTTATTTCATCCGCTTCACTATAGCTCATAGATATTGGGGAGACCCTATGTTGACCGCCTTGAGTTTCACCGAAAATCCTCATCGATTATGTATATCGCCATGACATAAGCACACTCATGCCGAAATGTATCCTTCAAATGCTTTTGCCAAGATAAAACAACATCGAGGAGAAGTCCCACAGAATCACCGGGTTATACCGAAAGCCCCTTGCTCATCTTATGTCTCATTGTGACTTATCACTCTCAAGGAGACGTTATGCAGATCGTAAAGTTATACCGAAAGACCTGAGCTCCACCTGTTTTCCAAGACAAAGCCAACCCTTCGCCGAAATCTATTCATAAGACATTGTCGGAAAGACCCAACAGGTTTGCTATGACTTATATTGATATCATAACTCTTGCCGAAAAGCGCATCCATCATATCGGTTGGCAAGACAAGGGAGCTTCACCATGACACAATGCCGAAAATGATGACTCTATCCGAAGTGAACACCCGCGCAAAGTTGGTAAGACATACAGAGATCGCCATGACATCCCATCGAAAGCCTTGTCTCACACTGATAAGTCAATTAAAGAAATTCTATGTGTAAGGTTGGTGAGACCGAAGGTCACTCGCCAAGACCTTACAATGATAGCTATGACTCCCCCTAATATGCATCCCTCAGTTGTCGGTCACCAAGACAATTAGAAATTGCTAAAACCTCAGCCTGACAGCCAAAATTTTGCCAATATGCACATCCTTAGTCACTGAAACAGCACGAATGTCATGCCAATAGCCACCCACAAGAAAATGTCAATCGCTGAAACAAAGAAAAGGTCTTGTCGAAACACCTGCAACAAATGAATGTTAACACACAAGCAACATGGGTTGGGGAGACCCAAACAGACTCATGCCGATATGGACCAAAAGGTGGAAAATGCAGACATGGATGATTTATGGGAAGAATATGAACCAAAATATGAGCAAACATATCATGAGATGAAGAAAATATGCATAAGGAAGGACTCATACGGAGACTCAGGGGGTATGAGAGGTATGCAAAATCATCAAATTTTTATAGTTCCAACAGTGGCTCTGTCTGGGGATGAATGATAGTGAGATCATTGCAAGGATCCAGAATCTTTGGGTGAGTAGACCAGACACAAAGTGATGAACCAGTGAGCAGCAAAGGAAATGGAATGAATGGCAATGGAAATGAATGAAAAATGGGGATGAATGCAAAGTGAAAGTGAAATGGAGATGGACAAAATCCTAAACTATTGTGCATGGAAAATAATTTTAAAGAGGATGAGCAAGAGTTGTCCATGCACTGGCAACCCTTAATCCTCTATGTTGCTCAAGAGAAGAAAAGCTTCAAGAATTGCCCATGAATAGGCAATTCCTGATCTTCACCAACCATATTCTATAAATAGTATGATTCTTCACCCTTCTTTCCAACAACAACAAAAGGTCCCAGCCATAAGGATTCAAATTTACCATGCTTTCCCTTCTCCTAACATCTTGCATTCCACATCAGTACCAAATCATTCTCTTCAAATTTTCTATCCTTTGCCTTCTTGTCAAATAGATATTTCATCTGTGTCTGTAACTTCATGTTTTGACTTTGGGCCACTCTTCTTACTTCATCAAGTTCAGCCAATTGCTCCATTCTTTCCTCCATAGGTTCAGGGACATCCAAATCCTCCTGAAGGACAAACCTGTAGACTAGTGACAAATTCTGCAGAGGCATCCTGGCTTGTACTCCATACACCAATTCGAATGGGGATTTTCCAATTGCCTTTTTCATAGTGATCCTATCAGCCCACACAGCCAGTTTCAATTTTGAATCCCAAGCCTTCTTGTTCTTCCCTAACATTCTCCTTATAATCTTCAAAAGACTTTTATTGCTAGACTCTGCTTGTCCATTATTTTGTGGATGGTAAGGAGCTGCATAAGAAATAGTAATGCCATACTTATCATAGAAGCTTTTGAATTCGTCTGATCTGAAACACATCCCATTATTTGTGATCAACCTCATTGGTGTACCAAATCTGGTGATAATGTTGTCCATCAGGAAATTATTAACTACCTTACTTGTAGCTTGCTTAGTTGGGATTGCCTCCACCCACTTAGTAAAATAATCAGTGGAAAATAATATCCACTTGTGTCCTCCACTTGACTTTTCATGTATCTCTCCAATGAAATCAATTCCCCATTGATGGAAAGGGGCAACAGCCTGCAAGGGTTGAAATGGCAAAGCACCCTGGTACTTCAATTTTCCAGAAAACTTTTGGTAGGCCTCACATCTTCTCACATGTGTAAGAGAAACATTAAAAACCTTTGGCCAATAATAACCTGCCCTGAGAATTTTGTGTGTAGTTGTCTTTGCTGAATAATGTCCTCCACAAACCCCTTCATGCATTTCTTTTAGAACATGCTTGGCCTGTGACTCATCTACACATAATAACAGTATACTATTCCTATTCTTCCAAAATAGATCTCCATCTATGAAAACATACTTTGATGCTTGCAACTTCAAAGTTCTCTTCTGGTTGTCACTCAATCCATCTGGACAATTCATGTATTTAAGATAATGCATTATATTATTATACCAAGTGGTATGCTCAATGCTTGCAATTGCAATCCCTTCTTCTACATTACAGACATGACTTGCTTCAATATTTGATTCTGCCATCAGCCTAGCCAAGCCTTGACCTCTCACTAGCTTAGTGATCTGTATCTCCATGTGAAACTCTTGAATCTTGTTGATCCATCTGTATCTTTTCCCTGTGACTTCAGACTGTGTCAGAATATCCTTAACATCAACATGAGGGACATAAGCAATCACCTTGCTCCAACAAGATATGGTTGAATGCTTTTGTGGCCTTTACCAATGCAAAATCCTATTTTTCCATTATGTCATACTTCAATTCAGACCCCTATAATGATTTACTAAAGAAAGACACAGGCTATTCATGACCATCATTATTCTTTTGTAACATAACAACAACAATAGTATGCATTGAAGCAAATGAAAAAATATGAAAAGGCTTTGCAAAATCTGGAGACTTAAGTATAAGAGCCTCCTTGATAGCCCTTTTGATAGATATAAAAGCATCTAAAGCTTCTGCAGTCCAATTTGTTTTTTGTCCTTTCTTCAACATTTTCGATATGGGCTTAATGATCTCAGCAAAATTAGATACAAATCTTCTAACAAAATTAATTTGTCCAAAGAATGACTGTATAGCCTTGACAGTTTTGGGAATAGGAATCTTATCAATAGCTTCAACCCTCTCAGGATCTATCCCAATTCCCTCTTTTGAAACAATATGTTCTAAGAGCTTACCCTCTGTGACTGCAAAATGACACTTCTTTGGATTTAAACTAATACCATATTCAAGAGCTTTAATAAATACCTTTTCAAGATGTTGCACATGATCTTCAGCCTTCTTCGAATAAGCAGTCAAGTCATCCTGGTATGCTACCATGATAACATTGATCAAGTCTGCAAATGCTACATCTATGGCTCTTTGGAAAGTCACTCCAGCATTTGTAAGACCAAATGACATTCTTATATATACATATGTTCCCCAAGGAGTTGTGAATGTTGTCTTGTATTGCTTAGATTCTTTGACTTTAACCTGGTTATACCCTGAAAATCCATCCATCATGGACAACAACTCACACCCTGTCACCTTATGCAATATAGCCTCCATATTGGGTAGAGGATAATTATCTTTGAGAGACGTTCAGATTTCTAAAGTCCACACATAATCTGATATCACCATTCTTCTTTCTCACAGGAACCAAATTTGAAACCCAGGTTGAGTGCCTGATTGGTTTCATTATTCCTCCATCTCTGAGCTTTGTCAATTCTTCCTGCATCTTAGGCTCCAGTGTTGGATTTATAGGCCTTTGCTTCTGTCTAAAAGGCTTGGCATCTGGCTTCAATGGTATTTCATGCTGAAATAAATCTTCCCTGTATGCTTTCAGATCTTCATAAGACCACGCAAAAACATGTTTATACTTTCTCAGCAACTTTATCAGCATTCTTCTGATTGTAGGGCTTATCTTCTTGCCTATGTACACCTTTCTTAGTGCTATTTCAGTCCCCAGGTTGACTTCTTCAACATCTTCCCTTCTAACTGGTGTTTGCTTCATGAGAGATCGATCATTTCCATCATACATCCTTTCCAATGCCACCAAACCTTTAGGAAGCTTATTCATTTTGAGTTGTAATATTTCCTTTCCAAACACTGTTTGCTTCCCATCTACTTCTTCAACAAAAGCATTGAAGTCAATTTCTTGTGCTTCATATTGATCTATACAATGAATAAAATTCAGGAGGTCAGTGTCATCATTGAAGACTTGCCAACTATAAATGTTGTCAGGAGCAATAGGCCTTGTTTTGAACTCAATCTGTGATACCCTAGCCAGTGTAATATCATCTCTTTTGAGCGCCACATTTGCTAAAAAGTTACCCATTATGTTCTTTGACCTGTCAATTCACTCAATTGAAAATGCATCAAACAATTCAATTGTATCCCATACAACATTCCTATATTGTTTTAATCTTTTGTGCTTTGCTTCATATTTTGATTTAATTTGTGAAACAACTAACTCAGAATCGCCCAAAACAACCAGCAACTTGATTTTATGTTTCACAGCTATGTTCAAGCCTATCAATAAAGCTTCATACTCTGCCACATTTTTTGTACATTCGAATGCTAATAGAAATGAATATTTAAAAGTAATACCTTCAGGTGAAACAAATACAATCCCAGCTCCATTACCTTCTTGGCTACAGGCTGCATCAAAATACATCTTCCAGACACCATTGCAATTCTGTGTAACATGTTTTTCAATTGGATCCCTATTGGTTAATTCTAGCTGAGCTGGTTCAATTTTAAAATTCCCAAGATCAACATCACAAAAACAATTGATCAGATCCTATGGCACACAATCAACAAGCTGATTCATTCTTGGCTCCCTATACAACTTGACTTCTTGACCATTCACTGGAATTGTAGCATAAGACAGATCAAATTGAACATTTCCACCAACAGTTGTTGTCCATTTCCTTGATAAGAGCATCCCAAACTGAGGAGGAGTATCAATCACTATTATGTCTATATTATAAGCCACCTATGGATGAGTACCCTGTTTGACTTCAACATCTTTCATAATCCCAACCACAGGAACAGGCATGTTATCCATTGCATAACACTTGCCTCCAGTAGTATCAACCCACATGCCAAGCTGTTTCATAACTCCTACTGGCATAATGTTTTTAGTAGCACCAAAGTCTATCATGCAATTTCTCAGCAGTTTATTATTTATAAGCAATGTAGTGAAAAAAGGATCAACTTGAGGGGGAGTTGTAATATATCACTCAAGCAGACTTCAAAATTATTTATTTTCTCCTGCCTATTGACTGCTTTAACAGCTGCTTTGCTTTCATAATTCATACATTTTTCATTTCCACTTGTTATCAATTGAATAGTAGTATCCCTATACTCTTTAATATTCATCATCTCAAGTAGTGGAACATACATTTTTACCTAGGATAACACTTGAGTGAAGTCAAAAGAAGAGCCCTCCACCTTAACAGTCTTTTTCAGTTTTGGCGCATCTCTTTTGTTTTCTTCCTTTTCTTTTTTATTAGGCTGGCCAACCGCCTGTGTCTCCTTATGTAATTCCTTCACTTTTTCCTTAACTTCCTATCTTTGGATAGGCTTCTATTCATCTTTATCAGGTAGTCTCTTTTCTGACTTCTTCACAGTTCCCTATGTTGCCTTCTGATCTTTCATAAAAATTCCCCCAGGAACACCTTCTACATCATTTACTTTTATGTTTCTCAACCAGTATTTACTTCTTGCTTCCTCAACTACAGCAACAATTATTCTCTCTATTTCATCTTCAGTAAGTCTCCTCACACTGCATTGAGCGGGCGCCTCATCAGAATGTGGCTCAGTATAATCTTCTTCATAATCTTCTTTAGAGTCATAGAAGATCTGTTGTTCAGCCATATGGACATTGTACTTCTGATTTGAAACATCATATTCGTAGCCTTCATCCTCTGAAGATGAATACCTTTCCTCAACATGGTGAAAAATATTTGAAGTCAAATACACTGTGTGATCTTCTCCATTGTTTTTTGTTAACATTTCCTCCTCTTGCAATCTTCGGGCTACAACACAATAGCCTAGGGAATGTGGCTGATCACAAACCTCAGAGAAGTAATTATTACTCACCATATAAGTTCCTTTCTTGCTTAATGGATTAGGAGTCTCTTTGTTTCTTGGCCTTGTTGTTATAGGTTTTCCATCCTTCTAGTCTGTATTATAAGGCATGTCATGTAACCTTGGCCTCTCATTTATGTTCTCATTTTTGTATGTATTCTCCTGTCTGTACTGATAATTGTTACCTTGCTGAGGAGGTCTCAGGTTGTCTCTTTTACTAATTATACCAGCAGTCTTCCTATTATTTTCAATTGTCAATGCAATCTTCTGTGCTTCAGCTAGATCTCTTGGAAATATATTTCTCAGTTTGTACCCTGTTTTAGGATCAAAAGCATTTAAATAAACACTTAAAGCTACAGAATCTGGCAACCTTGATCTAGGAGGTACCTTAGTCTGCAATTTGTTGAATTTTTGATTGAAATCATAAACTGAGTCATTTTGATTTTTCTGAATCCTCATCAGTTCATGAAGAGCTACATCTGGTGTGTTCAAATTCTCATATTGCTCTAGGAATCGATCTTGGAATACTTGAAGAGAATTAATTGAATACGTTGGCAAGTTGTTAAACCAATCCCTAGCATCTTCAATAAGTGACATCATAAACAGCCTCATGTACAAATCTTCATGTGGCATACCTATGTCTTGAATGAACACATTGAAATTCCTTAGATGTTCTTCAGCAGTGACTGCATTGCTCCCTGTAAACTTGGGAACCAGACCTCTCCAGTTGTTATCCATAGGGTAAGGGCATAGATGGAACCCTGCCAAATCCAATTGCTTGATCATTGCTATGTATTGGTGAGGGGGATGGATAGGTGGATATTGATACTGATGCATAGGATTATTGTATTGTGCATTATACTGAGGGATGTGATGCTGACCAGGAGGTGGATGCACATTTGTATGTTGTGTGGAAATATGAGGTGGATGATTGGGCTACTTGTGATGATTTTGCGTCTGATGGTGAGGAGACACGGGTGGACTAGAAGGCCCTACACCATGATTGCCCTGCTTATGAGATGGCACATACTTTGGGCGGCGATCAACGATCTGAGCAATGTTTTGATTTTTCTGCAATTCAAATTCTTTCATTGCTTGTATCATCCAGGCCTTTTCCTATTCTTCTCTCTCCTTCTTCTGAGATTCAAACCATGCTTTGAATTCCTCATAAGTCAAAGATTCATAATCAGTTTGAGAAATCATATTCTTATTAATCTAGTTTTGATCATTTTCCATCTTCTGATCATATTCATGCTGAATTCTAATTCGTTCAGGCTCAAGTCTGGTGTCAAACTCAGCCTGTTTCCTAGCTTCAAACTAAGCCTATTTTTGAGGATCGAGAGAAGGGAAAGGACTTCTTTGACCTTTTGGGGTACAAGGCTTAACGCTTGAATCATCTCTCCATGTATCATAGCAATTATATGTTTCACAATGTGCTCTTGGTGCTTTACCTTTATCTGTTATTCACATGTCCTCATTGATCCTCTTTCCTTTATCATCTCTGTCATCTTTGTGTGTCCACTTACTGCTGCCAGCAGGGGCTCCCATATGACCTCCCCTGTACTGAGATCTTTTTCCATTCATGATGAACAAATGTAAAACTTCTATCAAAGTCGCCACTCACTTTTATCAAAAATGAGAAAATACTTGATGTTTCTTACTCCTAGTGGAGTCTGTATATAGTTCCTGACTCTATGATTAAGGCCTTGATTCTGAATGTATCCCCATTAGATTCGCCAATTTGTTAGCTCTCAAAAATGCAGGCTGAATGCCTCAAGAGGCTACCAATCTCTTGATACACTTTAGGGTAACAGACAAGGTCAAGAGAACTCAACCTTCTACTCTTTAGGTGCTGCTAAACCTAGGCAGGTGTACCTTTTGAATTGAGCAGACTTATTTTATGATTATTCTTCTGAAATGCTTTGTCCACAATGGCAAATGGAAGTGAACAAATGAAAACAACCTTGATAGCAATCTTCTAATCTAACTCCTAAAATGCTTAATTAACATATATAAAGAAACTGAATGAATTCAAATGATGAAATTGCAGAGACCAGTGCCTTGTTGGGTATGCGGAGTCAAATGAGATCAAGATGAGCAACACTTTCTAGAGAAATTTCAAAATATTTGGCATACATTTTGCTTACAACTTGTATAAACATGCAAAATTGTAACTACTAAGCTCTACTTTAATAATCCAAATGAAACTCTCTGGTTACTGTGATCAACTAAAAGGATTTAGTCTTTACTTGAAAGAACCAATTGATTAATCACACAGATACATCAAATGTGCATTGATGAACTGAACATAAACTTGTTATGTCAATTTAAACAACTAGAAAGAATCAAGCTTGGAGACAACTTAGCAGTATTTCTATTCAATTCAACAGACAATTGACACCAGAAAAATGCAGCAACATCAACTAATTTTCATAAATACCTCCATTCTAAAATCATGCAACAATAGTCTCTGATCTGATAATTTTATTCTATTGTATCTACTTGCTATGTATCGAAATCTAATAATTGGTGTCCATTTTACAATTACAAAATGCCTATTTATACACCAGCATCAAGAAAATAAATCATATTGAAAATCCATGTCGGCCCTCCACAAGATTCAGGCTCCAATCAAGTCAGCCAGCAACAGTATTATGAACTCACATGTCGGCCATAGTGATTTGTATTTTCTGTTGTTCATTAGTGAATAGTTGGCGAGACAAGATGGCAGCTATGCTGAAGGCAATTCACTCATTAATCTCTTCCCCTACTCTTTCTGTTTCGCCTTGACTCTGTGATGTCAATGAGACATCTCACAGAGGACCCCAAAGTGTCATCGATAGCTCTCAAATTTGTCATCGTGACACAAGAATGTCCCATACTGACGTGCTCATATCGTTTTCATTCACAGTCGCCATAACCCAGTGGTATTGGAGAGACCTTATATAGATACTTCATGTTTCACTCAGAGTTTATTACCATCCGTATGTCGCCATAGCATTTTGTTTGTCATAGTGAATGCATATAGTATTCTTTCTGTTCCCCTTTTGTTTCATTGTAACACTGTGATATCAGGGAGACAACATACTGAACTCACCCTGTCAAGCCGAAAGTCCTTTATTACTTCCAAGTTGCCGAGACACAAGAGGTCTTTCACCGAACTACACTTTTTATTTCATCTGCTTCGCTATAGCTCATAGATATTGGGGAGACCCTATGTTGACCACCTTGAGTTTCACCAAAAATCCTCATCGATTATGTATATCACCATGACATAAGCACACTCATGCCGAAATGTATCCTTCAAATGCTTTCGCCAAGATAAAACAACATCGGGGAGAAGTTCCACAGAGTCATCGGGTTATACCAAAAGCCCCTTGCTCATCTTATGTGTCGCTGTGAATTATTGCTCTCGAGGAGATGTTATGCAGATCGTAAAGTTATACCGAAAGACCCGAGCTCCACCTATTTTCCAAGACAAATCCAACCCTTCGATGAAAGCTATTCATAAGACATTGTCGGCAAGACCCAACAAGTTCGCTATGAATTTTATCGATATCGTAACTCTTTCTGAAAATCTCATCCATCATATCGGTTGGCAAGACAAGGGAGCTTCTCCATGACACAATGCCAAAAATTATGACTCTGGCTGAAGTGAACACCTGTGCAAAGTCGATAAGACATATGAAGATCGCCATGACATCCCACCGAAAGCCTTGTCTCACATTGATAAGTCAATTAAAGAAATTCTATGTGTAAGGTCGGTGAGACTGAAGGTCACTCGCTAGGACTTTACAACGATAGCTATGACTCCCCCCGATATGCATCCCTCAGTTGTCGGTCGCCAAGACAATTAGAAATCGCTAAGACCTCAGCCCGATGGCCAAACTTATGCCGATATGCACATCCTCGATTGCCGAAACAACATGAATGTCATGCCGATAGCCACCCATAGGAAAATGTCAGTCACTAAAACAAAGAAAATGTTTTGCCGAAACACCTGCAACAAATGAATGTTAACACACAAGCAACATAGGTCGGTGAAACCCAAACAGACTCATGCCGATATGGACCAAAAGGTGAAAAATGTAGACATGGATGATTTATGGGATGAATACAAGCCAAAATATGAGCAAAAATATCATGAGATGAAGAAAATATGCATAATGAAGGATTCATATGGAGACTCAGGGGGTATGACAGGTATGCAAAATCATCAATTTTTTATAGTTCCAATAGGTTCTACAAAAAATTGGACCAAAAACTAGGCTCATCAAAACCCAAATCTCCACCTACTACCACTACAATTACTCCCCTATCAGCATCTCAAGCGTTGACTGCTTCCTCTCCGCTTGTGGTGAAAATTATGATTCACCTTGCCTCCACCTAACCTGTTGTGCAAATTATGGTGATAGATTCTTCCTTCACTACCACTTTCCCACTCTCTTCCTCCTCCATGTCTCCATGAAAAATGATTTCATTAGCCTCTACAACAAGAACGCCCACTCTCACCCTCCTAGAAGCTTTCGTTAGGCATATGCAAAACATACCAATGGAGCTTTCTGGAGTATTAATGAACCCTACACTACAAGTTTCATTAGCACAAGTTGTCACTAGCCTCCTTGTCCCTCCTCTGACTGAACCACCTATGATGGAGGAAACAATGTAGATTTCCAAGGAGTTGAAGAGACAAGAAAGGGAAGCAACAAAATAAATAGAAAAGGAAGCTGATGAATACCACGAGCACCCAGACCATCGACACTTGGTCATTGATGAGGTAGTCTGTGAGGAAGAGGAAACACAATCCTCTAAAGAAGAAATTGAGGATCTAGGCACAAAATACATCATGGAAACTTCTGACCAAGAGCTTGAGGATGAGTTGGCCTAGCAACTCAGGGATGTTGGGGAGGAAGTCGAAAAGCAACCTTCTAAGGAGAAGAAGGATACAAATGAAGAAGTTGAGGTAACCTCTGAGCCTCCTATTGAAGAACAAGAGAAAAGCCATGATCATGAAGAGGAGATGCCTCCTACATGAAAAGAATAAGTAAAAGAAGAAGAGAAAGATCAAGAAGATGACAAGCCTAAAGAAGAGGCTGAGGCAAGGAAAATCTCAGAGGTAGACCATCATGAATAACATGGGTGAGAAGAAGAAGATAAAAAATCAGAAGGAGAAGATAGCCCTAGGGGAAACATAGTCGACACCGAGTCACAGAAAGCAATTTTTGTATTCATTCGCGACTCTGATGAAGAAGAGGAAGAAAAGATGAAACAAGAGGCCTTGGGTCAACAAGAAATGGAGATACATCATGCTCAAAAAGATGAAGGTGATCATGAATCACCAAAGGAAGGATCCTAGATGCCTAAATGGCTAGAAAAGAAATTGCAAAAGAAGGCCACCCTCCTCATGGATCTGAAAGCAAGGCTGGAAGCCATTCGAGCTCGAGTAAAAATAGGCACAAAGAAGGAAAATAAGCCAAGGGTCAAATCTCAACTAATGATGGATGCATCAAGATGAAGGATAGTCCAAATAGCTACCCTAGTGATAGATAAGGATGAGGGAGTTAGCTATAACATATCCACTATTGAATTGGGGACAGCCACCCAGGAATAGAAGATTGATCACCTCCAAGGGCCTATCACCACTATTGTGCACCAAATGATTAAAGATTAGTCAACCAAGGAGGAGTTGAAAGCACAAGTGGTAGATTTAACAACTTACATCTAGTAATGGTCTTTCACCAAAAAATTGCCCACCATGTCATCAGCACCGCCATAGCTATTGTCCAAGGACTGTATTAGCAAGCTTGAAAGGAAAAAGAATTGGACAAAGGCCACCGAGGATTGGTTCTAGTGAGTCGTCTACCATAGAAATATGGGCATCAGTCATGCTGCTCAAAAGGCCAATAAGTTCTTTTAGGTAGAAAAACAACTTGAGGGTACTAAGAAATCCTACACTAACTTCCCAGAGCTCTATAGGATTGCATATCCTAAAATTGAAGCTATCCTCAAGATGCCTGAAAGAACATGGGAGAAGGAGCTAGCATTGGTGAAGTATGATCATTGGCTCATAGAACTATGGAAACTTGGCCTCGATCATAGAAAAGAGATATTGGAATGAGTGCTCCATGAAGTGGAACTTGACATAGATTGGGCCAAGGAAATCAAGACGGCCTGTGAGGAGTACCTAAAGCTAATGTGATATTTTGAAATGCCCTCTGTTGAGCTGGATCTAGAGAAAATAAATCTGTACTTCCATAATAAGATGGAGAATGGAGCCATAGATGCATTCACATCATAATTTATGGATTTTCTTACTTGAGCCTTCACTCAATCTAAGTAGGTGATAAATAATATGCCAAAATGTGATAAAGATTGGGATGGGATTACCAGTAGGTCTAGGAAGTTGAAATTCTAGGTAATCCAATATGATATAATGGAGTGGAATAAGCTTGAGGAATTAATAGGAAAGTTTGTAGAATATGCTACTCTAAAGAATCATGAAGGAAATCTAGTCATTGATGATGAGTTCCTCATAAAGTAGCTGCAACAAGGCAATCAGAAAAAAGACAAAAGAGTTATAGTGCTAGCCACTAGAGGACAAAATAGGCTAAAGAAAAAAGGTGTAATTTTAAATTATAAAAATTAAAGGGTAGGTGAAACCCTAGTTTGTAGTGAATCTTGGCCACATAATGAGATTGAATCTTGGTCATTCATTTTTCTTTTTTGACACTATAAATAGGGGGTCTCCTCTCATTTTCAAGAGAGAGTTGAGTTGTTGTAAAGTCATGTTGTTGAAATTCTTATAGAAGTTCATTGATTTTGGTGGACTCTTGAGTTTCATCTCATATTTCATGATTCTTCTCCTCATAGTTAGTGAATTTGAATAGATTTACGTTGTTGTTTTATGTGTTTAGCATGATGGTAATAGATTAGTTAATGTTGTTCACTGGCATTGAAGAATTTTGTTGTGTTGATTCCCTTCCTTATTCATGCTTTTTGTTGTTTAATTATTATAAACATCAATGTAAAGCTAGTTTGAACATCAATTGAATGTTGCACTCAAATTTTGTCTTTTATTTATGCTTTATGGTGAATGAATGGTTGAAAATCCACAAACCTTTGAAGATTGCATTAGTTTCCTGAGACTATGATTTAATTTGGTTAAGTGGAACTTAGAAATTTTGGGAAGGCTGTCCATTGTAGCATCCTCCATTATCACTGTTCATTGGTAGTTTCAGGTCTAGTAGCTGACTCTCTTCCTTTCCCTTTTGAATTTTCTTTAAAATAGTAATTTAGGAAAATTTCAAGCATCATTGCACATTGTAAAGCCAAATCTGATGACAAAAGTGGAGTTTCAAAATGTTGTCCTAAACTTATAGCAATAGAACATAATTTTAGAATTTCATAAACTCCATTTAAAGATCCGATTCCCCTCCAACTTGACTTACATAAGGCTTCCCTATGATTACCAGCAAGATCACATTGAGCCAATTGAGACATTTCAAGCATTGTCATGACCTGACACTCGAGAGACCTTAGGATAGTTTTCTTCAACTTGTTTGTAGGAAATTGTCTTTCAAGAGAGGTAGTGCACTTGTGTGATGCCTGTGTTAAGAAGGTGCAAAAACACCCATCAAAAATACTGGCACTAGAAGGCGGGCCCCTTGAGTTAAGCTAGATCGAATCGGTTCATTCTCTACTGAAATATTTCATAGAGTCTTAAGATAAACTCAAAAAAAAGGGGAATTCTAAGAATGGAAGCCCCTACAAGGGCTAAGAAAACTCAAAGAGGAGACACAACTTCATCTTCCTCATCTGCTCCATTCATTTCACCTCCATCTTCTTCATCTCCCCCCTCCTTTCATTCACCCCATACTCATCCATCCCTTTCCACTTCCACTTCCTCCACTTAGCCATCCCAAGCTACCTTCCAACCTCTTGTTTCCCATAGCCAAGGTGCTTCCCCTGCCCCTTCCTTCCAATTCCAAGGTGCAATCCCAATTTTTGTTGCCCCTATACAACCCCAAGTTCCTTTTCTACAACAAATACAACCCCCGCCTCCCCTCATGGCTTGGATAGGTAACAACCCTTCTCCGATGTCATTCAAAGATTACCATGATATTCCAAAGAATTCGGAAGGCTTCTGCACAAATTTTCATCCTTGGGACCCATAGAGAATAGCAGAAGAACACATCAAGATATTCCAAACAACATTGAAAGATATGCAAATTGACCATGAGGATGTGGCATGCAGACTTTTCCCTTATTCTTTGGGGGAGGAAGCTTTCTATTGGTATATCAACTTACCAACGGGATCCATCACCTCTTGGGATCTCTTGAAGAATATGTTCTTGCAGAAGTACAAGATCACAATCAGCCCATCAAAACTATATCAGCAATTCATGTTCATCTAAAAGGAGGTTAATGAGTTGATTAGCTCCTTCAATGATCAATTTCTTTGAGCGTACATGAGGTTATAAACTCCATATGTGTTGGATGATGTTGCGGTCCTACTAGTTTATTATACTACATTAGACAACCTCACAACTACATTGGTCAAAAGAATGAATCCACCACCCACCAGGTTAGTGAATGCATATGCTGAGGCAATCATAGCAAGCACTTACTTGGGGAAAAACATTTCTGGTTCATTACATTGCTTGGGACAGGTTGCTCATCCTATGAAGATTCAAGGACTTTCTCAAGCTCTAGTACATCAAATGCCACTTATGAACCAAGTTTCACAACTGCCTATAGTTCCTCACTTGGGACCCCCAATGAATTAGGTTCCCCTAATGCCTCATTACTTGCAGCCACAGTAGCAACAAGTCTATCCACAACAACCCAAAATTCCTTCAGACCTACAAGGACTAAAAATCCCCCAAGCACATTAAAACCAACTAGCCATGCAGCTAGTTCTCCTTCAGAACCAAGCATCACAACCAAGTAATGTGAGCAAAGCTTGGATAGATGAGCTGACATAAATGATCAAAAAAAATTCCATAGAGATGACACACTTGCAAAATAAAAATAACCAAATGCAAGCCTCCCAACACAGCATTCAGGCCAACCTCAACTGGGATAATAGAGATAACAGTGAAGTGGGTACCTCATCTGGGTAGAATTATGAAAGAGGGAATAACTCCAACCAAAATTTCGAGAGAAGGCCTTCTCAAAGGCAGAACCGAATGTGGAATACAAGGCCAAACAATGGAGGTGTTCCCACTCCTCTTGACCAGCCTGCATATATAGAGAAGACAACTAGTGGAGAGTATCTCACCGAGGTAGCTTTGTCTGTATGGTGCTAGATCCATAAAACGAATAGGAACTCTAATTTGGATTGCCCCGAGTTCCTCATGGCTATAGAGATATTTCAAGTAATAGTTCAAAACACTATGGAAAATGTTGGTTGTCAAGATCTAGTCTCATTTGAACCCTACGATTCTTTAGTGCTCGTGGTCAATCAAGCCCCATTCCCACAAATTGAGAACAATGCACCAAAAATTGAGACTACTTCCCCAAAGAATGAAGTGAAAGAAGTAAGTAACAAAGAAATTTTATCTCAGCTCTTTGCTCTAGTAGATAATGGTCTAGTAGATGAGGAAGAGTTTCATGAAGATGAGGTCAAAATGTTCCATCAAAGAGTGTCCCCATATAACTTAAGAAATAGGCAAGAAAGAGAACCTTTAACAACCTCCACTCCACCCAACAATTTTAGCACCCCGCCTAATACAAACGCTAGCAACAATCTGGGTTATCCCTATGTGCCCACCCAATATTTTTAAGAAGAACAAATAGCTGAATCAAATACAAAACCAATTAGATGGCTCTTCCCAAGGCAGGTCCTTTGAGGCCAAAATTGAACAAATGGGTGAGTATGTTGTTGATGAATTCAAGAAGGTCAAGATAAGCTTGTCTACCTTCAAGTTGCTTAAAGTCCCTGCAGTTAGGAATGCCTTTTTTAGGGTGATAAATGGGACTTCCTCTTCTAATTCAAACCAGGAAATACCAGCCAAAAGAGTCTCTTTGTAAGAGCCACAACATGAGCCTGTAATTTAGGAAATTATAGGTAAGAAGAAAAAGGATGTCCCTTCAAATCAACAAACTGGAAAATAGCCTACTAAAGAACAAAGTCAAGTGCAAGCTAAGGAAAAAACCAATGAAAAGGATAAGAATCAAGTATCCCAGGCGGATATGCCTATGGGGTTATTTCAGGGAAAGTTAGAAATTCCACCTTTTCTCACTACTACTAGAATATTTGGGAAAAATATGCACAATTGCTTGCTTGATTTAGGAGCATCAACCAATGTTATGCCCCTTTCTGTATACAAAGCATGAGGAATAGTCCCCACTCCTTCCAAAAGAAAGGTGACTCAGCTAGACAGGACAAAAGTGTATATAGTCAGAGAAATCAACTGAATTCCCATACAGATTACTGCAGACCCAAAGGTGCAACAATTTACTAATATTCAAGTTGCTAATATCCCCGACACATATGGCATAATATTGGGGTGAGATTTTACTAAAGCATTAAATGGGTATATTGCCACTGACTTCTCTCATGTGCGGTTTCCCTGGAAAGGGATGCCAAATTAGATCCGCATAGATTGGGAGCCACAAATGAAGTTCATGATTACAGAGTACAACAACACCAACGAGGTTTTGTTTGCTGAAACAAAGTTGGGTAATTATTCTCCCATGGCATACCAGGAAGAACCAGAGCCTCAAGAAGAAGAGATGACTGAGGAGATCCTCTTGGTGTTATGCAACCCTCTTTCCAACTTAGCCTATGCACCTCAGAGCACAGAGATGCTGCTAGAATCAGATGATGATGAATCCTACGATGATGATAATTTGGGATTACTAGATGGATTTCAAAATTTCATGGAGGACTATATATAAGATCAGCTTAGCCTAGGAGCAAGGATGGGTTTCTCAAAGCTCTTGTTGCCTAGTTGGTACAGAGTTCATAATGTTGCCCACTTGGAATTTGAGTGTTGCTTATGTCAGATGGCAGTAGAACACATCAAAGGAAAACTTACACCTCAAAGGGAGTTGTTGACCGGGTAGCCTACCACCAGCCATACCGAGTTAGCATCCATTCTAGAGATGGCAGATGTGAGCATGCAACCAAGGAAGAATGAATGTATGATCAGCCCCGAAGTTAGGGAAAACTCCAAATTTTGGACACTACACTTCGATGGATCCAAATCCAAGCAAGGAGCAGGAGATGGATTCGAGCTCATCAACACTACAAGTAAGACCTATTTCACTACTCACAGGCTTTAGTTTTATTGCATGAATAATGTAGTAGAGTACAAAGCGTTAGTTCATGGTCTCTTGTTGGCCCTAAGGAAGAAGGTTAAAATGTTGCAAGTCTTTGGTGACTTAGAGCTGGTAGTGAAACAGGTCAGAAAATTATATTCTTGCCATGATAGAAGACCAGCAAATTATAGGCATAGAGTTTGGGACCTATTAGAAAGCCTAGATTCCTTCAATATTCAGCTGATCCCTCACTCTCAAAATTATATTGCTGATGTCCTAGCCCAAGCAGCCATCACCCTTCAACCATTATTGTTGTTTGGCCTCAAAAGGTTCACTATTGAGCTTACTTCCACCCCATCTGTCACCCGTTTTTAGGTGTTTAATGACACAAAACACATCTTCGATTTCATCACTAGTTCCAATGTATTTGCAACTCAGACAATTGATGAGATTGAGCCTGAAGAGGCTGAGTTAGATATCCAAGGAGTCATCAATCTCAAGATGAACACTATTCCAAGAGGCATGATTCATCTTCACTGGATATTTAACCTAGATTAGATCTGAGACCATGATTAGTAGGCAAAGAAGGATTTCATTAATAATCAGTGCAATACTCTAAACCTCAGAATAGCTGAGGAGGTTAAAAATGTGTTCATTGGAAAAGTGTGGACATCAGAAGAGAAGAAAGGAATCATTGATGCTTTGTGAAAGTTACATGATGTAGTCACTTGGAGCTATGAGGATTTGAAGATGTATGAGACCTCAATTATCACACACACTATACCTCTTAAGCTGAATGTAAAACCATTCTGACAATGACAACATCCTATCAATGCATTGTTGGAGCCCATTATTCATAAGGAAGTGCAAAAGCTACTATCAGCTAGGATCATATTTCTAGTTAGGCACTCCATGTGGGTGGAAAGCCTAGTCCCGGTTAGGAAGAAGAAAAAAGAAATTAGATTGTGTGTGGACTTCCATAACTTGAACAGAGCTTCGGAGAAAGACAACTACCCGATACCCTCATTGGATGAGGTACTACAAATTGTCAATGGTTCTTAGATGATGTCTTTCCTAGATGGGCACTTTAGATACAATCAGGTAATGGTACAGTACAAGGATAGGCACAAAACTGCATTCACCACCAAGTGGGGAACCTTTGCTTATAGGAGAATGTCATTCAGACTCATCAACGTCAGTGCCACCTTCCAATGTGCAATGGACATAGCATTTAAGGATCTGATTTGAGAGTGCATAATCATCTACATGGATGATCTCGCCTTGTTATCAAAGAAATAGGGTGACTATGTTTTTGATCTATGCAAAATGTTTCAAAAGTGTAGAGAATTTGAGATTTCCCTTAATTCGAAGAAGTGCATCTTTAGAGTTATAGAAGGTAAGCTACTCAGACACGTTATTTCAAAGTGAGGGATCTTAATAGACCCCGAGCATATTCAGTTCCTCTTGAAGATTTAGCCGCCATGCAGTAAGAAATGATTGAATTCTTTCTTTGAGAAGATAAACTTTGTCCAAAATTTCATTACGGGCTTTGCTGAAATAGTCAAGCCACTCAATGCCATGTTGAAGTAAGATGCTAAAATTGAGTGGACTCCAGAGGAAAAATAGGCCTTTGAGGAAATAAAGAAAGCAATTGTTGATGCACTCGTGCTAGTCAGCCCTGATTACCTGAAGCCATTCTATATTTACTCATTTTCTTTAGATCATTCATGTGCTAGCATATTGACTCAAAAGGATGAAGAGGGGAATGAGAACCCAATTTCCTTTATGAGTTCTCCCTTAAAGGATGCTGAAATGAGGTATCACAATGTAGAAAAGAAAGCATACGCTCTGGTTAGGGGAGTTAAGAAATTTAGACACTACATCCTACAGAACAAGGTGTTTTCCATTATACCTTATCTGGAAGTGAAGACATTGCTAATGCAGAGTGAGTTAGGAGAAAGGATAGAAAAATGGGTCACTTTGCTATAAGAATACATGGAAATTCAGCCAATGAAACTAGTAAGAGTATAGGACCTCACCCAAACAATCGTTGAAACAATGGTTGAAGCAGGACCTGAGCTCATAGTTCAACAGTATCAACTTGAAGATGTCTCTCTCGGAGAGTGGTACGATGATATCATCTACTATCAGCTATAAAAAAAATGCCCACCTTGTCTATAGGGAGTTAAAAAGCATTCTCTCTGCCTGAAAAGTAGCAGTTACATGCTGCAAGGGTCTATGCTTTATAAGAAGAATCATGAAGGGATCTATTGGGACTGTAAATTTCTGCCTGATTTCACAAATTTTCATCCCCCTAAGTCCCATATGAGTCCTTATCATAAGCACATCTTCCCTTCCATCATGACATTCGGCTTAAATTTTGCATTCTTTATCCCGTGTTTCCATCATGTCATGCATTTTTCACATTCTGGTTTGTATCGGTGTGATAGCATTAGGGTCTCCCTGATCCATTTTTCTGCTTGCAAACATCTGTTGCCTATCGGCAAGACATTTCTATTGTCATGGCGATTGGCTTTCATCTTCATGCAATTGTCGGCATAGCTTTCATGTGGTTTCGGTGACAGGATGATACACATATCAGCAAAGGTTTTTGTTCTCGGTGAAATGTCATATCGATATCTTCTTGTCTTGTCAACCCACGTTTGAAAGATTCATATCGGCATAAGTCATACCGTCGATATATGGTCTTGGCGATCTCTATATGTCTTACCGACCCATGTTTAGATATGCATCTCGGCAAAAGGTTTCTCCTATCAGCGTAACGTGACAACAAACTTGAGGGGTCTCACCGACAAACACACTAAATGTTCATTTCGGCCAGACTGGGGGTATTCGAGAAGAAGTCATAGCAACTTCCCATTGTCTCACTGACTAACAACATAAAGAGATGTGATATCGGTGTGAGTTGGGGTTCTCGATAAGAGGTCTTGGTGAGTGACCTTCGGTCTTGCCGATGGAAAGCGATGAAGGACCTTGTTGGCAAGAGTGTGATCTTATCTCAACAATTCAGAATGCATAGGGCCTTTTGGTGTAACAAAGTGAAGTCTATAGGAGGTCTCCTCGACAGTTGCAGGTTACAGCGACATACATGGGACAAAGGGTTTTTGTCGGTGTGAGAACATTATTATCTTGGTGATTTGTTGTGGCTCGAGGCTTTCGGCAAAAAAAAGTGAATTCTCTATAGGGTCTCACTGATGTCATGTGGTCATAGCAAAACATAAAGGAACAGAAGAATACTCTCTAGAAAAGTTGTAATTTGAGAAGTTTTAGAAAAGGCGATTCCGTTGGGGAAAAGATCAGAAATAATGATTTTCCTACTTTTGGAAAAGTAGGTGCCGACTTTGAAATATTTTTTGCAATTGTTCAAACATGAATGGAAGAGGATCTAAGTTCAGGGGAGGTCATACTGGAGCTCCTTCTGGCAGCAGTAGGTTGACACACAATGATCTAAAAATGGAGGGTAATTAGGGCAAACCTATTTATCGTGATACTCCTCAAGTTGATTATGAATCTTTAACTTATGAAGAGGTTAAAGCACTATATGAGTATCAGAGAAAGGAAATAGAAGAATGGCAAAGGAAAAGGCTGCAATTGGACCAACAACTGTTACAATTAGGAGAATTCTACAATGAAGATGAATACACAAATGTGGGAAGGTGTTGGGCCCCTCGAGCACCAGATATTACAAATGGAAATTTCTTCAATGAAGGTGATACATATCATGCATAGCAGAGCACTTACCCTCCATAGCCATCAAAGCAAGTAAGTATTTATTCAGTCCCTCCTGGACAAAGATTGGCCAGTTATCAAGAATGTCAATGTGATCAGTGTCAAGTGCAATGTCAGTGTGATCAGTGTCAAGTGCAATGTCAATGTGATCAATGTCAAATGCAGCACAACTCTAGCCCACTTGGAGATTTCAGTCAAGATTTGCAGCAATATGTATGTTAGGATCAACAACTTGAAGCAGAAGAAGATGAGTATACTCAAAGGTAGGACTCCATCACAGAATCAGAGTGCACATTTTCCCCTTTGGATACATTTTTTGACATAAGGATGTATGAAGGAGAGGATTTGGGTTCTCTGTACACTAGAATGATAGATATATGTTTGTAGATACCTTCTCATTGTAGGCCAACAAGGGCCATGTTTGTTGAGAAATTTGTAAGAGCATGGGAGCTTGAATCAGCCTATTGGTTTGAATCATCAATACAACATGCCTTTGATGTAGTGAATAAATTCATAGATGCCATAGAGGAGAAAAGGTATGAGAACACTATCAATGTTGATTCCAATGATTGTATTTCTAATGAGTATAGAGAAATTGATCAAATAATGCATCCAATAAATGATGAGATATGTGCAAGTCAGTATGATACCTGTGATAGCTTGCATAGTGAAGATGAAGGTACAAGATATCTCTCTTGCATAACAGATTGTGATAGGGAGAGCAATGTGTGTTATGAAGGATCAAATGAGTATTCAGATTTTGAAGATGCACCTGTGGATTTTCATCTGTGGCAAGGGGATTCTTCTACCTCTTATGAAGATTAGGATGAAGAGGTAATGGACAATGTGCATCCATTTCGCAGTGAACAAATAGTACCTCCGGCTGCAGTTGAATGCTACAAAGATACATTCGATGAAGAGGAGGGTTGTAAATTTGAGAGTGGTTTTCAAAATGTTTTAAGCCCATTGTATGATGAAGAGTTAAAAGAGGATCAGTTGATGTTTTGCAAAGGTATGCCTAAGAATGAATTTCAGGTATTTTCAGATCCACTTGATGTTGAGCAAAAGGTATTTTTAGATAAACAAGGGGATGTGTCAAGTTATGGAACAAAAGACTGTGCTAGTAATGTTTTTGTTTTTTCATTCTCTGATGATCTTGGGCCTCTTTTTGATGATGAAAAAAGTGATGAGTATGACTGTAATAATGAAAATTTGGAAACTTGTTTGCTTAGCAGTGAGCAAGTTTCAGATTTGTTAACTCTTGATTATCAGAGATATATACATAAGGGTGATCTTGAAGCTCTATGTCCAGTTGATGGTGAAACTTTTGGAGTTGACCAAATGCATGTGTCTGTTCAAGAAGAGGTATGTGATTTTGAAATTTCTAACTCATGTGGAGAAGACATTTTTTTGCATACCAAGGATGATAGTGTTCTAGATTTGATTGGTTCATATATGCTTAATATTGAAGATTTGAGTCATAGGAGTATCAAGGAGGTGCAAAAGGTTTCAGATTTGTCTGTTCTAGACAGTGTTGATATGATAGAAATTTTTGATTCTCAAGAGAAGTACTTTGATGGTGAATTTTCAATACAGCTGGGAGAGTGTTTCATAATTTATAACAGTGAGAATGATAATGAGGATTTTTGCATTGAATATGCATGCATTTTGAATGTTGAAAATAATAGGGGTTTGTCCCATGATGATGAAGAATTTGAGTTGCTGAGTGGTGTAGGGATTTTGGGCCAAACCAAGCATGATGATACTCTAAGAACTTGCAATAATAGTGATAGGAAAGATCGCATGAGTATCTTCAAGAAGAATTTGATGAACTTGACACAAAACCAGGTGTTTGACAGGGGAAATTAAAACACAGAGGATTAAGGGTTGCCAGTGCATGGACAGCTCTTGCTTATCCTCTCTAAATTTCTTTTCCATGCACAGTAGTTTAGGGTTATGGTTCACCTTCATTTTGTATCCATTTCACTTTCATTTTGCATTCTTTCCATTCATTTCCATCATGCCCTGTGCCCATTTCCATTTTGCTCATTTTGTGTTTGGTTTGGTCTGCTCACCCAAAGATTATGGATCCTTGCAATGATCTTACCCTCATTCATCCCCAGATGGAGCCACTATTGGGATTGTAAATTTCTGCCTGATTTCACAAATTTTCATCCCCCTAAGTCCCTTATGAGTCCTTATCATAAGCACATCTTCCCTTCCATCATGACATTTGGCTTACATTTTCCATTCTTTATCCCGTGTTTCCATCATGTCATGCATTTTTCACATTCTAGTCTATATCGGCATGACAGCATTAAGGTCTCCCCGATCCATTTTTCTGCTTGCAAACATTTGTTGCCTATCGGCAAGACATTTCTATTGTCATGGCAATTGGCTTTCATCTTCACGCGTTGTTTGGCATAGCTTTCACGTGGTTTCGGCGACAGGATGATACACATATCGGCAAAGGTTTTTGTTCTCGGTGAAATGTCATATCGATATCTTCTTGTCTTGCCGACCCACGTTTGAAGGATTCATATCAGCATAAGTCATACCGTCAATATATGGTCTTGGCGATCTCTATATGTCTTACCAACCCACGTTTTGAAATGCATCTTGGCAAAAGGTTTCTCCTATCGGTGTAACATCACAGCGAACCTGAGGGGTCTCACCAAAAAACACACTAAATGTTCATTTCGGCCAGACTGGGGGTATTTGAGATGAAGTCATAGTGACTTCCCATTGTCTCACCAACCGACAACATAAAGAGATGTGATATTGGTGTGAGTTGGCATTCTCAATAAGAGGTCTTGGCGAGTGACCTTTGGTCTCACCAATGGAAAGCAATGAAGGACCTTGTCGGCAAGAGTGTGATCTTATCTCTGTGATTCAGAATGCATAGGGCCTTTCGGTGTAACAAAGTGAAGTCTATAGGAGGTATCCTCGATAGTTGTAGGTTACAGCAACATACATGGGACAAAGGGTTTTTGTCAGTGTGAGAACATTATTATCTTGGCGATCTATTGTGGCTCGAGGCTTTTGGCAGAACAAAGTGAATTCTCTATAGGGTCTCACCGATGTCATGTGGTCATAGCGAAACATAAAGGAATAGAAGAATACTCTTTGACTTCAGTGTAACAAACAGGGTGTTATGGCAACATACGGATGGTGAAGGACTTTCGGTGAAACAAAGTGAAATATGCATGAGGTCTCCCTGATATCATAAAGCTATGGCGATAGTGAATAAAACAAAAGGAGAATTTCGGTATGAGGATTCTTGTGTCTCAGGGATCTGAACAAATATAATAGAAAGGTTCTCTCAGGGTGACTTAAAGTTTTCGATATGATATCTCCACGACTCAGTTGGTCATGGCGATGAACAGGGGAACACGGGCAGACAACGATTGATGATTGAATTGCCTTCGGCATACTTTCTGGTGGCCTCAACAACTGGTCCATTAGCGATTAACTATTTTCAAATGTTGTGGGCCGACATAAGAGATTTTTTGTATGATTTTGAAGGCCAACGTGACTGAGCTCGATTTATACGGTGGCTGACATGATTTGGAAGCGATTTGTTTCCTGATTGCTAGTGTATATATATGCACCCTGATTATAATTTATTAGCATCATATTTTAGATCACATACTGTAGATTAGGAATGGCTACATTAGAATAGCTTTCTCTTATCAGAGACTATGTGCATGTTTTCAAATGGCGAATTCAATGAAAATCAACTAGTGTGGCATGTTATTTCTAGTGTCAATCGTATGTTGAGTTTATTGAAAATCATTGCTAGACTGTCTCCAAGTTGATTCTTTTTGGTTGTTTAAATTGAAGTAACAAGCTTATTTTCAGTTTATTAGTGCACATTTGTTGTATCTATGTGATTAATTGACTTGTTCTCTCAAGTAGAGATTAAATCCTTTTCGTTGATCACAGTAATCAGGAATATTCATCTGGATTATTAAAGTAGAGCTTAGTAGTCATAATCCTGCATTGTTTATACAAGTTATGAACAAATCATATGCTTGTAATTTGATTTTCTACCAGAATAAGTTTCCCACTTATTTTTCATTCGACTCCGCATACCCAACAAGGCACTGGTCTATGCCATTTCATCATTTGAATTCATTCAGTTTCTTTATACCTGTTAATTAAGCATTTTAGAATTTAGAAAATTGCTTTTGCTATTGCTATCAAGTTTGGTTTCATTTGTTCACTTCCATCTGCCATTGTGGACAAGTCATTGAGCAAGAAGTGTAATCATAAGTCTGCTTAATTTAGAGAGGTACACCCACCCAAGGTTTAGCAACACCTAAAGAGTAGAAGGTTGAGTTCTCTTGACCTTGTCTATTACCCTAAAGCGTATCAAGAGATTGGTAGCCTCTTGAGGCATTCAGCCTACATTTTTGAGAGTTAACAGGATCTACCTCAAATTCCTTGGAAAGCAAGAGGTAGCAAGAGTACTGAAAGAATTCCATGATAAGTTTGGTACCAGTCATGGGTTTGGTCCTTCACTGCTCATCAACTCCTACAAGCGGGACACTATTGGCCAATATTCTTAAAGGATGTGCATAGCCATGTTCAAATGTGCCACGTTTGCTAGACTGCTGCAACCAGAGAAAGAAATGATGTTGTCACGCTACAACTAGTCTTGGAGGTAAGACTGTTTGTGCAATGGGGTCTCGAATTCATCAGCTTGGTAAGCCCACCATCTTTTGTAAGTCACAGGTACATTCTATCTACCTCTGATTATTGTACTAGATGGACATAAGCAATTACATGTAGGCAATACACCATAAAGGTAGTTACAAATTTTCTTGAAAGCTTTGTTTTAAACCGTTTTGGTTGCCTATACACTTTAGTTTGTGATAATAGCCTCGCTTTCTCCTCGCTCAAATTTTCCAATTGGGCCTTCGATTACGGCATTTTCCTCAAATTCTCATCCAATTACTATCCCCAAGGAAATGGCCTAGTTGAATCCATAAATAAGAACCTAATCACCATGATCAAAAACCTACTCGATAGGAATCCTAAAGATTGGCACACCCAACTTCATTTTGGCCTTTGGGTAGACCGTACATGCCATAAGGCTTCCCTGGGTGGTTCCCCATTCCATCTCATTTATGGCTTGGAACCTGTGTTTCCTGTCCATCTCAAGATCCCTACCCTCCAGCTCATCGACACCTTTTATCAAGAATGGGATCGTCAAGAAGCTCGCTTGGATGAGTTACTCCACCTAGAAGAAGTTTGTGATCATGCTATTAAAAAAATTTCCAAACAATAGGGCATGGTCAAAGGATAGTTCGATCAACGAGCTATGGTCAAGGCCTTTAGAATTGTTGATATAGTCCTCTATTGGGACAAGGCCCATGAAAAGAAAGGGGGACATGACAAATTCGACAAGCTCTAGCTTGGCCCCTTTCAAAATTTTGAAATCTTAGGAGATAACGCTTTTTGCCTCAAGATTTTAACTGGTGAAGACATCTTGTTTCCTATCAACGGGAAAAACCTCAAGCATTATTTCCTCGCCTAAGCTCTTTTGAGTTGATTCTTTGTAAATACCTATACATAGGTTAGTTTAGGTTTCCTTTGTTTTGTTGATTTGTTTTTTTTCTTCGTTTCCATTTGTTTTTCCTATTTCTCGGCCGCTTTATTTTTCTCAGGGTCTTCCTGTGTCCTTGGTGTGGTGGTTGTGCTTGATTTGATGAGCGGTTCACTTTGTTGCTTTCTTTTAGTGTTCTTTGGATAAGTATTCACCCTCAACCATTAGTCTCTGATCGTTGCTATGGAATGGTCTCCTTATCTAAACTACTAACTTGACCTAGAACATGAACCTTAGTTGAATCCTCTCACATTCATCTCAAATTGCACAAAACACACTTTAATTGTTTCTAAAGAGTTGTGTAGTGGTTGTTATGACGACCTAGCAAGAAAAAAATCTTAAGTTTGCCTTAGTGACCACTGTGATCCCAAACCCACGATAAGCTTTGATGCTTACACAATTGAGAAAAAGAAAGAATATTAAAAGAGATATCAAAAGAAGGAAAAAGAAAATAAAATGTTAAAATTATGCAACCATGTGTGTGTGTAGACAACTCTACCAGAGCTATGGACGTTTGGATAGTAGTAATGCATTGTTCATGAGGTCACAACAATAACTTCATCAGGGCTATGGATGCTTGACTGGCAAGCAAGGCAATCTCTAGGTTACTTTTGGAGTTAGACAATTTATGTAGCTTGCTTGGTCTGATTAATGGTTGCTTGTCACAGTCTCTAAGGAAAGGGAACAAATTCACCATACACACACACTTTTGAGATACTTCATGATTTGATTCAGCTAAGGATCTCATTCCCCTTCAATTCCCACAATTCACTTTTGGAAATTGGCCCCTGGTCTGCAAAACTAGAGATTTTAGGTTCTAAATGAGAATTTATCCCTAGAATGCTTAGGAGCATTTCCCAGTAGAGTCACCATTTGTTGTGCCTATAGCACACATGCCCTATTCAGATTGGGGACCCCCTCTTTTTCATTTTTTTGGGTTGCCTTTTCCTTCACCTCATTTTTTGTGCCCCATATTTTGAGTCCTAAGTGGTCAAGGAGTCCTAGAGTCACCATCTTAAGTTGACCAAGTTTCATCACCCTTAAAATTTTTAGGCCTTTGGCCTCTATAGAGTTCCCATGGCAGTTTTCCTTCAAACCTTCAAACTGTCATCCTTCACACTTTGCGCATCTGCCCTTGTGGGCCACCCTATGCGGAACTCAGTAGTTTCTTCGACATTCCAGATGGCCGACTCAACACTTCTACCCAATTTACGCAACCTGCGACCTCCATTTTCACTTCTGTTACTGAGTTGCCAAATGGCTAACATGTTAGTGCCATCTTCTTTGCAGACCTCGTTGTTCCCACCAGTGGTTCTTTTAAATTGTGTGCCCACCAACCTTAGCCCCCACCATACTTACATTAATGGTGAGCATTTAATGCACTAAATTCTATAAATAGTCAATTTCTATAGGTCATTTTCACCAATAGAACTTTAGAAACTTGTTAGAATGTCCAACCACTACTACCTATGTGCCTGTAGGATCCCACCATCATTCGAAGCATCATTGTTTGTAGTCTCTTCACATACTTGGTCAGATTTTCTAGGTCATTTTTTTAGCGCCATCCATGTTTTGAGTTTTCTTCAATTTTTTTGCAAAAGTTGTTAAATTCTGATGAAAGAAAGCTCAAAACTAGTTAGATCACATCACGACAAACAAAACCCATTTTTTAAAACTTAGAAAATATTTTGAAAACCACTTATTAGGTTCCTGTAGAACTTTCCCCTCCCATGGCCATTCTTGAACCAGAGCCATCACATCCTACGGGTCCGCAAAGAGCCCATCACCGTCACCCTCATCCTCAAACAATAAACTTTAAAACCAATGCCTTTGTTTCCCTCAGGCCCGCGTGTGTGGGAGGGTGCCCTTTCTTGGCTATCCATTTCTAACTTAGCAAAATTCACAAGCCCAAAGAAATGTTTCTCGGCCCTCGTGGGTCCACAACTGCAAGCTTCCGCTTACGGACTTCCCTCTGTGCCTTGTCATCCAAAACGACTGATTGATCTCGTCATTCTGCTAGGCAGGCCCCGCCTTGGGTGTCTTCATCCATCATGTTGAACCAAAATGAATAATTGTTGACCTCTTTGTGGGTTACCCATTGCAGACTTCCGTCGGTGAGCCTCTGTCAATTGTTCGCCATCTGAAATGGCAATAGTTGACCATCTATCGACCTACTAGACTCTACACTCATTGCATCCATTTGAACTTAAAATGAAACAACTAATTTAGAGATTGTGAACCCTTCAATGCGAGTTGTCGCTGCCCCTCAGCCACTATTTCAAAATGGCTAGCGACCTTTGACCTTCTGCTTCACGGGCCCCACACTACGGGATGCCGCCTATGGGATTTTGCCCCTCCAGTTTTGTTTCAATGGTAGAGCTCAAACAACCAAGATAGCCCCTTCTCCCGCATTCCTTAGCCCTATATGCCTAAATGATCAACTTAACATTTCCAAAACCTCAAATATGATATAACCCATGTGCTAAAATGGCTTGACCTCCTTGGTGGGCCCCATCTCAACACAAAATCCTAATGCAGGTGGAACTATGCGGGCCACCGTGCCCTATTTGCCTTCCTTTTGCAACTACCTCCAAAATGGCTACTAGCCCAGGGAAGTCTACACCCCTAGGCCTGCACTGCCATAACTCCCTCCAACAAAAGGAAAATGATGATCAATGAAGAATATTATGATCTTGAAATGATGAATTACTCGATCTAACATAGATTTTGTGAGATTTTGCTAATGCTCCCCATGTTTTGTGTGTGAACATGCTAACAAATCCTTTGACTGCAGGATATATGGAATTAACTACAGGACCTTCGGGGGCATCCACAGAGAAAGAAAAGGGTAAAAAGGCTGCCAAAGCGCCAAAGGGTAAAGAAGATAAAGATCAAATGAAGTAAAAATTCCAAGGGGTAGAAATCAATACCAAGGTCACCATAGAATGGGATACTCTTTCAAACACTAATCTAGGACACATAGATATTGATGAATTCAAGCAGAGGGTCATCGTCAATCCTACCACAAAAAATTCAAAGAAGATTAGGAAAAGTGGGTTGGCCAAGGTAGCCGGTTTCCCGCCTACCCTCAGGGCTCCTGAGCTAGTAATGGGTTATAGAGAAGCATATCAGGAAATGACTAAGAGAATTGTGGATTGAGATGGGAACATATTGGCTGACCTATCCTCCAAATCTATAGAGTAGACTTTCCACATCCCCACCTTTGATGAGATGGAGGAGACATCAAAGGAATATACAGAGAGCACATGGAAGGATGACCCCTTTAAATGTAAGAAGTTGATCAATCAATACTGGCTAAAGGAAAAGAGGGGCAACATGAACAAAGTGCCTCAAGAGCTTTTTAGGAGTGATTTCAATGAGGATTACCATGATCTGGTAACCTTATTGAGCTGATTCATGGGCCTCCCAACCGCAACATACTTCCAGGAGTGAATGTTGTATTTTATAGAAGAGATCATCATAGGGAAGACCAAATTTCATTGGGAAGGAATGATTAGCAACTACCTGCATGAGCAGTTTGTGTCCATTAAAAAGAGTTCTCAATTCTACATGGCTTCATACTTGGTTTATCGGTTGGCTAACCACGCTTAGTATAGAGGTATGTTTGTGGGACCAAGCCAGACTCTAAGAAGAAAACTTAAGGTCTATGATAGGTATCCATAGCTCCAGTACTGTAACTTCAAGAAAGACTACCATAAAGTGAATGATGCCTTTATCGGGCACATTATCCGATTACTTGGAAGTGACTTCGAAAGGAGAGTCACTCATAGTGAAAACCCCCTCATCCACCAGTTTGGATTTTTGTTCATTCAGTTTTTTAATTTTACCTACATCAGAATCGAGGGCTTCTCTGAGAGGCCATATAAGTTGCCCCGGTACCAAAATGACTGGATCATATTGCTTGAAATCTCTAGGAAGCTACAACATGCACATACTCTTCTTAGTGACAAGCATCAGCTGGGGATTCCTTATCCTCTCACATTCATCTAGGGTTTGTATGCAGTCCTCCCATCCCAGTGTGCAAAGTACTCATTAAAGGAAATCATTGAATACAACTTGGAGCTCCACACTACTCGGCCACAAATTTGATGTCGTTGCCAACTTGCCATTTCCCCTAATTGATTAAGATGAAGAAGAGGTCAATGACCTTGATATTTTGACAAAGCCAATTGAAGCCCAAACAAAGCAATGGATTGATGGGCAGATTGTTTAGTTGAAACTACAAGGAGCCACTTTGACATATGGAGAACTTGAGGACAAGCTCAAGAGCTATAAAAAGAGTGGAACTGCTGCTACCCCATCCAGGGAAACTTCAAAATCTCCTTCCACTACCAAATCAAGGAAGAGAAAAGAGGTGGAAGAATGCCAACCAAAGCATAAGGTTTATTCCAGGAAAGCGTCAGAGGGTGAGCCCTCTAAGAAAGCAAAGAAATCAGGTGGTTTCATAGAGATTCCCACCATTCAGAAGCACCCCCTTCATGAAGGAGAGGAAGAAGAGGTCAAGAAACCCAAATCTCCACCTGTTGCCACTACCATTACTCCCTCACCGACATCTCAAGCGTTGCCTGCTTCTTCTCCGCTCGCGGTGGACATTTTAGTTCACCTTGCCTCCACTTCACCTACTATGCTAATTATGGTGATAGATTCTTCCTTTGCTACTACTTCCCAACTCTCTTCCTCCTCCATGTCTCCATCAATAACGATTCCATTAGCCTCTACAAAAACAATTCCCACTCTCACCCTCCCAGAAGCTTTCGCTAGGCATATGCAAAACATACCAATGGATCTTTCTGGAGTATTAATGAACACTGCAATGCAGGCTTCCCTAGCACAAGTTTTTGCTAGCCTCCCTATCCCTCCTCCGATTGAACCACCTACAATAGAGGCAACAATGTAGATTTACGAGGAGTTGGAGAGATGAGAAAGGTAAGCAAAAAAAGAAATAGAAGAGGAAGTTGATGACTACCATGAGCACCTAGAGCACCAAGACTTGGTCAAGGACTCTCCTCTAGTAGGAGATATCGTGCTCACCAATGTGTGTGAAGGACACACTACCTCTATATCGCCACATGAGGGGATCGTCTGACACCATCAGAACTGAAACAACACGTGGATGTAGCACAACAATGTGCTCCCATGCCCAGACATGAAGGAGAGTCACCCCTGCTCTAAGTGCGCTGCCATCCATGTAGATGTACTCATGGAGGTCTTTATATAATGAAGCTAGAAGCACAGGCCCCTAGGCAAAATGAACTAGGTTGTCTCGAACCATCCGCTCCCAGTAGTATCCCCAGTCGGGACTGAAGTATCAACCTTGTCTATCAGGGGAAACGAGACCCGAAAAGATGGCTGCAATCACCTAGTGGTAGGGAGGTGCTAGGATCCTGTGTCACTCGAGCTCTATCTGCCCCTCACAAAAGAAAATCTCATTTTTGGTGAGGACTCTGAAGTAGGCCTCATGCCCCTCATCCATGTCAAAAATCATCTAGCGACCATGAATCAGCAATCTCAAGATACGCAAAATGTCCTCTAAGGTGATGGTAGCCTCGCTAGTGGGAAGATGAAATGAAGAGGTCTCATTGTGCCATCTCTCAGCCAGTGCTGACAACATCCCTAAGTGAGTGTGCACAGGCGCCATGTAAGCAATGTACCATAACCCCGCAATCCGAAGTCAACCCTGGTCCCTGTCATTCAGGTCCTGCAAGTAGTCGGCTAGGTCTTGTGACTTGTGCTCTCGGGAGTAGAGCTCCCTTGCTGTGTCTTGCATCAAGGAAGGTCATCGTGTTAAAAAAATTTAAAAAATATTCATCACATGTTCAAGAAACTTCTCTAGCGGTGCAACCTGTGATGGCATTGCAGTTTGATTTATAATCAAACTCTAACGCTAGGGCTTAAAGTAGCGAAATTGCACCACCACAGTGCACTTTCTCACCCAACAGCGCACTTTGGGAAAATTGGGACCACCATGTCGCACTTCACAAACCCCCCCGCTAGCCCTTAGCTCAACGTCAGAGTTTTTAAACTCCAAACTACACTGTCGTGGTGTTATTTAACACCGAGCAGTGTAGTTTGACTTCTGAGCAGTGCTATATAGCATCGCTGCAGACTAACCAACCTTTAAAGGCATTAATTGAAGCAATAAATGAAAAATGAAGCCTAGGTGAGGGTCACATACTAGTGCCCCAATGCCAGCTAGTCGCTGGTACATCCGAACTCATTCAAAAATGTGTAGGGGAAGCTGTCATTGTGCCATATTGTTAGGAGGTCAGAGCTCAAATCTCGAGGTTACTATTGGAAGTGTTTGGAAATGACTTGAAAGTGACCCCTTGGGCCCCTTTTAAGCTTAAAAATTAGGGTTTTTTCACCCTGATTGGCTGTCCTGCTAGGGTTTTGGACCCCTGAACCTGTTTTTGTCCGGTTGAGGCTTTTTTTTCATCGTTTTATTGCATTTAGACACGTTTTTTGCCTCCCGGAGCCCTTTCGGGTACTTTGTCCTCTTTTTTCACGAGATCACCCAAAACTTGAAATTTTAATCCAATCTCTCAAGGGGGCATTATAATGGCATGTTTTCTCTCACCAGGCAGCAATGGGGCAAGTTGTTAAATATAAAAAAATTGGCTTTTATCGAGATCGTTTATTCTTTGAACTAACACAACAAGTGCATTGCTTCAAAGAGGGGAAAAATATAGACACATAAAATATAACAAGTGAATTGCATCTGATCCCGACTACTAACATTGTTTCATCCTGAATCATCCCTCGATCTAACCATTTAATCAAATCTTCTTATCTGATTAAATTCATCAATATTCCTCTCTTAATTGAATAAATCATTTTATCTAATTAAGTAAATCTCTTTTGTTGATTAAATCAATCCATCTAATCTAATTATCCCTATTTAATTAAATAATTAAATTTATTTGATTAAATCTCTAAAGTCTATCCATTAAATTAAATAAATTAAAAAATTATTTGATTTAATCTAACACCATAGCTTTTAATTAAATAAATCAAAATCCTTATTTAATTAATCTCTTATCATATTCCTCTCTTATTTTATTTAAATAAATCCATAAATTTGAGTCAAATAGGTCACAACATCTAATCTCCTATTAAATTAATTAACCCTTGATTAATTTAATCTCTAATCATGTCCCATCCTGTAGATTTTGCAAGTTGCACATGAAAATAGATTTAATTCATTTATTAAATCTCTATTTTACTCACAAGGCACCTTTTGGAATATTCTCTAAATTTGAATTCAAAAATTCCAAGTCAACATGTACATCCAACAAGGCAATAACTTCATCTTACATGTCCTTTGTCGTGAGCCAAGTGGAATTTATTGCAATTTCCCTTCCCTCTTGCAAGTCATTTCAACAAATTTGAAATTCAAAAATATGCATTTATTGGCACAATCCCCAAATCTTGCACATCCTCTATCCATTCATAGATTGACAAGTGGCATCATGCCATTGGATGAATGTTAGTCCCACATTCCTCAAATTTAGACATTCATCCATCTTGGAATTCTATAAATAAAGTGCTCATATCCTCATCTCATCATCCACAAATTATGCAAAGTTATTATGCTAAAATATTTAGCCATTTTCATCCATCACCATTGAGTTCTTTGCTGGGTTTTTGCAGATTTTGGCTTGGAGCACTCATCCTTCACCATCAAAGTGGATCAATCATCATCAACACATCAAGCTTGCATCTTGGGAATTGGGAAAGGGCCAATTTTCACATCAAATTGGCACCAATTCCCCCATGGGATCAAGAGTTTGCTTGCTTAATTAGGATTCAATCTTTATTTCATTATTTCATTGTGTTTTTCATTGTTTTTTCCTAATTTGAGTTTTGTTGAATGGATTTCATGGGGAATCCTTGTTCATGCTTGCAATATCTAACTTAAGGTGTTTATTCTCTTTGTTTTGCAAGTATTAGGATTGGGGTTCGCACAGATATAATGGAGTGGAATAAGCTCCAAGAATTAATAGGCAAATTCGTAGAATATGCTATTTTGAAGAAGCATGAAGGAAATCCAATCATTGATGATGAGTTCCTCACAAAGTAGTTGCAGCAAGGAAATCAGGTAAAAGACAAAAGAGCTACAGTGCTAGCCACTAGAGGACAAAATAGGCTAAAGCCAAAAGATGTAATTTTAAATTGTAAAATATTATAGGGTAGGTGAAACCCTAGTTTGTAGTGAATCTTGGCCACACAATGAGATTGAATCTTGGCCATTCATTTTTCTTTTTGGACACTATAAATAGGGTGTCTCCTCTCATTTTCAAGAGAGAGTTGAGTTGTTGTAAAGACATGCTTTTGAAATTCTAATAGAAGTTCATTTATTTTGGTGACTCTTGAGTTTCATCTCATGTTTCATGATTCTTCTCCTCATAGTTAGTGAATTTAAATAGATTTACTTCTTTTTTTTGTGTTTAGCATGTTGGTAGTATATTAGTTAATGTTGTTCACTAGTATTGAAGAATTCTACTATGTTGATTCCCTTCCTTGTTCACACTTTTTGCTAGTTATTGATGATAAATAGTAGTGTAAAGCTAGTCTAAACATCAATTGAATGTTGCACTCAATTTTTTTCTTTTATTCATGCTTTATGGTGAATGAATGGTTGAAAATATTTAGACCTTAGAAGATTGTACTAGTTTCATGAGACTGTGAATTAATTTGGTTAAGTGGAACTTAGTTTTGGGAGGGTTTTCCACTGTAGCTTCCTCCATTATCATTGTTCATCGGTAGTTTGAAGTCTAGGAACTTAATCTCTTCCCTTCCCTTTTGTATTTTCTTTCAAATAGTAATTTAGGCAAAGTTCAAGCATCATTGCATGTTGTAAATCCAAATTTGATGACAGAAGTGGAATTTCAGACTGTTGTCCTGAACTTGCAGCAATATAACATAATTTCATAATTTCATAAACTCCATTCAAAGATCCAATTCTCCTCCAACTTGACTTATGTAAGGCTGCCCTGTGATTACTAGCAAGATCACATTGAACCAATTGAGACATTTTAAGCATTGTCATGACCTAACACCCAGGAGACCTTGGGATAGTTTTCTGCAACTTGTTTGTTGGAAATTGTATTTCTAGAGAGGTAGTTCACTTGTGTGTTGCCTATCTTTAGAAGGTGAAAAAACACCCATCAACACTATAGATCAAATAATTCATGACAAACGTGAATGTGTTTAGACTAGGAGGAGACTTGCAAGGAATAAGGAACAGGAAAATTTTGATCTCTTATCTCAAATCAAACCAAAGAGATTGAGTGAAGCCAACAAGGATGAGAGCTAGATAAAAGCCATGGAGGAGGAACTCAATAAAATTGAAAATAAACATACATTGGAATTGGTTCCTAGACAATCATGAAAAAATGTAATAGGCACCAAATGGGTACTCATAAATAAGATAAATCAATATGGCATTGCGCTTAGGAACAAGGAAAGATTAGTATGCATAGGATATGCACAAGTTGAAGGTATTGATTTTGAAGAAAAATTTGCACCTGTAGCAAGATTAGAAGCCATCAAAATATTTCTTGCATTTTTAGTTTATAAAGGATTTAAAGTGTATCAGATGGATGTTAAATCTACATTTCTGAATGGCAACCTTGAAGAGGAAGTCTACATTAAATAGCTAGAAGGTTTTCAGCTTTTAGAAGAAGAGGATTATGTTTTCATATTGAGAAAGGAATTATATGGTCTGAAGCAAGAACCAAGTGTCTAGTATTCAAGATTAGATCAATATCTTCAACACCAAGGGTTCAAGTGCAGACAACAATTTATACTTCAAATTAGAAGGTGATCATGATGGAGCTATCAAAATTGCAAAGCATTTTTAGTGGGTAATATTTTTTAGGACAAGTTCAATCAAACTAGAGACCATATTGTGCTTGATCCTAGTGATGCAAAATAGGGTGCATGGATAGTCAAGGTTTTCCATATGAAAGAAGGCATCAAGGATAGGGATTTTTCTAAAGTGCAACATAACATGAAGCAAGATGAGGGTGTAGACTTAGAAAATATTAATAGTCAATATAAAGGTGATTGTGGATAGTCATCATAGGAAAAAGGACAACAAGCTTTAGCATCTACACCATGATAGTCATTAGTGCAACAAAAGGTCAATATGCTTGATAATGTGCAAAGATATAAATTTGCAACATGTGAACCACCATAAAGATGCAAGGAAAGTCATTTGAAGCTAGCAAGGATAAAGGCAATGGATGACAAGAAAGAGCAAGGCTGTCATGAAAGGTAGAGATAAAAATAGCATGAGGATGCATGACCTTGTAAGTATGTGTGCACACGATGAGGGAAGTCATTGTTTCAAAATTCCAATATGTTGGAAATAATGAACAAAAAGAACATGGATACCATGGAGGCCAATATTATTGTAAATCATGATTTTTCATATGGTCTTATATCTTGGCATGCAACTTTTTGCAATGACCTTTGTCTCTGATAATTTAAGCTATGCTTAAAAAATAAGGGAAGAATCAGGAAGTCAGTATCTTGTTGTATCAAATTTAAATGAATGTTGGCAGGGTTTGGAATAAGATATCACTCCAATGATGTTGTCACCTGTGGCATCTAATGTTGCAACACTTTTTTGTATATGGGGTCTACTCAGCAAATAGCTAATGTATTGGCGACCCTTAAATTAGTAGACCAAAATTTTTCCCTAACTCTTTTAACAATGGGAAGAACAAAAAATTCAAGGGTATGTTCTGCAACTAAGTCTAAGGATGGAAAAAGGAGATTACCTAGTACAGTCAAAAGTTTAATTATGAACCCAAAGTATAATATGGGGAAGCCATTGTGCTTGTTGAAAGGGGTCAATTTGGTATTGCAAAGGAAATTTTTACATAGGTACAAGAAGTTTCTACAGGAAACATCTTTGTTCAGATGCCTAATATGTGGGTAAATTTAGCACATGTTTACTTAATTTGCACAAGTACGGTTTGCATTTGCAGTGAAAATATATCAAAATTGTTTGAGGAGATTATATTTTGGTATTAACACCCAAATTTTATTATATCTAGCTTGAACACATTTTGAAGCAAAACAGTGGTGAGGTTGTAAGAGAACATTATTAAGGGCAGTGAATTTGGCACCCTCAAATTACATGTTACACTTTGATGTTGTGGTTGCAATGCATAAGTTTTTAGCTTCAACACTTCAAAATAAAAATCATACTATTGTTGAGGTTAGTTAAGCAATGTTAGAATTAATGAATGCACCCTATGCATTCAGTCGATTGTCAGTTGTGGCAAGCCCACATACACATGACTTTGATGAGAAGAAGATAGAATTGCATGTTGACTACTATAAAAATTTGCTCAATGCCACCAAAGTTCATAGAGAAGTAGCAGAACGCGAGAAGTAGCAAAACATGAAGAGCAACAAAGTTGTCAAAAGCTGGGAGTAGCATGCCAACTTGTCTAGGTTGATGAAGCAATGTGAAAAGCTAATGAAGAATGAAGGATTTAGTCTCCCCCGCTTCCTGTTGCCTATCACTAATTGCTTCTTCATTTTTCTCATCACAATAGGGATGGAGCAATGTTGTGTACTTCCTATTGCACATCATGATTTTTAAACCTTTTCTCCTTAGCACATCAGTGATGATGCGATGGTGTATTCTTTTATCACTCATTGCTATTATGTATCTCGATCTTCTCATCACTTTGGTGATATGTGATGGCAGTAATTATGTTTGTGTAAAGTGATGGTGGGGCCCATGGATAGTGTCTAATATTATTATTTGATGGAATTTTAACAATGAAAGTATGTGAAGGTAAATCACGGGTAAATGGGTTTTTATAACCCAATGGAAAAAGAATTAAAGCCTTTACAAATTAAAAAAAATTGGAGTTGTAGGGAAATAAAATGTAAAATGCATGGGTGAGAAGGGATTTTCTTTGACTCGCTAAAGAGGAATGATGGCCTTCATGAATAAAACCAATTTTCAGCTGCAAGGAAAAACAAATGAGGAGTGAATTTTTTCATGAAGTAAAAGCAATTTTTTGTTGTTGAGTGAGAAAAAACAAGTAGGAGGTAGGAAATAAAGAAGAGGAGGCATTCTTAGAAGGGGAGACTATTATGGATCAAGCGACACGCCTTGTTCCAGATGCCTAATGGAGATGAGTGAAAGTTTTCACAAATAAAATATTTTTTCAGCTACGGGATAAACAAAATGAAGGGAGTGGGAAAGAAAAGTGCAGAAGGGGCTTTTCTTCAAGTGGGAGCGGTTATTGATCAAAGGACCCAAATGATGTCGATTGTCAATAGGGATTTTCATTTGGGGTTTCTTTGCTTTCCCTTAAATGCATTTCTTGTTTCATTTGCAAAGAGAGTTGCTCACTGTTTGGTCTCAAGGGGGGGGATATATTTTTGTAACAGGTCTTAAATGAATAAGTGTTGGTTTTCAGGTTGTGGAATAGTCTGAGTCATATGCAGAATTTAATCATGGAATTGTCATATTTGTATGTAAATGATAAAATATTTTGGGTTGGTTTTCTCCACAGTACACATTGTATAGATTTTGAATATGAGCAATCAAAGAATTTTGGTAGTTTTTTTCTTGTCTTTCCTTAAATGATTGTTTAGTTTTATTACTCTCATTCAGAGAATGAGTTAAATTGTATTAACATAAATAGAGATTTATGCAACTATGTGCTAGGATTACTAAGTATGACTATTGAGTTTCTGGTATCAATGGTGTAAGGCATCATCTGGTAGGAATAGTTATGATAGATTGAATGTTGTGATGAATTTTAAATTGCATCCACCCAGGAATATGGCATTGGTCTTTTAATGTTGCAGTCTCCTGAGATTTTTGTGGCATCTACAAATTAAAATCAACTTTACTTTTATATCTTGGTTTGATTGTGTGTGGAGTTTAATGCATTATATTTCTCATGTTTAAATTAGACATTACCATGAAGGTCAGCCAAACCTTCTAGGTAGTATGCATATTTAACAATTGAAGGAGAATCATCTATTTACAGTGTTTTGGATTTTTTGTCACATAAGTATCTATAAGTACACTTTTGGAATCACCCTCCTAGATTTCATAGAGCCCAAAGTGTGGGAGGGAAAGGTTTTATATCAATCTCCAATTCATTGGCTAAATCTCTCCTTGAATCTAAGCATTAGTCCTAGCACCCCTTTAGGATTCAAGATGATTGTAGATTTGGGAACCAACAGATTGGAAAATCTACTTGGGAAGCTCTAGAATTATCCATTTGGAAAAGAGTCTATAGGTTTGTTAATCTGAAGATTTGGTTCAAATATTGAAGCACTTCATACCTGGAGAAAGAAATTGTTGCAGTATACTTGAAATTTTCATGATCTATGGTGCTTTGCTAGTGAAAAGAACTTGGAAAGAAATCTAAATATTGAAGATGTTTCAATGGTCAAAGATTTTGTCCTCTTAAAGGAGGTGGAAACTCTGCTAAATTACTTGGTGAAGATGTAAATAAGGTTTCAAATATATAAAGGTCTCCAATCAAAAAGAAGCATTTGCAGCAATTGCAACATATCTACGTATTTTCCATAATTTGGTTTTCAAGAAGCATAAAATTGTGATCAAAACCATATTTAAAAGTATAGAAAAAATTTTGTTCCCTATCAAGTGAAATTGAGGACTAAGAAAGGGAAAGATAGTGATAATTCTACATACTTTTGAGTTATCTAATTTGCAGCCCTTGTAGTGTGTTGAAGAAGTATGCTTTTTTTTCAAATTTTCCCATTAGAGAGATCTTAAATGTAGATGTATTTGATTTGTGCACTGTAATATTTTAAGGTCATGGTGAAAGTAGGAAATAGGGCATTGATCAACTATAGAGTTGATTTTTGAAGTTTGTAAAGGGGTGTAAGAAAATGTATCATTCACTTGTACATCCCCATGGGGTGTTAGATGCAAGCATGAAAAGTGTGTTGTCCCTATAATTCCATCAAAGAAATTTCTCTATTGGAAGATACAAACCATTAAATTTTGATGGTATTCAAGATTCCCCTAACCCTATTCCTAATGAAGTTAGGGAATATTTACTGAAAGTTGAAAGGAAAAGCTCAAAATCAGCATCTCAACATCTACAAGTACATTTTCTAATTTGATGGGAGATTATTAGATAAGCCACAAAGATGTTGTCATGAAGTTTTTTGTTCAATCTCTGAAGGAAGATGCTAGAGATTGGTTTTCATATTTGCTAGTGTGTTCTATTTCTTCATGGAAGCATTCATTGAACAATTTGGTGAGAGAATTAATCCAAGTTTAGTGAGGAAAAAATTTATGGACATACAGAAAGAAGAAGATGAGTTAGTCCAAGCTTTCAATCTCAGATTTGCAAAGGCAATAAGGGATATTCTAGAAAATCTAAGACCAAATGATGTAGTATGTTTGGTTGTGCACTTAGGTACATTTGAGGAAGAAATGAGTTATCTTCTAAGAGATAAAGATCTTGCAACATTACATCATGCATATCAAATTGCCATGGATATTAAAAACAACTTAAAATATTCAATGATGGAAGGATGCATGGCTGCAAGTGTTGGTTATATTAGCACACCTTATGCAAATGAAATTCATGGATCAGATAATAGAAATGATTTTCAAGGTGATAATACTTTTTCTGTTCCAATTTCTCCCTCATCACAACATGCAAATCATAGTGATCTCCAAGTTGAATATCAACAAAATTTGAGCAATGTTGATTGGATTCCTTTTGTTCAAGAATTTTCTAACATGAAGAAGAACAAGGGAGAATCATCATATGATTTGTTCTTAATATATTTGGATGCCTTGTTGGAAGTCCCCAAAAATTTTAGACTTGAGGATTCAACATGCATTGATTTAATTTATGAAATTTTTGAGCCAGGGTTGAGTACTTTTCCAAATGAATTGAATCCTCATAGTTTTGATTGAGTACTTGATTGGATAAAGATTGTTGAAGGATCCAAGTGTGATTATGCACAACATATGATGCCTCAAAATTCTGGTAGTAGCTATCCTATCGAGAAAAATCAAAAAACAATGCACACAAATGAAAAAGGTATATCAAAAAATGATCATCCATCTTATTGTATAGATGAAGGTAGTGATTATAATCATCCCATAAGCAACCCATATGCAGATTCGTATACCAATGATGGAGTTAATGATACACTTGCAAGTTTTGTTGGTTTCTCATCACAAATTAGTGGTCAAGATATTGAAGATGAAAGTTTAAGCATTCACTCTAAAAACTCTAAGCATAGTTTATGCAGTGAAGGATTTTCTTGTGATGAGGATTATAATGGCAGTGAAACTGATTGATTTTATGAGGATTATGAATGCTCCTATGAGGATGACCTAGAGGTATTTTCTTCACATGAAGGATGCAATGTTATGAATATTCATGAAGTCACTTGTTCACAAGTGAATGAAAAAATTTCATTTGATGGATACCTAGAATGTAATTCGGGTTTTCCATCAATGGAGCATGTTAACTTTGTGAATGATGAAGAATTTGAAGATAAGGATGTGTGTGTTTAGTATCTTGATCTTGAGCACAGTGCTAGAGATGTTGATGAACATGCTTATATCCTCACTACTTGTGACTGCTTTTGTGAAGCAGAGATGGAAATGTCAATTATACATGATAAGGATGATGATGTGCACTTTGATGAAGAAGGGGATCATTATTGAATGGTCAAGTTGTACATTATGAAAAGCACATGGATCTTGAAGCAACATTATTACCAATTGATAATATTGAAAGGCTTGCTGATTTATTTGACAATAAAATTTTAGAATGTGTTGATACTATAGAACTTTTTGATCTATGTGTAGAGCAGCCAAAATATGGAAGTAACAATGGATCTCATGTTAGTGAACATGAAATTGAATATTGTTGTTTCTTTGGTGATTTTTTCATATCTTCACAGTATGAATATGGACATGTTTGTTTCAAATGAGGAAAGCATTTGTGTGAAGGATAACGAAGATGCTTGTTCAATTGTTAATGGACAACATTCAAATTATAATGAATCTTCTACATTTGGGTTAGCACACCTATCAATTGATGATGCACATGAAATTACCAATGCACATGAGTGTCTTTCTACTGACCCTATTAGTTTTGAATTTTTTGAATCTTCTTTTGAAGCCTTTTGTATGGATTTGAATGATGAGTTGAAAAATGAATCAGAATATGTTATTGAACCTAAGATCAGTCCATTTACCTAGTTTTGGGATGTTGATGATGCATATGATATCCATTTCCATGACACCAAGGAGTGTTTTGATGTAGCTGAATCAAAATTCCTATATATGTGCTCATGACATGGTGTCCCATTCAAGAAGGCTCCTGAATATGCATTTTTTTCCTTTTGATGCACTTGGGGGTTTGCATAGTGCACAACAAAGTGTTTATAAAAATTTTCAGTTTGGTGTGCAAACTGAATTTGATGTCGACTTTTATGATGTTAATGGTCAAGTGGACTATGAGTGTTTTCAATTTTTAGTCCAAATGGATGAGCATTTAATGGAATATGAACATGAGTTGGATAAGGTAAATTGTCACATTGACTATGGATTTCAGTTAGGGCTTGACTACCAATATCAGATTGACAAAGTTAATGATGGCATTATAAAGCATACTGTTATGGTCAAACATGCCAGTGGTGATGTTAGTTTTCAATTTTTTAGTGGTAGTGTTTTCAAACTTGGCCTAGTATAGACAGCTAAGAACAAATTTTTTGAAAGAGGTAAGGACTGGTTCTATATTTTTGGTGGCTTGGGGCCATCAAGTGAAATTTAAAGGAGGGGTTGAAATTGAAGACATTGTGGGTTGCCAAATGGATTTGGCACTCGGTCTGCTCTTCTAGGAGGTATCTAAGATCTCGTGATGCCCACAAGGGGAATCCCTCCCCAAACATGATCCACTAATGGAGATATCAAAATTGTGACCCATTTTTAATGGGTAATATGCTTTGGGACGGGTTCAACCAAACTAGGGACCATATTGTGCTTGATCCTAGTGATGCAGAAGAGGGTACATGGACAATCAGGTCTACCATATAAAATAAGGAATCAAGGATAGGTATTTTTCTAAAGTGCAACATGACATGAAGCATGATGAGGGTGTAGACTTAGAAAATATGAACAATCAATATAAACATGACTATGGATAGTCATCATAGGAAAAAGGAAAACAAGCTTTAGCATCTTCACCATGACAGTCATTAGTGCAACAAAAGGTCAATATGCTTGATAATGTGCAAAGATATAAATGTGCAACATGTGAATCACCATAAAGATGCAGGGATAGTCATTTGAAGCTAGAAAGGATAAAAGCAATGAATGACAAGAAAGAGCAGGGATATCATGAAAGGTAGAGATAAAAATAGCATGAGGATGCATGACCTTGCCAGTATGTGTGCACTTTGAGGGAAGTCACAGTGTCAACATTCCACTATGTCGAAAAGAATGAAGAAAAAGAACATGGAAACCATGGAGGCCAATATTATTATAAATCATGATTTTTTAGATGGTATTATATCTTAGCGTGCAAATTTTTACAATGACCTTTATCTCTGATATTTTAAGCTATGCTAAAAAAATAAAGGCAAAATCAAGAAGTCAGTATGTTGTTGTATCAAATTGAACAAAATGTTGGTAGGGTTTGGAACAAGATATAACTCTAATGATGTTGCCACATGTGGTATATAACGTTGTAGCACTTGTTCATATATGGGGTCTACTCAGCAAACAACTAATGTATTGGTGACCCTTAAACTAGCAGACCCAAATTTTGCCCCAACTCTTTTAACAATAGGAAGAACAGCTTCAAGGGTATGTTCTACAACTAATTCTAAGGATGGAAAAAGGAGATTACCTAGTGCAATTGAAAGTTTAATTATGAACCCAAAGTTTAATACGGGGTAGCCATTATGCTTGCTGAAAGGGGTCAATTTGGTATTACAAAGGAAATTTTTACATAGGTACAAGAAGTTGTCATAGGAAACATCTTTGTTTAGATGTCTAATGTGTGGGTAAATTTAGCACATGTTTACTTTACACAAGGATGGTTTGTGCTTGCAGTGAAAATGTATCAAAATTGTTTGAGGAGATCCTATTTTGGCACTGGCACCCAAATTTTATTATATCTAGCTTGAACACATTATGAAGTAGAATAGTGGTGAGGTTGTAAAAGAACATTATTAGGGGCAATGCATTTGGCACCCTCAACTTACATGTTATGCTTTGATGTTGGGGTTACAATGCAGAAGTTTTCAACTTCAACACTTCAAAAGCAAAAATGTACTGCTGATGAGGTTCCTCAAGCATTGTTAGAATTAACGAATGCACCCTATGTGTTTGATTGATTGTTAGCTATGGTGAGCCCACATACACATGAATTTGATGAGAAGAAGATAGATTTGCATGTTGACTACTGTAAACATTTGCTCGATGCCGCCAAAGTTCATAGAGAAGTAGTAGAATGTGAGAAGCAGCAGAACATGAAGAGCAACAAAGCCATCAAAAGTTGGGAGTAGCACACCAACTTGTCTAGGCTAATGAAACAAAGCAAAAAGCTGATGAAGAATGAAGGATTCAGTCTCCCCTACTTCCTGTCACCTATCAAAAAATTCGTCTTCATTTTTATTATTGCATTAGTGATGGAGTGATGTTGTGTGCTTCCTATCATGCATTGTGGTTTTCAAACCTTTTCTCCTTAGCACATCAATGATGATGCGATGGTGTATTCTTTTATCGTCCATTGTTATTATGTATCTCCATCTTCTCATCACTTTGGCGATACACGATGGTATCCGTATGTTTGTGTAAAGTGATGCTAGGGCCCGTGGCTAGTGTCTAATATTATTATTTGATGGAATTTTAATGGTGAAAGTATGTGAAAGTAAATGCATGGGTAAATGGGTTTTTATAGCCTGATGGGAAAAGAATTAAAGCCTTCAAAAATAAAAACAAATCTTGGAGTTGTAGGGAAATAAAATGTAAAATGAACATGTGAGAAGGGGTTTTCTATAGCCCGCTAAAGAGGAATGATGGTCTTCAGGAATAAAATCAATTTTTCAATTGTAGTGAAAACAAATGAGTGAATTTTCATGAAGTAAAAGCAATTTTCTGTTGTTGAGTGACAAAAAACAAGCAAGAGGTGGGAAATAAAGAATATGAGACATTATTTGGAGGGGAGATTGGTATGGATCAAGTGGATCTTCTTGTGCTAGATTCCTGATGGAGATGAGTGAAATTTTTCACAAATAAAATAATTTTTCAACTATAGGATAAACAAAATGAAAGGAGCGAGAAAGAAAAGTGTAGAAGGGGATTTTCTTTGAGTAGGAGTGGTTATTGATCAAAGGACCCAAATGATGCCATTTTTCAACAAAGATTTTAATTTGGGGTTTCTTTGTTTTCCCTTAAATGCATTTCATGTTTCATTTGTAAAGAGAGTTGCTCACAGTTTGGTCTCAAGGGGGAGATATATTTTAGTAACATGTCTTAAATGAATAAGTGTTGGTTTTTAGGTTGTGGAATAGTCTAATTCATATAATAGAAAATTTAATTATGGAATTGTCACATTTGTATGTAACTGATAAAATATTATGGGTTGATTTTCTCCACAGTACACATTATATAGATTTTGAATATGAGTAATCAAAGATTGCTAATATTTTTCTTTTCTTTCCTTGAATATATTTTTAGTGTTATTACTCTCATTCAAAGAATGAGCTAAACTATATTAACATAAATAGAGGTTTATGCATCTGTGTGCTAAGATTACTAAGTATGACTGGTTGAGTTTTTGGTATCAATGGTGTAAGGCATCATCTGGTAGGCATAGTTATGACAGATTGAATGTTGTGATGGATTTTAAATTACATGGTTTAGGTGACTCCACCCGAGAATATGGCACTGGTCTTTTAATGTTGCAATCTCTTGAGATTTTTGTGGCATCTACAAATTAAAATCAACATTACTTTTCCATCTTCGTTTGATTGTGTGTGGAGTTTAATGCATTACATGTCTCATGTTTAAATTAGACATTACCTTGAAGGTTAGCCAAATCTTTAGGGTATCATAGCTATTTAACAATTAAAGGATAATTATCTATTTATAGTGTTCTAGATGCTTTGGCACAAAAGTATCTATAATTACACTGTCAAGATCACCCTCTTGGGTTTCACAGATCCCAAAGTGAAGGGGAGAAAGGTTTTATATCAATCTCCCATTCATTGGCCAAATATCTCCTTGAATCTGACCATTAGGCCTTGCACCTCTTTAGGATTCAAGTTGATTGCAAATATGGGAACCAATAGAGCACATGGTAATAGTTTTTTTTATGTGGATGACATCATTTTTGGAGGGATAAATGATAGAATGTGTAAAATGTTTTCTACACACATGCAAGATGAATTTGAGATGTCAATGTTAGGAGAGTTATCATTTTTCCTTGGTTTACAAATAACACAAATAGAAAATGGGATATTCATATCTCAGACTAAATATGCTAAGGAAATGCTTAAGAAGTTTTGCATGGAAGATAGTAGACCAGTTAGTACCCCCATGATAACTAGTTGCAAATTGAGTAAATCAGATGAGTCACCTAATGCAAATTAGACTATGTATAGGTCAATGATTAGAAGCTTGCTATACTTAATGCATCAAGACCAGATATTATGCAAGTAGTATGTATGGTTGCAATATTTTAGGCTACACCATAATAATCTCATGTCAATGTAGTAAAAATAATATTTAGATACATCAAAAGTACTATTGACTATGGGCTATGGTACCCCAAGAGCAAGGATTTTTCTTTAACTACATACACATATGTAGATTGGGCAGGAAGTGTGGATGGTAGGACAATCACCAATGGTGGAGCATTCTTTTTGGGAAACAAAATAGTTTCCTAGATGAGAAAAAGGAAAGAAATTGTTACTCTTTTCATAGCTGAAGCAGAGTATGTAGTAGCAATAGCATGTTGTACTCAGATCCTGTGGATGAAGTAGACACTTAAAGACATTAAGATAGAATATAGTGAACCTATCTCTATTCTTTATGATAATTCAAGTTTCATAAAATTTTCAAAGAATCTAGTTATGCATTATAGAACAAAGAATATATCTATTAAGTATCACTTCATCAGAGAGAAGGTTGTAGATAAAGAGGTCAACATGGAATATTTCCCAACAAAAGAATAGGTAGCTGAAAATTTTACTAAGCCTCTTCCCACAGGGCAATTTGAATATCTGAGGTAGAAGCTAGGAGTAATTGCTCCCACATCATATCACTAATCATTAGTGGTAGGGAAGGAATCCAAGGGAGCCTCACTTGTACTTCATTTATCCCTAGAATTGGTGGTAGAGATCAAGTCAGGAGGAGTATCTTGTTAGGGGGAGTGTGCCATTTTCCATTGATGTCAAAGGGGGAGAAATGTGGTAAATTCTTAAATAGGAGCATGGAGGAGATGTATGTCTAAGGGGGAGTGAACTATTGTGTAAATGATTTAATTGGTATATAGCTTAAATGTTACAATTTATATAAGAATTTAGAGTTTTTCCATCACTGACAAAAGGGGAGATTATTGGCATATTATTGTCATTGATATCAAAATGTGAGATCAGTGATGAAATAGAGGCTATATTCGTGCTGGGTTTTTGGAGAAATTTGCAAAGATGTAAGTTGTAGGTCCTAATGGTGTGTTGGTCACTCAGAAGGAATTAATTTTTTTCTCTGGTGATGCTAGGGTTTATTAGTTAAACCCTAAGGTTGATGCAATCATGGAACTTAATCAGAATTTTTATTTTTACATTGACTATGTATTGGCAATAAATGATCACAAAATTTATGACTTGTGTCCTTGAACTTGTGTGGGTGACCAGCCCCTCGTACCTAGCCTTACAGGTTAGCAGATTTTGTATGCTTGATTAGGGAGACAACACTACTTTGAAGATACTGATTTTGGTGTCTCATCGATGAAGCGATGGAGGGATATAATGCTATATTGGAGTGATAGTGGCATTTCAAAGAGACTACATCTTGAGTCCCTTCGATAATCTAATGGTGGACCAGAAGACATGTGACGTGGATGATGAATGGACAGAAGGTGTGACATGCAGTATGATGGTGACACGGCTACAAAAGGTGTGACATGCAATATGATAGTGACACATGGTAGAATCCTGCCATCTCACTGTACAAAAGAGTTGACCCAGGTTGACCCCCTGGGCTAGTAGGAATGTGACAAGTGGCGATAACTAGTTGACATGTCATCAAGGAGACAGTGTCATATCGATGGGACATAACACTGAGTCCCCTCGACATTCCAATAGACTCCTCATTGGGGAGAAGGATGAATGACAAAGTGACCCTTCAAGATTCCTTTTGATACAATGATAAGATGGATGACAATTGACAGGTTCGACACCACAAGCCTATGACGATTGGTGACAGAGTTTGGTAGTAGGGTGGTTTAGAGCCTGCAAGCCTGCAGTGTTGGTGGTGGAGTCCTACAGTATAACAAGCAATGGTATAGATTGAATGGTGACCTTGATTGGATGATAGAGATCGAATGAAGCAGTTTGAAGAGACTAGGCAATATCGAACAAAGGTGTGTTTGAGTCCCTTTGATGTAGTGATATGCTAAGTGAATTGTTAGATAGATGGTGTAGATTGATGGTAGAGATTTAAAGAAGAATGACCTGAAGGTGGTGTTTTAATGGTGTTGAGATGAATGGAGAACCATGGATCATGGTGTGTAGAGATAGAATCAATGACCAAAATTTGAAGGTGAAGGCTTTAAATGGCTAAGTTCATGTATGTGGTTTCTAATTGGAATCCAACCAGAAGAATGGAATTAATTGGTCTACCTACTCTAACAATCGATTTAATTAGTGATTTGAATTGTAGAATGGTGGCATAGAGTGCTAAGTGAATAGAGATTAAGTTCAAATCCAATGAACAAAAGAATACATTAAATGCATATTTGATCTTAGGGTTTACAAACTGGTAATCTTAGAAGATTCTATGCAAGAAAAGTTATTGTGGGTACGACTTGATGCAGAGTGTGCCTCCTAAAGAAGAAAGAAATAAAACCCTACTAGAAGTATCTAGGTACATTGGTTGTTGGTGCACAACTTGAGGAAGGTAATACAAGTTAGTAATGAAAAGAAAGACAATCAAGAAATTGTATATATGTGTGAAGGGTTTGAAAATATAGTGACGAAGAAGAGAGGGAGAAGTTTCTATAATTGAAGATGTGTGGAATTCAAAGTTGAAAATAGAGAATGCATTAAGCCTAGATAAGTAGTATCCAAAACAAAAATTAGAGATTCTGATTTGCAATAACATTTAATGAGTAGAACAGAGAATGTTATATCTTGTTGCACCTTCAAATTAGAACCCTTGAATATGTTTTTACCTTTTTCTTTTGGTTTCACTCATTCAACCTGGTGCATTACAAAAAAGGGGATGTGTTGTTGAGTAAGTTGTAGATGAAAATTGAGCAAGCTGTAGAGAAGAAATAGAGAGAGGTGTAGAGATGAGGAGAGTGTTGCAGAGAGAGAAACAAAGTTATGTGCAGTTGCAAATGAGTTGCAACATAGAATTGTAATCAATTTGTAATTTCTTTCATTGTAAATCTAATTGGTGGGTGCCATCAAATATTTGGATAGGTACTCAGACTAGGGAGTGGGTTCTTCCTTGGAGTTGGTGCTCCTAAAACTAGGGGATCAATGTCTCCTTAGGGTTGGTGCCCTTAAATCATTGTAACAAAACTTTACTTGTGAGGCTAGATTAGGACAATAGATCCTTGTAGCATTTCTCATCATGGTTTTTCCCTATCTTGTGTTTTCCATTTACATTTGGTGTTATGTGATGATTGAGTGTGTTCATGATTATTTGTTAGCATATTAAGTCTTTATTTGCACATTAAGAGGTTAATGAACTAATCTACATTAAGTTCTAATTGATAAAAATTTAAAATATATTGATTCACCCCCCTACTCTTGTAAGAGAAATTTAGGGCATCTCAGAGAAACCTCTAAGAATAGTAGTGCCTTCAGTAACTTTAATTCCGATTAGATTTCCTCAAAGACACATACAACTATGTCCTAAAATGGAAACAGACATAGTTCATTTCCCACATTAATCCTTCTGAGAGAAGCACATGTAAATTCAACAGCAAGCAATAATAGTTTCTAGAAAAAAAACAACATAGATGAAAGATAAGATAGAAAATTAGAACACACAGATTTACATGGGGAAAACCCTTTCAGGTAAAAAACCCCACCCTCCAAAGTTTGAGCCATTGTATTATTCAGCAACAAAAGGTTACAATACTTTTTCAAGCTCTTAGCCTTTTTAGAGATTACATCTTGTTCATTCTAGAAACAATCCTAGTAGCAAACTCTCCCTCTATACATTTCTTGATCAACCTCTCAAACCAAACAATCTTTGCACTATTGCAATACCCTCAACAATATACAGTATAGATCGACACGAGAGATGGACCATGGCATTCGATTCTTGATCAAGAGAGATTTTGGCAGCATAACCCTACCTCTCTCTTTTCTCTGTTTCGAACTCATGGCCTCGGCCTTCCAACCAGCCACTCGGCCCTCACTCTATCACTCACCTATATCGAACACAACAATTCACCAAAACATAGTTGTTTTCATTTCCTCACAAACAGTTCATCTTCCACGTAGAAACGGTTGCAACAAATGGTTCAATTTTTCCCTCTCTGATAGGTCCAAGTCACACCACGTAGGACAGTCTTCCAATTGGTCAACAATGTTCACCCTGTGTCACATGTCGGTGAGACACTAACCATGTCTCCCCGATGCCACAAAGCCCAACCATCGATATCCCCAAGAGTTATCACTATCGGCAAGAGGTTACACTGACTTCAAAAGTAGTCGGTGAGACAAACCACATTGCTGAGATGTCATACTGATGACCACCACATGTAGCGCTATTCTAAAAGACCATCTCTATTTGGCCAGAGGTCATACCGATGTTCAAAACTCACATTGACATCAATATTCCCATCGGTTAGACTATCGCTATTCAGTGAGAGTCATAACGAGTTAAGGAGTCATATTGATGTCCAATACACCTGTTGATGAGACTTCCACATTTGCTAAGAGTTCCAATGAGCCTTCATGTTACTTTGATCTGTCTTTCACCTTGAGTCACCTCGATGAAGATCATCGGCCAGAGTCACATCAACAATCAAAAGGGGCACCAACTCACATCTTATCGGCAAGACAATATACATCAGAGAAAGGTTTCACCGAAGTCCCAACTCACACCAAAAGCAGACTCGTCGGCCAGACCAACACTCTCGGCAGAGGGTCACACTGAACACAACAAGTCACACCGATGACATCCCTCACCAAGATTCTCCCCAATATCTAATAAGAGTATCATGTTGGCCAGACATCTCCCATTGCTAGGACACATTCTGATAGGAACAAGTCATATCAATTACTGCATCGGCCAGACAGACCAAGGGTCATGCTAATATTGGCTAGACTTTCTACCGTCGCTGAAACATCATTCCGACTATCCAAGGTTACACCAAAAATTTGGGTTATACCAATCACCAAGATATTCCAGAGGTCACAGCGATAGTTCAGGATCAACTAGCAAATCGGCCAGACATCTCAACAGTCACAGCGACCTTGCTTACTTAGAGGTTTTATCCTATGAGATTGAGGCACACAATTCCAACACCTCTCAATAGCCTATCATGTTCCAACACACCCCTTAAGGATTTAGTCTTATCTTTTCATTTTTTTGTGCCTCCTTAGGTGAGTTTTTACACTTCCATAGGTGAATTTAGCATTTTTATTTTCTTCACTTTGTTCAAAGGTGTTGAACTTAGTGTAGCATTGACATAGAATTTTGTAGCACCTTATCAAGGTTATCGGGGATTATAACTCTTGGTATGGTTATGGGTACACACCTAGTGAAAAATGGTCCTCATTAGACCTAGTGTGTTTCTCATTTAGCTACCCTGTGGGTTCACCTAGTGAAATAGGATCCCCACTAGCCCATGTTGCCTTCATGTTTGTGATTCACCTAGCAAATATCATATTTTTCTATTGTGTGTCATGGATGCCTTAGCATGGCCACCTAGCATAACACAACTTACTTACTAGTGGAGCCATGTGTTTCATGAGTGTTTAGCATAACAAAGTGTGCTAGCCTTATGGAACCCATCATATTACATGGAAACCTAGCATAACACATCTTGCTAGCTAGTAGATCCATGTATCCCATGAGTGATGTGGCATAACACAAATTGCTAGTCCTCATGTGATCTAACAGTTTTTTTATGGATGACATTTGGTATTTGAAACAATTTAAGAATGAGGTCTCTTTACCTTACTAAATCAAATTTTTTAGTACTAACCCTTTGTTTTGTTATGTATCTTTTGTGTGTCTTCTTCGTTTTTACATCATGCTTTTTTTCATTTCAGTGTTATCTTTATGTTCCATCATGTCAAGTGTTGTTATCATGTATGCTTCATGTTTTTTAACATGTTTATTAGTGTATGTTGTCTTGTTGAATACGGTACATGTGTGTTCCTTTGTAATCATGTTGTCTTGCCATGAGATCTTGGATCTTGGGGGCTTTGCACTCCCCCTCAACCCTTAGTCATCCTATCTTCTCAACATTTAGGTAATTGAACCCCTCTTGACATAAATCTTCTACTTTAGTGTGAGTCTAAGTGTAAGTTCATACTCTCACTAAAGTGGGGGCTAAATGTAGCCTCGTAAATTGTCACCCATGACAATTTCACCTTATCGTTGCCCCCCCCTTAAATTATTGGATCTAATTGAGTATTTAATTTCCTAAATTATGAATTCTATGGCCTATTTTAGAAATTTTTTGAGGAATTGGAAACAAGAATCAATTGCATCTATCTAATACCTTGCCCCTGACACCTAAAATCCCAAAAAATAGGGCAAGGACACTCACATCATAGGTGAGAGTGTCCCCCTATTTTGGCTCCAAATTCAAATATTTTGGTTTTAATAATTTAATATTTGCAATTCAATTGTCTAAAGTTGGCTATCAAGAATTATATTTGGTAAATTGAATAAATTCCTATAAATACCTAGTTATTGCATCATTTGAATATCAACTAGCAAGAGGTGAACATTAAGATCAATTACTATTATCAAGAGAAAATCAAGAGAAACATTTCAAAGCTTCATTGCAACAATTCAAGATCCTAACATCATGTCAAATTCTATGTGGGTTTATGTGTGTTCATGTTATCATTGTTTTGTGAAGGCTAACACTTTTGTAGGTCTCCAAAGCATTCAAACATTCAAACATTCAAGAATTCAAGCATTCATGAAAGTCAAGCAAGCAAGATCCAAGAACTTGAAGTGATGTGCATGACTTCATTCCTTCAAGGAATCCATTGAAGGGTGGTGAGTTGTAGCACTTTGTGATTTCATCACTCCTTCCTATTCATTATCTATTTATCATTGAAATTGTCATTGTAGAAGTGGAAACACTTTCATGGGGTTTGACTGAGGCAAGCCCCTAAAATGGTCCAACATTCCTTCTCTTTGTAAATGTGCAAATTCTAGGTTGAAGAAGATTGAAGAGGTATTGGAGACAAATTATTTATTGTTTCATTTGTTGTCATACCACTTGTCAAGCTACAAAAACTTAGTTGCAAAAATATTTGGAAGTGTTTCTAAAGATCTAAAGGCAGAATTTTGAAGCTTATATCTAATATTAGAGGATCCAAAAAAGCATACAAGGACACTCACACCCTAGACATCTGCATCCTCCATTTTTTGCCCCAAATTTCAATCACAGGTACACAATTTCCTACTCTGCTCATTTATGTTGTCTGAACTTGTCTATGAACTTTTGTACTTTTTATATTTGCATCAAAATAATAAATTTCATTATTAGCCCAGTTAGATCATTTCATTTCATCATTCCATCCTTGCATTTCAATTCATTACATTTCCTCCCTCATAAACCCCTACATAAATATATAAATGAACATTTGGGAAAGGTGTCAAGCCCTAAGGTGAAAACTCAAATGTTTCCTTTTCCCATTATTTTAGGCATGTCCCTAACCATTCCCTTTGAACTAATCTTCACAATGTCATCAAAATTAATGTGTCCTAGCCTTCTGTGCTAGAGCCAACTTTCTTCTCTCTGTATAGCAAAATAGTTTTATTCATTTAGATCATTGAGATGGTATACGTCACTGTCAGTCTTGATTCCTTCCACAATCAACTCTCTAGTACTGACCTTTCTTATTTCACACCCTTTAACACTAAATGAAAGCTTGTAACCTTTGTCACACATCTTAATAACACTTAAAATATTATTTTTCAATCCTTCAACATACAAAACATCATGACCTTTAGTCTTACCACCATCAAGACTTAAAGTAACCTTATCGTTAATCTTAGCAATAGATTTTTTTTTCAGATTTATAGATCCTCCATCACACTTCTTAACTCATGCATAGACTTGCTTTTGTCTCCAATCATGTGACTTGAACATCCATTGTCAATGATCCACAAATTCTTCTCCTTTTGAGCATGTAATGTAGTTTGAGCTACCATGGTTTTTTTTTATCTCTTCCCCTCTAGTATCATCTTCCAAAAATTATATTATTGATTATTTTGACATCCTGAACTCTTTCCTTTCATTTTTGGTAGCGAAGAACTCATAAAATTGCTTTTGTAGTTCCTAGAAATGTGTCCAAAGTTATTTCATTTGTGGAAAATAATATTGAAATTATACAAAGGTGCAAATGCATTACTACTAACAAAGTTATTTATTCTTATTGGAGCCTTTCTACAGTTCACAACCTTATGACCAAAATTATTCCAATTAAAACAATAATCAAAGAAAGAATAATTGAACTTCATATTGTATCTTTGTCTTTCAAATCTTTTTTTCATCTTCTACACTTGGATGAAACCATCATTATGTGCCTTGCTTTCATCACTTGCAACAACTTTCTCAAACTTTGAACTTCTAGAACCAATCTCTTATGGATTCACATTAGCAAAATTCACAGATTGCTCAGTCACCTTGTTCTTTTGTATATCGATAAAACCAAGTCCAACTTTGATGTGTGGTAATCTTTGACTTCCTAGTACCTAATTTAGAGTCTCAGTACTCTTCCCAAACTTCAATTGTAGCTGATGATTTACCTTCTCAAACTCTTTTCTTATTCACAAAAATTCTACTTCAATATTTTCATAGTACTTGTCTTCAATATTTTTATAGCTTTATAGTAATCTTTCAGTTAGAACTTCTTCAATCCTTTTTGCTGCTTTTTCTTGAGCCTTTAGATCAATGGTCATTTTTCTACTTTCTCAAGATTCTAGGATAAATTGTCTCTAGCCTTTACTTCCTCAAAAATTCTTTTCTTTAGTCTCTTAATCTCTTTGTCAACATAGATCAATTCTTCCACAAGATCTACCTCATCATCATTGTTTTTGAAATTCACTTTTGCATCTTCTTTAGTAGTTTTTGTTGTGCAATTTTAGCACACACGCCCTGTTGAAAGCAGGGACCCCCTTTTTCGCTTTCATTTTTGGGTGTTTTGGCCCTTTGATTTTGAGGATTTGGTTGCCTTGGCATGTGCCTAAATGATTATCCTACTCGTGCAAATCCCCTTCCAAGGGAACACTTTGAAAATCTTGTGTTTTGGGACCTATTTTAGGTTTTTCTCAGTTTTCAGAAATTCCCTTTGGGTGGAATTTCCTGAATGCCTTGAAAACCCAATGGAGGCTTCTTTGCATTATTTTCAGAAATTCCAAGACTTCGTGGAATTCAGTCTGGTTTGGATTTTCTTGAAATACCGTCGTGCCTTTGAATTCCCGAGCCTGCTATCTTTTTGTCACATTTATACCCCTTGTAAGATTTTGCAGCTTGCTTTATTAGGTTTAAATGAGATTTATGCTTGAATTAGGGTCATTTGCTTTGATTGAAGAATTTGAGAAGACTGGATTTTGAGTTTCTTTTGTTGAGTCTCACATTTGAGTTGTAATTGTTTGCTTTAATCAAATTTTTCTGGTGGTTGCACGCATTTGCTTGGACTCCAGGGTTTCTCACCAGCTTCTACTATTTCAATTTCTTAGTTCTCATGGTATGTACATGATGCCTTCTCTTTTTAATAAATGAATTGAATTGCTTCATGGTTTGTGTGTGTATGCTTTGAGTCGGTGTTTTGATGTGGTAGAGTTCGGTAGCAGAGCTAGGGTTTCTGGTTTCAGTTTGATACCCTTCCCTATAGCTCACATTGACTTTCTTATGCTTAATAGAAATTTAATCTGGTCAACTATTGCTCTATTTGATTCTTTGTTTGATTTCATGCTTGATGGACTAAGTCATAGTTTGACCTAGCAAATCCCCGACTGTTGATAAAATCGCGTCCTGGGCAAACTAAAACTTGTTGTCCATCGTCCAATCTAATAATCGCCCTATCTTAGTTAGGTTGTGGGGGCAAGTTGTAAGAAGGATAACAGAGATGAAAAGTTGAGTTGCATCCAAACTATGTGTTCATGGCGGCCTCTTAAGGTTCCCCTTTGAAATCATCACTCTCGTTGCTTGAGGTCATGTTTGAATGAGTTTGAAACTGATGGTTCTCCATTTGAAATTGAAACAAATCAAATCCAAGACTGAATCCACAACTTCCTAATTGTTTAATTGATTTGGGCGAAATCCTGATGAAGTCAAATATTTTAGGTTTTTAGACATCTCGCGGATTTCCTTTACTTTAGGAATTCCCCGATTTTCATTGCTTTATTGATTTCTCGAAGATGTGCTTAAAACATGAAAATTATGCTAACTTTGCAAAATTCTGTTTCCTAAGGATTTTAATATCGAAACTTCTTTGGCCCTTCATTTTCCCAAAATTTGTGAACTCTTTCCATTCTCGCGGATTTTTGTCTTTGACGGAATTCTCTGAAATCTTGTTGAAAATGAAGGATTGTGGAGTATCATGAGCTATTAGCCAATGATTGTGTATCATGTGATTAGTTTGAGTTATTTAAAGTTGTATCATGATGTTTCTTAATTAATGATGGTTTATTAAATGGTTGTTGGAGATTTTTTTTGCTTGTTTCATTGAATTTTGTCTGGCTTGGAATTTCCCAAAATTTCTCTCTGGCTTGAATTCCACAAGAAGACTAAAAATTCAAACTTTGAAAAAGTAATCTTTGTGAGATTCTAAGGGATTATGTTCATCATGGGACTTATCTTAAGGATGAATATATAATTTTATGATGGACTAACTTGGATTTCATGTTGTGGTAGATCTTTATTGTGGTCTTTTGTTGAACGTAGGCTGAATCAAGCCAGGCCATTGTTGGAAGGACCAAGGGAAAGGTAATGGATCCAAGTGTTGAAGGGTTTTCTATCTATGAGGTAGAAAGGATCAAAATAGATATAAGGAGTAGGATCCCAAAAATCAAGCTGACTTCCATCTGGTCAGAGGTCACCGATACAAATGTTGGTCTATGGGATTATGAGGAATTTAGGGCAACAATGGCAACACAGAACCTTCCTCTATTGGCTAGAAGGATATTGGAATTAGGATTGGCCCATGTAGCTAGATTCCCTCCTATAGTTCAATGCTACAAGTTGGTGCTTGAATGTGCCAGACATTATGATAGGGGCACACAAAGGATAGTTGGTCCTCAAGGAAGAATAGTGGCAAATATTAACCCTATTTCTATAGCCTAGACCTTTGACATGCTCATTAGGTCTCATGTGGTGGGTTTTGATATGGATATAGCAAATAAGTATTATGATGAAGACATCATCAAATCGCAACAAGTCATCAATTCTTAGTTAGATAAACCCAAGTCTCACTTCTCCAAGCTACCCAAGCAACTATTCAGAGCTAAGTTCAAAAAGGAATGCTATGATGCTATCACACTCCTCAATAGAGTGGTGGGATTGAAGAGTGTAGGAGCATTTGAAAAATGGATGTTCCATGTCATTGTGAGGATGGAGCAGAATATTGACTACCATTGGATAGGCATTATAAGTGCAATGATACATGAACAAATGTGCAATGTCCTATAGACAAAGACCTTCACAATGACCTCTTACTTGGTCTATGCACTTGTGAGGTTCCATCCATACAAGGGGCTAAGCACAAGGGGTGTGTTTGGGAAGGATGTGATTTATGAGATGTACCCACAATTGCACTTGGGTAGCACAAGTTATAGGAGGGTGAATGATGCATTCACCATGTACATCACCAAGCTATCACAAGGTGCAGAGCATGTCTGGATCTCAATTAATGCCAAGGAACTAATCAAGAGGTTTGGAGCTTGGTTTATCCAGTTCCCTACCTTTTCATACATTAAAATAGATGGTTGCTAGAAGGCTCCATATAAACTCCCTAGATATCCCATGGATCATATTATACTTTTGGAGGTCACAAGGCATATCTGTGATTTTGATGCAATTGTCAAGAACGACAAACATAAGACTAGATTTGGTGGTGATTTTCCTTTGAGGATAGGCAGTAATGAGGCTTACCCCTCTATTAATTCAGCCCATGCTTCTAAGGAAGAAATGAGCACTTTGGGTCTCTCTTTCCATTCTAATAGATCCAAATTTGATAGGACTGGTGAGACACAAAAGAGGGCCAGCAAGGAATACAACCATAAGGATGATGTAGAAGATTATTGCGCTAACAAAAAGGATGAATTTGAAATTAGAAAAAAGAAGTTCTTCAGATTGCCAGTGAACTTAGTCTAGCTATACAACATAAAGGCCATTCTTGATAAGATTGAAGATGACAAAAATTTGATTCAGGGCCTTACTATGAAGCTTTGAAGGATAAACCAATTGGAGAGATAGACTAGTTGGAGGAAGAGAAGACAAAATTAGAGTAGATCATGACTCCAGTAATCAAATACACTAAGTTGTGGCTCAAGCACAAGATGTGGGAGTTGGAAAGTGAGGGTATGTGATGCACCTATGATCTAATGGGAGACTTGAAGTCTCATTCCACTTCTGAGGAGTCAACTAAGTAGGATCCTAAGGGTAAGGCTAAAGTGAGCTATCCTTTCAAGATAAAGATTAAGGATGCTCAAGCGAAAGAGGAAGAGAAGCAAAGAAGACCCATTTCTAAGAAAAGAAAACACATTTGAAAGACAGAGAAATCCGCAAAAGAAGAAGTTGAGAAAGAAGGAAAAGAGGGTAGTGATTTTGTGCATAAGAGAAGAAGAATAGTGAGATTGTCTCAGAAGTAGAATGAATCTTCTAAGGCAGGGGATGAAGCTGACCCACCAATAGTAAGTGTAGAAAGTTCAGGAGAGAAGACACAGGTGTACACAAGAAGATCAATAACTCCCTCTCCCAAAGATGGTGTGCCAAAGAGAAGTGCCCCCTCAACTGTTCCTGCCACTGAGCATGATAATGTCCCTCTTTCTCATGAAATCCATAATGTACTAATTGAATCCAAAGATGAAAAGGATCACCAAGATCAAGGAGAAGGAGAATTCTAAGAAGGTGAACTCTACAGTACAGAGGCAGAAATAGAGAAGATATTGCAATATCCTCTAGTGACTTATGAGGATTCACCTGCAGGAAATGAAGAAGATAGACCACCATAGAAAGAGGAAGTGCCAATGAAGACCCCTTCACTAGTGCATGGAGAAGAAGAGCATGATAAGGGAGGTGAAGATAAGATTGAAGAGATTCCTGAAAGGCAAAATCTGAATGAGGATGTATCCAAGGTTCAATAGGATGTGGTTGGACAAGGTAATGTACAATCAGATTCCACTATTCCTGGTTGGCTGGAAAAGGAGTTAAAGAGTAAACAAATTGTGGTAGATGATACTCCTCCCAATTGGGATGAATTATTGGAAAACATAGGAAAGGGAAAAGCAAAGAAGAAAGCTAAGGTTATCTCCAAGATTGAGAGAGATGAAGCTAATAATAGGGTGATTCACATTGCCACCCTTGTTCCAGATAAGAATAAAGATGAAGTGACTGGTAAAGATTACAGTGTACAAACTATCAGCTTGGGACCCACCTCTATGATGTAGGAAGTTGAAGAATTTGAAGGCTCCAGTGCTGCTATTCTGAGCAGATTGAAGAAAGAGGTGCAAGTTAAGCAAGATTTGAAGAAGGAGAATGATAAACTTAAGAGGTATCTGCAGGACTTGATGAAACCCTTGCAATCCATCAACTCCTCATTGTCTGCTGCAACTTTTCTACCATAGGAGACAATATCCGAGTTAGAAAATATGAAAACCACTACACATGCCACAATGAACTAGTTGTAGGGAGTGGAAGCTAAAGGAGATAATGCCATCAAAGATATCATTTCAACCAGTGGAGATACCATGAGATCAGTAGAGTGGTTGAAGAGTGTACTAGCTCAGGATAAGGAGGATGTGGATCTCTTGTTGCAGAAGACCAAAACCATCATGGAATACACTGAAGATAAACTGGTAAGTGATGGGATTCTTCTTTCTTCCAAAGTTGCAGAACCCTGGGAATTGTATGGAGTTTTGCAAATAAGGCAAAGGGTTTTGAAGAAAGTGCATAAGAAAGAGAAGAAAATTGAGGATACCCTGACTGAGATCTACAACAAGTGCATTTCCTTCTTTGAAGTTATGACATGAAGAAAAAGGTTTGCAAAAAAACATCTGAACTTGGAGCAATTGAGAAAATGGTGGCGAGATGTATATTCTCCAATCAATGAGGACCCAGTCACTGAACACCAATTAGATGATGCAACCACATACATTATAGTAATGGATAAGTATCAAACCATGAAGGTGGATTGGGATAAGGTTGTAAAACAGTCAAGAGAGGACATTAAGTCCATTGAAAGAAAAATTAAATTATTAGTTATTCCACCTATAACCGACTTGGAGAAGGTATTTTTGATGTTGTAGGATAAAATGGAGTGAGACAAGGACAAAGGGGAGAGCAATTAATACAATGCTTCATCGGAATTAGTGCTTCCCCATTATTTCTCTTTATCCTTCACATGCATTGGATCAAGCTATGTTGGAGATCCTAGGTTGACCTGGATGGAACACATGCATTTAATGCATACTTTTCTCTATTTTGAATTCTTCTTGGCTAACTTGTTTTGGGGGCCAATTGTTTTGTAACCCTATTTGGGCTGACATAAGATGTAATCTCTATCAATAGGGTTATTACCTCATTTGAAATGGCTAGATGGTAGTATATTGGAGAAAATTAAGAATTAGAGCAAGAAGTTAGTAGTTAGGATATTTTCAAGCAAGTGTTGTAACAAAAGACTGGAATTGTTACTACTTTGGATGATTTAATGCAAGTAAAGGCATTGAGATTTGGTGTCCTTCTTGTGTTAATTGTATCTGGCATGGTTCTTGTGATTCTATCTTTTGAAATTGCTTAAGCTAAGTTTATATATGTTAGATTTAATGTTAGATGACTTAATGGTGTTTATAATTTGATGCTTGAAGTGTTGCAGCAATCTATAGTCCATACTTTTTGCAGCCAGCTGACTGTTGGTTGCTTTACAAAGTTGGCCTGGACTTTGATACTCATTGTGCTAAGTTTAGTTGTGAATTCTTGCTCATTTCAATTGCAATAGGATTGTATTGGATGAATGTTCATGAATTTAAAATATTTTATGCCTTAGAAGATTGCACTATTTCTATAAGATTGCAGATTTATCTGGGTCAAGTAGGAATTAGTTTCTGAGGGATTGGTCCATTTCAAGTATTTTGTCATTTGCATTGTTAATCTTAGGATTAGAATTAATATTAGAAATCTCTTTGAAGCCCTTATATTTTTCTATTTTCTTTTATTATCTGGGTCAGATTTAGGATTTGAAGTATCACCATATTGCTAGATCTGATAAATTTGAAGATTCAATATTTGCTTGTAGTAAGGTCCCTTTGTGATTACCAACATTTTCACATTTATCATTGAGTTGTTTATGCATTGTCAAGACCTACCATTAGAGACCTTGGGGTTATCTCTTGAGGCTTGTTGATAGAGGTTTTCCTTTCAAGAGAGATAGGATGTGTGTATCTTGCCTGAGTTGTTGTGCAAAAAACACCATCAATAGTTTCCATCACCATGAATAATACCTTTCTCCTTCATCTTTGGAGATTTCTTGATCCTCTTCATTAGTAGATTATCCTTTCTCATTAATAAAAAAACTCTTTTGTTTCCTCTAAAATTTTATTCCCTTTCTGAAATAATTTATTTCCATACTTTTTCTCAACATTGCTAGAATCTTTATAAGAAAACTTAGCCATAAAATTTTCCTACCTCGCCGCAATTAAAATATTTGAAATGTAGCTTACCATTATAATTATGGAACCTCTTTGTAACTTTCTGAAAAAGTTTGCTTCCTCCTGATTTGATCCAATATCAAAATCTGGTTCAACTTGCTTCTTAGATGATTGAAAAGTTGCTTCTTTCTTAGTAGATTTTTCACTATCAATCCTCATTTCATAGGAAATCAAGATACCATACAACTCATCCATATTCAAATTTTTAGCTTCTTCAATAGTAGAAACCTTTACATTAAATATTTTAAGAAGGGATCTAAGTACCTTTTTCACAATCATACAATCTTTCATTTCTTCACCAAGACCTCTATTGGAATTGACAACATCATCTACCCAGAGTAGAAAAGTGGCGATGTTTTATTCTTCTTTCATTTTCAGAATTTCAAATTTACCTTGATGGGTTTGAAGCTTTGATTCTTTAACCTTATCATCACCTTGATAGATATTATGCAATTTATCCCATACTTCCTTTGTTGTAAATTGCACTGCATAACTTTCACAAATTCATAGTTAGATAACCCACATAAGATAACATTCCTTGTCTTAGCATTATTCTCACAAGCCTTCTTTCTAGCCTGATCTCTTGGTGCACTGCCAAGAATTTTGTATCAATCTGCAATTGATTGCCAAATATCAAATCCTAGGGCCATCAAATATGCTTCCATTCTTACTTTCCAAAATTCATTATTAAATCTATCAAAGAGTGGTGCCTTATTTGCAGATTATCCTTCTTGAGCCACTAAGTGTGCCATCTTGAATCTACCTCTAGATGATTAAGCTTCTTCAAAGGAACTTGGATCTAATACCAATTGAAGGACACAAAATATATTAAGAGGGGGGTAGGGGTGAATCAGTATATCAAATCAATTTAAGACTCTTTTTAATTCAAAATATATGTTAATCATGAAACTTTAATTACAACAAATACTGATAATCAATCAACCACATAAGCACACACATCTACACATGAGAACACTTGATATACATGGAACCCCAAGATGGGAGAAACCATGGTGAGAATAGTTGCTTGGATCTACTATCCAAATCTAGCCTCACAAATAAGGAATATAATAAGGGAATTACAATATCAAGTAGGCACCAACCTATAAAATACACCAATCCCTAATTGTAATTGGAGGAACCAACCTACCAGAGACACCAATCCCCAATTCAAAGATTTGAGCACCAACTCAATAAGTAGAACACCAATCCTACCAGATTACAAAGATAACGCTTGCAAAATTTCAATGTTGATTACACAGCTTAAACTCCAGATCTAAACATGCTTTAGACACTTTCCTGAACTACTTATGATCTTTTGATGATGGCACATGATAATTGATATGCAGCTCACATTGAATAACACTTTCTCACACAACTACTTCTCACACTAGCATACTCATGTATATTCACTTACCAACTTATCTTCATTTCCTCACACTTATCATGTGAAGTGAAAACTGAATTATATACAAGACATCATATTAATCCTTCATTCATGTCAACAAGGGATTCACAATTAACTAGGATGACGTAAGGTGGACCTAAATTCAAATTACATGAAACGTGTAACAAGTAGGTCCTAAATCAAATTTGTTGCCAAAAAAGAAACATGATGTCATGCGCTTCCATAGGAACCTTAACCTGGACCTATTTTAGCTCCCCACACTATCTTCAAATTCTACACACTACTAGTCATTGTCGCATGGTTTCAGAACCATCACTGGTTAACAAAAAAACATGACAAACCTTTTGAACTACTTCAATATTTTTGCATGCTAAATATAACTTATGAAAACTATGGAATATGATATAACATGTGTAGACATACTCTCCTTTCAAACTACAAAGCTAAACACACCTTTAGGAAGAAATAATAAACATAAATGTATTACCATAGAAATCTCTCTGCCTTGAGTAACAACTTGAAACATTCTGAACTAGACTTCCAAATTACTTCTATCAACATGATAGATGTAGTATGATACTACAAATAATCCTCAACAAATTTTTTTTATTTTTTTTATTTTTTTTAAGCAAAAATGGCAGAGCCATTATATAAATTAATATAAGTATAAACATAGATTTACATATTATAATCCTAGTTCAAAAGAGGCATACTAACAAGAAAGAACTAGGAGAAGAAAACCTCTGGTTGTAGCCCCAAAACAAAATATTTTTATATTTTCTTTCCCATACCCTGATTGAAAACATGATCTCGAATCAATTACAAGTTTTTCAAAAATCCCCATCAAAACCCATAATTACAAAAATTTTGTATCAACAGATAGCCAAATTATGAAAATTTCCCAAAAATAGGCTCCCTTCTTGAAACATAATTCACAGTCTGTATCATTTTTTGTGTGAACATTTTGAAGTAACCCGAACAAAATGGCAGCCTTGATCACCATGCAAACAAAAAAGAGGAAAATTCATCGATCATGCACTTGGAAAAAGATCTAACTTTCAATGAGAGTAGTCTCCATAGAATAGTATCCTCGATCTGTGATTTTCCTTCAAATCTACAAAAATATTCAATCCTCCCCACATTTTGCTTGTTGTTGCAACATTTCTACCTCTTCCTATCCCTTGGTAACAAAATGAAAACACCACACCAAGAAGGGATAAGAGTAAGAATGCCTTCTACCACGATCAAGAAAACCATTGATGCTATACACCTTCCACTTGCTGTTAGAAATTTGAAATGTATCACCCATAAAGACTCCACTATCTATTATTATGTCTCCTGCAAGATACTCCTGCATCATTATACATAAAAGGATCGCTCTAAAATAGTGGATCTTCTAAAGCCATCTCAATATATGGACCCATCTCTATTGATCAGGGAGGACAAAACTAATCATTTGAATGTCTAGATAGGTGACCAAATAATGATGGCTTGGGTCAAAGAAAGTAGAGAATCCTATATGAAATCACAACTTTTGAGTCATGCAAGGATGGTCCTCTAAAGAACAACTATTATTGATTCATGAAGCCTTGATAGGCTTGTGAATGGATAAGGAGAATGCATCTGATGGTCTTAATAGTTACTGGTTACTAGTTTTCCCACAATAATTCCACACAAAGAAAATACATGCGAAGGAAAATTTCCTTCCTATACAAATTTTCATTGTTGGTGTAGGGTAGTTTTATACTTATGTAGCCACAAGTGAGTACTTGAGAGCAGTTAATACTTGGGGATATATGGAAAGCAGACAAGAAGATGCAGATATGTACCATTATACCATATAATCTTTTGGAGTACAAATTTTGTTATTGGTTGCTTGTATGTAGGGCATAACATAAATTTTTCTTCATTTTAGAAGTTGAAATTTGAGCATGTTTGATCATGTAGAGACACCCACCTCAACACTTGAATACACAAATTTTGAAATAATTTTCCGATTTACATATTTATTCATTCTTCAACGAGGTCACTACTGGATCATGCTTAGATCAAAATCAACCTTTAGATAAATTTGAAAACTTTCTTGTCAATTTTTTTTTATACAATGCAAGTTTTCTACACATGAAACTTTGGCTTCCTTTCTTCATTTTGAGATGTCTTGGAAAAAAGGATATCTAATCTTTTTCAAATGAATGGACATTGCAAATATCTCAGCCATGGGTATCTATTTTCTCATTGGTATTTCAATCAAATTTTCCTATGTGCATGCTGCTGGAGTCACTGATAGTAGGTCAAATTCTCACATACAATTATGAAAGGAAGACTAATTAATAAATGTAGATGAAACTAATCATCATTATACATAAAAGGATCGCTCTAAAATAGTGGGTCTTCTGAAGAGTTCTAAAACCCTAACTCTTTGATCCACATCAACTTCACCAACCATCTCGATGATTCATATCTGATGCCTCCAAACACCTATAACAAACGCTACTAAAAATGAAAATATTGAAAACTGAACATGAACTGCTATTGCAACCCTTAGATAAATATTCAAGACTGTTCTTTTGCTGAAAACCCTAGGCTCCATCTACAAATCAGTAGCACAAATTAGAAACTCCAAGTGTTTGATTCAATCTGCCAATGGAGAAATAGTGTTCTAGTGTTGCAGGAGTTGAAAACCATTGTTCAAGCTTTCAGATGGCTGAAAATTGTCACTTGGAAAAAAATCATGATACCCTATGATTTTTCCTTCAAATCTACTATACAACCTATAAAGCTTATAGGGATTAAAACATGATGAAAATCACTATAGATCTTTTCCAGAAAATTCCTTGCAAAATATTCAAATCTAAAACCATCCTACTAAAAAATACTATTCATAAATATGAAAATCTTCACTTTGAAATCCTAGTATTTGCATACAATAGACTAGCAAGATTTTCTTCAAGGAGGGAGACAAGGTAAAAAGCGGAGACAGGAGACTAACAAAGAAAGAAAGATTGGACAAGGAGGGGAGAAAAGAGCCATGAAGAAAAAACAAGAAGAGGATAGAAAAGGAATGACACGCCAAACAAAGAAGGAAAAGAAGACCGTGAAAAAAAGGAATGAAAGCAACAAAGAAAAAAAAAGGACAAAAAATAAGAAATAAAGAATGAATTAATGGAGTTCTTTCTCCAAGGCATCCATAATAATCAAGCTATGCAAATGAGGGTACAAAATAATTTGTTGAAGCTCATTCTTGACTATCAAATCCACTGAGTCACAACCAAGATTGGCAAGACAATTTGCCACCTTATTACCTTCCTTGTACATATGGGAGATTGTATAACAATGGAACTTCTCTAGAAAATTCTACTCATTCTAGAGAATGTATTTCAAATCCTTGTTTATAATACTCTTTTTCTTACACGCATTGATGATTATCAAAGAATCTACATCCACATGGATTTTATGAATACCAAGATTCAAAGTAGCCTCAAGACCAAGCAATAGTGCTTTTGCTTCAGCAACATTATTTGTTCCCCTTGGGAGGGGAGATGGCATGAGTAATATTACAGTACCAAAAGAATCCCTCAAGCAGATGCCAACCCCAAAAATACCTGGGTTTCCATGAGATGCTCCATCAAAGTTTAATTTGATGAAATCTAAGGCTAGAGGTGACCACTTTACTAAATTTCTATCTACTTTTAGGGAGGATGCAGAATGGAAACTTCCTGGAAAAAGAAATGAAATTTGACTCTAGGATTGCAAAATGTTAGCATCCCAATCTGAAAATTTAGAACTAACACTTTTATGTTTAGTTACATAAGCATTAACAACTTCTGAAATGGCTTTAACAATTTTTTCATGGACTATCTTTTCTGGAGAGAAATTCTATATGAAGATGCAAAGATTTATTTCCCACTAAATATTCTAGATGACTAATGATGGGACAATATACCATACAGGCAAAAAAGGATCACTTGTAAAGCACTGGCCAGCTTTGGAAAAGGTCCCAAAGATTATTTTCTAATGGCATGGATAAGTGGAGTTTATCCAATATGGATAACCAACAAATTTGAGAAAATTTACATTGCACAAGAAGATGATCTACTATTTCCATTGCTTCCTGACACAAAGGATAGTTGAAAGGATTACCAATTTCATTTTAGTGAGACTGTCACTTGTGAGGATTCTTTTCTTCAAAGCTAACCATACAAAGCTACCAGACTTTGGTAGAATTTTATCATTCCAAAAAAATGAGAAGGCTCTATATGAAACACAACTTTCTTTTAATTGACACAAAGCCTTATACCTAGCCTTTACTGAATAGTTACAATTTTTAGATGGTGCCCACACTATTTTATCCTCCTTACCTAAAATGAATACCATTCTCTTTTGCAGGATGTCAAGGAGTGGTTGATATTGTTGTGATGTTAAGGGAATATATGAGCTTTCCTTCCATGTTACCCTCCCAAATAAAGCATTTGCTTTTTTAACATAATTTAGGAAATCCTCTCCCCTAACATTAAGTAGGACTTTCCTAGAATTGTGCAGCTCAGCTAAATTTTTTAAGGGAGGGAACCCACTCTAGGAGTCAGACCAGAAGTTCACTTTGTGCCTAGAATGGACTTCCCAAGTAATATAATATGTTATTACTTTCTTGCTTGAAATAATGAAGTTCCACATAGCTGACCCTTTAGGGGGGTTAAGAATGGTAAAGATACATGAAGAACAATTGGTGTCAAGATATTTGGCTTGCATTATTTTACACCACCTTGCTTCAAGCTTTGCATATAATTACCAAACCAACTTAGCTCCAAATGCTTTGTTGCAAATTGATAGATTGTGAATACCCGCACCACCTTGGGATTTGTTTTTTTCCATTGAAATTAATGAGATGAGGGGAACTTTCTTCTGATTAGACATGTTACCTTTCCAAATGAAAGATTTGATGATTTTTTCTAATTCTAGAATAACTGATTGTGGAGATTTCAATACTACAAGAAAATAATTTGGAATGGAAGCAAGCACTATTTTGACAAAAAGGATTCTACCAGATAATGGGAGCTACCTAGCTTTCCACATTAATATGGTTGATTTTAATCTCTCAATCACCTTGCTCCAAAAAGCAGATTTGGAGGGGCCCGTGAAAAAAGGAATACCCAAGTATTTGCAAGGAAGAGTATCTAATTGAAAGCCCAAGATCTTAACAATTTCTTGCTCTACCTTTTCACTTGTATTAAAAAATTAAATATTGGATTTGTTAGCATTAATCTTTTTCCCAAATACTGAAGTGTACTTATCTAATACTTCTTTGACAACCTTAGCAGCAGCAAGTGTTGCAAGACTGAATAAAAGAGTATTGCCAGCAAATAGTGAGTGAGTTTCAACAATTTGGGAATTTAAAATTAGAATACCCTTCCCTAGCCCCAAGTGCAAACTTTTGGTGATGTATCTACTTGAAGCCTCATTCATAATGATAAATAAAAATGAGGAGAGAGAGTCACCTTGTCTGATACCTTGCAAAGCACTAAAATAACCTGAAACTGAAACATTTATAATCACTAAGAATTTAGCACCTGATAAACATGATTTTATCCAATACCTCCATTTACTATTGAAGCCAAATTGTGCTAGAACTTTATTCAGAAAAACCCAATCCACTCTATCATATTCCTCCATCCTGTCTAACTTAATGACAAAGGCCGAGGTTTTTGAGGTGCAAATGGAGTGCAAGGTTTCATGTGTGACTAAGACACCCTCAAAATTTTCCCTACCAGGAACAAATCCACCTTGCTTAGGAGAGATTAACTTAGATATAATGGGTTGTAACCTCAGATATATGGATTTAGTAAAAATTTTGGAGATCGTATTACACAAAGAAATTTTTCTATAATCTGCAAAAGGTCTCAAGATCTTTAACTTTTGGGAGGATAGCAATATTAGTGGTATTAAATTGCTTAAGGGGTGATCCCACAATAATGGGTTACAATTTTTGGCCAAACTTGACATTAAAATCAGGATTTTTCACCAGACATTCACTTTCTTACACCTGTAGCAGCAAAACCATTAAGGTTTTGAAGATGAACAAATTAGTTATTTGTTAGATATTTTGTGTAGATTCTAATTATATTTTTTAAAAAAATTTAAAAAATAAATTGTGAATCATTTTATGTAATTTTAAATAACTTATTTTTTCTATTAATCAGCATTTTTAAAAAGTGATGTTCACTTCGGCACACATAAATCTTTTTATAGATAGGATACAATTCTGATTTTTAAAAAGCAATTTTTTCACACCAATATCTATGGGATGGATATTTTTTCATAATTTTTTGTTGCATATTTTTTTTAAATTAATTTTCCAAGTTAGCGTAATTATAATTTGGACAGAGGTGTACTTTGACACACATAACTTTTTTTATATTCATTTGAATTAACTTATTCTTTTTTTGTTGGAATAAGGACATCAATACCTAGGGCACATGTATTTTTTAGATTTTTTTTCTCTATTTTTCTATTTTTTCGTATGTGTGAAATAAAGAACTTGATGTTCATTGAAAATCCTACATTCACAAGAAATAAGAAATAAATATAATAATCAAATTAAACATATTTAAAATTATACTTTTTAGGAAGCTTATAATAAGGGCTACAGGCTTACAAAGAATAAATTTTAAATGAAATCATTTGATCAATCAAAAGGTAAATCAAAAGTGGTTTTTATCAGCATTTTGATAGGTGTAGAGGAGACTCGATTATAGGTATGGTTTAAATCTAACAAAGTTCTATCCAAGGGGGTTTGATCTAAGGGGGTTTGATCAATCCCTCTTTAATTAAAATAATTTAAATGGAACCTTTAAAGTCATAAATCATTGTATTTTCTAAAAATATGTGATTTCAGGCAAAAATCAGGATGTCCCAAAAAGTGTAACCCATTATTGTGGTAGCACCCTAAGCATAGTATCGGTTCTATGAAATTCTTCTGTTGCCCAAAGAATATAAAAAAAAAATGAAATCCCAACACTTTTGGTAGAAGAGAGCAGTAAAACCTTCTGGCCTAGGTGCCTTATCAGAAGCTAGTGAAAAGACTACAAGCTTAATTTCTTCCATAGTAAATGGTCTAAGTAGTCTATTATTATCTTCCCTAGAAACAAGTTTAGGAATGGCAGCCAAGATCTCATCATGCACAACATGTCCTCTTGGATAAGTGGGGGATGACAAGAGGTTTTCAAAAAAAGAAACCCCTTCTTTTTGAATATCCTCTTCACTAGTTAGCCAATTTCTTGTTGATATTTGTTTGATTGAGAAAATAGATTTTGCGGCATTTTTAACCTTGGTTGAGGCATCAAAAAAATTGGTATTTTTATCTCCTTCTTTCAACCATAACTCACGAGACTTTTGTCTCCAATAGACTTCCTCCCTAGCACATAATTCTTCCCATTTAGCTTGAAGCTCCTTATGCCTAGCAAAAGTTGTTAGATCTAGTCCATTTTGTATAATTACATTGTGAATATCAGACAACTCTTTCTAGACAATTTCCTTTTGCTTAAAAATATTTTTAAAAACCTATTTGTTCCACTTTTGAATTTCTTTCTTGACATGCACAAGTTTCTTGCTCAGCTGATACATCTTTGACCCTTCTTCAAATGGGGTGTCTTGCCACCATTGTTTTAACATAATAAAAAACTGAGGGTGCCTAAACCACATGGACTCAAGCTTAAAGGATGACTTGAATTTAAGGGGGGAGAGAGTTGCAATCTCCATGGAAATTGCATAATGGTCAAAATATGAATAAGGCAAGATTTTGACTTCCATGCCATATTGGAGTTGTAACCAATTTGAATTGACCAAAAATCTATCCAATCTTTCTGCAATTTGTAGAAAATTTGATCTTTTGTTTTTCCAAGTAAATTTCCCCGCTAGTGAAGCAATATCTTTCAAGGCATTTGTCACAATGAAATTTGAAAAATCCTCCATTCCTTTAGCAGAGGGAATAATACCCCCCTATTTTTCCTTCAAAGAGGTAATTGCATTAAAATCCCTAGCTAATATGATCTTCTCATCCCCTAGATCATTCAAGACAATTGTAATTTCATCCCAAAGTCTTTTTTTGTCCTGAGTTCCTGAGGGACCATAGATATTAATTAGCCAAAACTTAATATCAAATTTTACCACTTCCAAGGTGATCCCACAATAGTGGTTTACAATTTTTGGTCAAATTGGACACTAAAATATATATTTTTAACTAAATTTTCACTTTCAGGCACCTATAGAGGCTAAAATATGAGGAATTTGAATATGATGCAAACTAGAGTTTCATGAAATTTTTTTTGTAGATTCTAAATATATTTTTTTCAAAAATTTTGGAATCAGATTGCACTTCTTTTTCCATCTCCATCGAAAACTAGTTTTTTTCAAAAAACAACATTTTTAAAAAGTGATGCTCACCGTATAATGCATAAATTTTTTACATGAAGGATAATATTCTAATTCTTTCAAATTTACATTTGTAACTCTGATATCTAGTGCTTCCACTTAGTTAGTTTTTCTTTAATCAAGTTTCGAAGTCAAACCAATTACAATTCAGACATAGCGCAACCGTATAAGACGTAATTTTTTTTGTATGTATCAAAATTCTTTTTTTTTTGTTGGATCAAGGACTTCAATATTTGGTGCACTCATATTTTTCAAAAAGAAAATTTGAAAATCTTCTATTTTTCCACTTGTGCAGAACAGAGAGTTTGATTTTTGGTGAAAAACCTACATTCACAAGAAATAAAAAATAAATATAATAACAAAATTAAATTTATTTAAAATTATACTTTTTGGGAAGCTTATAATAAGGAGTACATACTTACAAAAAATAAATTTTAAATGAATTCATTTGATCCCCCAAAAGGTAAATCAAAAGTTGTTTTTATTAGCATTTTGATAGGTGTAAATGAGATTTCGTTATAGGTATGGTTTAAAACTAGCGGGGTTCTATCCAAGAGGGTTTGATCAAAGGTAGTTTGATCAAACCCTCTTCAATTGGAATGCTTTAAATGAAACTTTTAAAGGATTAAATCATTATATTTTCTAAAAATATGTGATTTCAGCAAAAATTAGAATCTTCTAGAAATTGTAAACCAACTTTGTGGAATCAGCCACAACAATTGCCAATTTGAATGTAGTTAGTGAGAACATATCTTTATTAACTTGGGATTCCATAATGCAATTAGTTTGCCTAAAGCCCCATTTGTTGGGGAGTGAATAGAGTGCCACAACTGCCACTTTTTAACTGTATCTTCATAAGATTGAACCAATGTTTTTATTTCTTGAAGAATAACTATGTTAGCATCACAAGCATCAATTTGATGCTTTATGGTTGCTCTCTTGTCAGGGCATTGATACCCTTGACATTCCATGAAAGGATCTTCATTGCACTTGAGGAGATCAACAGGCTCTCCTCGCTCTCTTTTGAGTTAAACTTGGCATTGATTGTAGTATAGTTTTCTGAACTCCTGCTTTGATTTCCTCTTGAGTTTTTGTTGTTTGAGATTTCCTACCTTGTTTTCTAGGTGATTTAGGGGAGACATCTTGTGCAGGAGACTGGGACAAAGATAGAGTATGAGACAAATCAAACTCTTCAGTTTCAATTTGTTGATCCATCGAGATTGGGTTCACTGAAGTTTTGTCCTCCTCGACAAGCAGGCAGGTGGGCTTGTCTAGAGGAGACTTCTTAGGAAAAAACAAGATTAAACCTTCTCCAAATGTAATTTCATCAATTATGTCTAATGCTATTGACATCAACCATCTTTCTGCGAGAAGTTCCAATTCATCCCTTGGTTCATATGAAGCAAGAGTGAGCCCAGAGTCATTAGATGTTATTGAGCTTTAAACCGTGATGCCTTCATACATCAATTTCCTAGTAATTGTGTCAAGTTGTATCTTTGAAATACTAGGGTATGTTGGAATGTATAAGTTGAGAGTTGAACTAAACAATTGAATTGATATAAGGGTCTAAAATTGTGGAGAGACAATTATAACTATTGGCAGATTTGTAATGACAACATTAAGAATGCATGAAGCCCAAGGATTAAAACTCAGATCGTGGAGGTAGGTGCAGGCCGTCGTGACGATCTGGTTATTATATTGTGTTTGATTAACAGACCCTTGAAGATTATGGGTGTTAACAAAGTGTTTTAAAGAAAGAGTTATTTGACCTACTTTAGTGGAACCCTCAGCCTTTGGGGGTTGACATGAATTTTCCCAAAAGGGACAATCAGTAGAACTATGGTCTGGTGTATGACACATAAAACAAACATTAGGGCTTTCTAAAAAAAATTCCTGACTCCAAACGCCAAACTTTGTTTGAATGTGTACTTTCGTAACTCAAAATGATATGACAACATATTACATTTTAATTCTCACTAATCTGTTGACCAAATTCCTTTGACATTAGTGAGCACCTTTAACATCAATGACAACATATGTTCAATAGTGCTAACTATGAGCATCATTAGATTGAAACATATATTCTATTGCATTGTTGGAGGGCAATACATTCAATACAAAATAAATGGATTATAAACATCTGATATACTCAAAATTACTACATCTAGCAATTTAGAAAGACTAATTTTTAGAGAAAAGACATGTTGAACATCTCAATAATCTTATGGTTTAGATATGTATGTTAGACTTAATGGTACAAATAAGATGCATGTAGTTACTGGTTCTCAAAAGCTAATAACACCAAAATTGTTTGAGGCAATGATATAAATATTAAACATATGCTCGCAAGAAAAGGGAAAAATTTGTGATGAAACTTTTCTCATTTTGATATTCAATCCTTTAAGGAAAAATACTATATATCATCATTCTCTAATGATTGTGCTTTTGGCATTTCATACTTATTGTAATGCTAGTTGATATGAATGAATAAAGTATTCTACTTGCTATGTCTATGAAATGCTTTCTCTATAATTTTCCTTTTGATTCATTTATTTATTAGCTTAGCCTTTATTTATATATTCAAATTTGAGTTATCTCTATGCAAGATATTGATCATGCACATTTGTGCACTACTTTATTGTTGTAGTATCACTTATTCTAAACAAAACAAATTAGGTGATAATAGTTGGATGATAGTAATGGATTTCATAGCGACACCTTGCTTAATAGAATAAATTTCCATTTCTCATATTTTTCTCTCTTTTCTCCCATACATTTTATGCTAAATTCATTAAATATCATACGAGGGGCTAACTTTTAAATCTCTAAGGTTATTTTGTGAATTGTAATTTGCATTCACAATATTTCTCATATAAAAATATAAATTTGAACATCAACAATTTACAATTAAACTTTTAGTTACAAGAGGATCCCCTCATTATTACTCTATTCTACTAAGATTTTAATTAATTTCCCCAATAAGAAAAACCCACTAAAACAATCAATTTATTTACACTAACAAACTCAAACTCTCTCAATTTTAACCATGTATTTCTAACTTTAAGAAAACAAACAATTCTTATGCCTTCTCATCACAGCCATGAGGAACAAATTGGGTGCTAACATTTGGATGGTAGTAATGGATTTCACATCTTGTTTAATAAAATATTTTTTTATAAAAGAATACAGAAGTACAAATTTAAACATCAATCCATTTTATAATTGAAATTTTAACTATAAGAAAATCCTCTTGTTATCACTCTCTTCGACTAAAGTCTTAATCAATTCCAAAAAAAACCATAAAACAATCAATCCATTTACACTTAAAAAAACCAACTTTCTCAATTTTAACCAACTTATGTTTCTAACCCGAAAAAAAGGAACAATTCTTATGCCTCTTCCATCACACCCGTGAGGAACAATATCTTAAAAGGTAGCTTACCCTACCACCACCCTTACCAATCGAATGACGCCCTCATTTGCAGTACAAATTTTTAGCTATTCATAGGTCTCATCAACGTGCCCTCAAAGGCATGAAAGAGTTGTTGATACCAAGTACATAGACGTCATAAAGTAAAGCAAAGACCAAATATTTACCAACAACTATGATAACCCAAAATCCATAAAACAGCCCTTTACGTAATGCTTATTTAAACATTTCTAGAAGGACATTGTGTGTGGTCCAAGCATCAAAGCTAAATCTCCCTAATCATCCCAAAAAGAAGATTTAAGTAGGGTCATTAGGATTTAACTAAGGTTAGAGGTTAGGTTACTTAAAAACAGTTGAGTTAAGAAGGTTGTATGTGGTCCAAGGAAAGGTAGAAAAAAGTTATAATTAATACCCCTAATGCATGCCGTGGGACAAAAGCTTTGAAAAGTTTCACGTGTGCCTGCTTGACGACAGCTGTCTGGTCGATGGTCCCCCCACATGTCGTTGTTGAACGACAGTGCCCTAGATATACGCCCGCCGCGTGGCGGCCATATTCGCTGGATGGCAGTCACTGGGACCCACCTTTAAATAAACGTTTTTACGTGAATTACACGGCCGGGGAAGTAACCAACAGTCAACGCCCTATTCGCGCCAAAAACAAATGACTTATTAAATAATTAAAAAATTAAATTTTATTTGCGATTTGATTATTTAAAAGACAAGAATATACCGAGGACGGTGTTTTGTTAGGTAGATGTTAAGTCTTCCTTTCATTATGACGTTACATGCCATGGTTTTAAAAGTCTTGTTGGCATTATTTATTTAATTATTTATTTTTGGGTTTCTCGATATTCACGAGTTGAGGCAATGTCATTATCTGATAGAAAAATTAAAATTAAAAAAATCAACTTTATACAACACCCTGTTTATTTCTAGTTATTCCAAATAATTAAAATAAGGGAAAGGAAACGGAAGTCACACCAAAATACGGCCGTTTAGACCAGCGTTCCTTTTCTATCTCTTTTTTGAGCGTGGCATTTTCCGAATGCTGCAGATATTTGTCCTTTTCATTGCGTAAATAATTCTATTAATACTTTGATGCAATGTAATGTGATGGTGAAGGTTTGTCTATTTTTACATGAGGCCACATTTTTAATTTGGAGGGTTATCTATTGCGGAAATAAAATGAACCTTTTAAATTATTTTATGTTTTTGATGAATGGATAAATCAATTAAGTATGAATTGATATTTTAAATATGACAGAGGACTTCAATTAATGGAGTTAGGTAAGTTAACTGTGATTTTAAGATGAATCTAAAAATAGAAATGAGATGGATTGGGATTGTGTACCTTTAGACGTGGAGGAAAGTGAACTTTATGTGGGTCACATTGTGACAAAAATCTATGATTAAGAATCTAATATTGAATCTTTGTGATTAATAGCATGTTTGATTAGTTGACTTAAGTAAGTTAATTGTAATTTTAAATAAATGTGAAAATAGAAATAAGATGGATTGGGGTTTCATACCTTTAAACCTAGAAGAAATTAAACTTTATCTATGTTCATGTAGTGACAAAGACCCGTGATTAAGAATCTAATATTAAATTTTGGTGGTCTAGAGTCTATTTGATTAATTGACTTAAGTACGTCATTTGTGATTTTAAATGAATGTGGAAATAGAAATACGATGGATTAGGGATGCCTACCTTTAAACCTAAAGGAAAGGGAACTTTATTTTGAGGTCATGATACGACAAAGACATATGATTAAGAATCCAATATTGTGTTTGGGTGATTAAGAGCCTAGTATGATTTTGTAATAATGATATCCTTTTCTAATTTATGTGATTGTGTCTTTAGTAAATTTTGATCTTTTATACCTATAATGCATGCTCATTTGATGATATTTGGGGAAAGGAAAATAATAGTGGTGCTAAGGAACACTACGGGGCCTGCAATATAAGGATTAAAGTTCAATACTTCATTCCCCTTAAGTAGTCAAACCCCAAGACTTAGTCAATGATAAAAGTAAAGGTGATAGTAGGTGGCAAAGAATGCCAATGAGTTGATTGTTGCTTGCTAACGATGCTTGATGAAATTCGATGAGACTATATTGGAGAATGTACTTGGAGCTTGATTTGATAGTAAATGTTAAAATAGGTTGATTGATAAGAAATTGATTATTGTTGATGCTAATAAATGATGACTAATGAATAATTACTTGTAACCTATAAGAAGTGCTCTTAATTCTATTGTGCTAACAAATGATGATTGATGAATTCTTACCTATAACCCATATAAATGCTCTTAATTCTTTTGAACTTGTGATGATGTGCAAATTTCATATGATGATGCATAGACACATAATTCAAGTTTTTAGTGCATATGTTAATAGGAAATGGTCAAATCCTTAAAAATTGGAATGAGAAAATTTGAATATTAAAAGGGGGTTATGGTTGCTTGTCCAAAAGATAAAGTCACATTTTTTGTCTTGTTTAGGGTAAGTAAACTAATGGGAACTAGGTAAAAAATTATCTAAATAGGTCCTAATGTATTCTAGCTAAGTAATAGGTTGAGTCTTGGCTTAGTGAGTACACCAAAATAGTCACACTATGTGCTAAAATCATGCATCCAATAAATCTACAAAAAATAATATAAAAGAGGGAGAATTTTTTAGTTCTACACTCTTCTTCTCTCTAATAACACTAACAATATACATTAAATTCTCCATTGAATGGTTAAGAGAAGATAATATGAGATGGTAAACAAGCTAATACATACAAGCAAAATAAGGACTAGGATCCCCTTGAGGAGAATTATGTGAAAATAACTTTGATAAGGTATCTTGGGGTAATCCTAGGAATGTATGGGCTAGCTTTGTTCTAAAGAACATAAAAGGTAACTTTGTATATCATCGACCCCTCTTCCTTAAAATTAAAACCAATAATGAGGTGGAGTGTGTAGTTGTAACATTGAAAATGGTGTTGGCCTCTTTAATATGGCTAGAAAATATTTTTGTAGAAGGTGATAATATGCTAGTTACAATGCATTCTTATTTTTTTGTATAAATTGGAGACCAAGGTGATATGAGAAAGAGGCCTCTTGATGACTAATAAACTAAATTTCTTTTGTGTTAAATTATAAGACTATAGAAGGAAAATGTTAGTTGGAAAATTTCTTGGCTATTGTTAAGGTTGATGAAGACCCCATTATAGTTTTGTATATCCATCTTCTCACATCATGGGAAGGGAGTGAACATTTTCTAAGGTTTAAATCCCCTTAAGTTGTCTATAATTTTTACAAACCTTATGGTCCCCTTTACATTCAACAACATGTAATTTATTTTAGGGAATGGTTAGATTTTCAAGAGATTTAAAGTGGCTTAAAAATGCACACATGTGACTATCATTACATTTATTTGACATATGTGCAACCAATATTCAATGTCCTTATATGAGCTTAGTATTGTTGTGAAATTTGACATGTTCTAGTAGGGTGCCTAACAGGTATGGGTGGTGTGTTCCTTTTTCTTTATTTTTTTCTCAAGTGATGGCTCATAGTCAAGTAAAAGTTTGAGTAGGACCTCATGTGTAAGGCAATAATATTTAATAGTCACATAGGTTTACTTTTTACTACAATTCTAACATGTTACCTTGGGATTTGAAAAAATAGTGGGAGATGAAGGAATGGGATCTCATGGGTCTCCTTGAGTTCAAATACAATGGTGCATTAGTCCTTTGTGTCTTTTCTAGTGAATTTTATCCTAGATATTATTTTACAAGTGTGATTACTTCAAATGCTTCTCTCAAATAAATTTAAGGGCATGCCATTTTCACTATAGAGCTTTCCTTGGGTGGCTCTAATGTGAAGAATGAAGAGGTTTCTAGTAATAAGGGTTTTGAAAAGGGGGGCATTGGAGGAGAAAATTATTACCTTGGAGTTAGAGGTTCTTGTATTAAGGGTATATTGCTCTTAACATGGGAAAGGTGATGTATAGTCTCTTGCTCATGCATAAGGAAGGGTATTTGGAGATAGTGATGAACCATACCTTATCCGTGTTTTATGGTCATACAATGCATATAGTAAAAATACAAGAGGAGGTGATAAATGGTGTGTGCTTTAGTGCCCTAAACCCTTCAACTCTACCTACTATTAATGTTATAGAAGAAATAATAGGATGGGGAGATACTTCAACATTTAGGGTTGTTGACTAAGGATTTGCAAGTGATTTATGGTGTGATTGACTAGTTTTTGGAGTTATGTGAATGGTTTTAGTGTTACAGTCTCTATGTATCTTTATCACCATTCTTACATTTTTGGTGAGTTTCCTAGTTCTTGTTCAATTCAATTTAATGGCTAGTAGCTACATGGCACATGGAGTTTTTTAGCATCTCTATCACCATTCTTACATTTTTGGTGAGTTGCCTAGTTTTTGTTCAATGCAATTTAATGACTAGTAGCTACATGGAACATGGAGTTCTTTAGCTTGTGGATGCTAGCTCTGCCTCCAAGGTGACAATTTTTTTTGGCTATAGTCTTATTATTTTAAATTATGTATTTTCTTTCTGTTCTCTAACTTCTCAATTCTTTGTGCATAAATATTTATATAATTTTTACAAATCACTTTTTTATTTTTTCCAAACAAGACACCCTATAAATTCCTAATTAAACTTAAAAGTTTCATAAACTAAATTAATAATTTAAGTATAATTTATATATTATTTTAAATTTTAAATATTTTTTTTAAGAAAATTTCTTTTTAATTATTAAATTTTAAGTAGCTTTTTGAATATCAAATACAAATCAATAAAAATAAAATACTTGTTTCAAATATTTTTGAAACATATTATTTATTAGTAAAATCAAATTCACAATTCAAGGATAATTGGATCAAATATATCAATATATTAAACATTGACTCCTTGATTACCTTTAAAGATGAGAGACTAACAAAATCAATAGACTAGATCAAGATTCATAGTAGAAGATCCAAAATAAGAAAGGACATAAATAAAAATCAGACATAACCTAGGTGTAGGTGGTGCTTGTGCATAGAGCAATGTTGTATCTATCTTGAGGTCCCATAGACTACTTGATCTTGTGGACATTATTAAAAGTTTTCATTTCATTTCAATCAAGAGAGACACACCACCATACACAAGACATAAACAAAATAATTGTAATCCTCTACAACTTCATTAATTTCAATATATTATTTAAGTTCTAAGTTGTTCCTGTTATTAGTACTTTTATTCTTATTGTTTAATAGTTTTTTAATATGATAAAGAAACTGAACCTTACTTAAAGTTTGAGCTGTGACTATCTACACCTACCTTTCAATAATATAATATATTTAAAAAAATATAATTCTTGTTTCATAAATGAAAATTTGTATGAATATTTTTAATTTCAACTTTGATGATTGAAAAAACACACTTAAAACCAAAAACATTCATACTATTCTTCATAAATTATGAAAAAAATATACTTAAAAAAATTGTTAAATATTAACATATATAAATTTTAAAATTTAATTATATTATTTTTCCAATTGCAGTTCCCATGTTACAAAATGCATTATGAGTCACCATAACTATAAAACTGAAGAGAATTCAATAAAAATGCTGCGGAAATTGTTAAAAATTGAATAAATTTCAAAAAGAAAGAAGCATACGTAGTCCAAAGAGGAAATATTACTTTAAGAAATAAAAAAGAAAAGTAAAAGAATTTACCGCAAATGGTGTTTTCTGACATGTAAAAGGAAGAGCGAAAGTAAACCTCCTCTTTTTTTAATTATTAGCGTGACATGATTTATCCTGCTGCTTGTCTACAATCAAAAAGTAAATTAAATTTTTTATTAAATAAAACAAATAGTGTGTTCTGACGGGTAGCAGTAAAGAGTAAAAGTTTAATGTTACTTTTATTATGAGCGTGACGCGAAATGCTTTCTATTGTTTGTTTTATACTGTTGGGTTCCTGCATTTTGCAGTCATGAGGTATCGCCTGCAGCATACATATATTATAAGAGGAGTCATCATCACCATCAAATAAGGAGCATCCCCCAAGTCCTAATCGTGGGTACTGTGTATTTATTTTCCTCCTCCTTCTCCTCCCTTCTTCTGTGGCCCATCTGATAGCGTTGTAATTCCTGGTACAGGACTGAATTAGGACTTGCAGCTGATTTCTGGCCATTGAAACAGCTTGAGTTTTGTGAGATTTTGCAGGGGGGGGAAGAAAAAAAGAATTTGGGTACCGTTAGGATGGTGTAACATAGTACCTGATTAGATTTTTTGCAGAGAGACATAAATTAGAGCATAGAAAAGTGTAAGGGAGGCTGCATAATAGATTTGACATTAAGTCATGAATGAAGGAAGCAGCCTCAAGGTGGGATCTACTGCAACATGGTTGAACAGTTTGAGTCAACACCCAAATTCACACGTGGAAGGTGGTGATGGTGGGCAGTCTATGATGGGGGGATTTTCTACACAGCATTCACATGGATCCACCATTATTGATCACTCCTCAGCAGGTCAAGGGAGGGGTTTGTTAGATCTGCACTCTGATACAGCTAATAGCAGTGACCTTTTAGGTAGCAATAGATCTGATGGAGAACATCAACAGGATCATAACAGTGAGATGGTTTGGCAGAGCTCAAGGCTCAAGGCTGATATCCTTCAGCATCCTCTCTATGATCAGTTGTTGGATGCCCATGTTGCCTGTCTTAGGATTGCAACTCCTGTGGATCAGCTTCCCAAAATTGATGCACAGTTGGCTCAAACAAGGCATGTTGTGGCCAAGTATTCTGTTTTTGGAAGAAACCAGCTCTTGTCTGGAGAGGAGAAAGAGGAGCTAGATAGGTTTCTGGTCAGTGCATCTTTATATCCCTTCAATTTACATATTTTTTTAGAGGATTATGGTTGCGGTTGGCCAAATTTCAGTTTTTGGGTTTAACTTAAAACATCAATCTTTTTATTTGTGCCTGATAACTATTAGATGACACCCTTTTCCTTTAGCTCATGGACCACTTTTCATTGATTTGGTTTCCATGTCTAACAACTACAGACAGTGTGCTTATTTGGTTTCTATGTTTAATGACCAGAAATTTGTTACGGCTCGGCACTAGAATTTTTTTCTCCTGCTTTCCAAGTTGAAATTGTATATGCTTTCTTTTTTGTTATGAATTAAATGTACTGACAGGAATTTGGGTTGGCCCTAGAAGTTTTCTCTTCTCTAATTGAAATTCTGTCCGCTGCCTTCAAAAGCTCTGATTTATGAAATGCACTAACTGTAATTTGGGTTGGTCTAGTACCTTGTATTTCTGTTTTCATGGTTCAAATTCTATGCACCGTCTTCATGCTTATAAGATGCAATCAATTCACATCAGTTTGTGCTGGCCTTAGGCCTTGTTTCCCTGGTTTCCCAATTGAACTTTTATCATCTACATGTTTGTCAAGGAAATGAACCTATACTAGAATTTGGGCTGGCCTTGAAGACTTTGGTCTCCTGGTTTTACTTTTCTAATTGAAATCGGAAAGAAATGAAACAAGAAATAATTTGGGTTGACCTTAGACCTTGTTCTATGAGGTTTTCTTATTGAATTTCTAGGGGCTGTTTTCATCATTGTGAAGGAAATACAGAAACATTAATCTGGGTTTGTCATTTTTCCGAATTGAAATTCTATCCACAGTTCAATGTGGTGAATGAATTCGACAAACACTAAGTTCGGTTTGGCTTTCGATCTTCATTCATCTCCTGCTACATCCTAATCAACCTCTACTAACTGTCTTCATTCTTTCAATGGTTATGGGTGGAAACGTATAAGTCTAGATTTTAGCTTTGCCTAAAGAAATCTTAGAATGGAATATATCAGTTGAAGTAAAGCAGTTAAAACAGCTTTCTTGGTGATTTGTTCGGCATTTGCCCAAGTACCAACCATTGTGTTTTGGATCTTCGTAAGAGTATTTTTTGCATTTTATATCCACACTTGTTGCGCCACATCCTTAAGGTATATCTCGGGAACAATGCAAGATGGTTACGAGGACAGGTCTCGACTCTGATTGGGTGGATACCAAGGATACTTACATCATACTTGCATCTTAAGTTAGGGCTTTTCTGAGATATGGAAGCTTCAAAAACATCTATTCTTTGCTTCAAAATATGGGCTTTCCCTTGGCGAACTGATGGTGTAAACCATGTAAGCAACAATAGACTCGAGAAAGCTTCCGTTAATCCTCTTGAACTCAGCAAAACTGACAGAAATATTCAACTTGAGATCGCTTACTCAATGCTTTGAGTAATATGAAGTGCTTGGTAGCGGCCATTTTATCAAATGATTTTTCGCTTTCAGCTGATTGTGCTATATTATTGTCAAAGCTAGGTAGCCATGTTAACTGCATTTTACTGTAAAGCCCATATATACAAAACTTAGAATATTCACATCGTATAGAAACATGTAAAGACCTTATCTAAATTCCACAGAAAACCAATCATGTTGTCCAAAAACTTTGAGCCATATGTAACTGAAACTATGCTGTTCAAAAGCTATTTACAAAATCTTGTGAACATAACTAATGGACATAGAAAGTTCAACTTTGGTGTCTGGCCATTTTCAGAGGGAAAAAGATTTGTTTTTGACAGTATTGGCAAATTCTGACACTAGCCCAATATGTCAAGCTGACAAACACAAGTATTCACCTAAATGTGTTCTTTTGGATTATTCACCTAAAATAATACTCATAAATTTCTGGCTATTTGTTATTTCATTTCTTTCACAAAATATTCTACAAACCAATGAATTTCAACTCGTCGACTATTCGACTTGAATTTCTTTCATGGACTGCATCAAAAGATGATGCCAAGAAAGGACACCCTAGGACATTTACCTTGTGTGTATCCTCCTTCCAAGAACACCAGACAAAAAAGTTGGAAATTTCCCTTTCAATTTAATCATAAATTATATGAGGAATCAAAAAGAAAGGGCTGCTCCAAGAATGCCATTCTCCTTCTTGTATTCTGATAATGATTTACCGATTGTGATCTGAAACGTTGTTGCAGAAAACTTCAACACAATTCAACAGTACTTAAACTTTAAATATAGATCTAAGCTTCTTTAAATGTGAGATCCAGGTAACAAAATTATGTTGTCCGTAAAATTTGCATGCATGGAAGATATACAGTTACTGAACACTTACACAAGATTTAAGTCTATGACTTCCATTTCTAAATATAAAGTTTAGGCCATCTTGTAGGAATGGTAAGCAATGTTGTAATACATACTAAGGGATGGTAAACGATGTTTTGATATTAGTTTGAAATGTTTTGGAATTTGATCTGAGATAAATAATTCACTTCACGCAATCAAATCTAAAAATATTTCAATGGAAATTTTATGTCTCTAAATCCGTTCAAACTTTTCTTCCATAATTAATTAAAATTGGAGCAGACAATTGTCATAATAATATCAGAATATGATGCACTTCCCTGACTACCAAATGTAAAAAATGCATCTCATCTGTCCCAATCTGAAAATACAAGCCACATTTAATAGTGCTGACAGTGCCCAAAGGCAGTTGTATAAAGTATGATCTACAACATAAAACATGATAAATAACTTGAAGTCAAATGGCACATAAATTGCAAAAATTCATTCACATAAATGTGCTAGGCTTATTTGAAATCTATGTACTTGTCTAACTGATCTTGCACAGGTCGTGTTTCTGCCTAAGTGATATTGTACATGTAATTTGGCTACTAAAGCTCGTGCAGCTACGCTCTCAATCAGCAGATGCTATGGAGAGCCTGTGAAGAATGTATATGGAATAAGCAATATTTTGAGGCCCGTAACTTTCCAAGGCCTTCCTGAGTAGCAAAGAAACTTGTGTCATTTTCAGAACTCATAATTAGTGCTGATACTCCCGCCTTCCACACAATCCAGTAATCACTATCTCATCAATTTCGTCCTCGGGTTGCGTGTGGAAACAGGCACGCCTTAGTGGACCAGTCACCATCAATAATATATAGTACGTTATAGCAACGGAAATTCCCAAAGAGGCCGAAACAACTTGTGTACGGGACGGCGTACACGGACTCCAAGCTCTCTGGAAGCTCTCCAGATGAATCCACACCTTACATTGTCTGTCCGTTCGCTTTAGAGAACGGCTCCCACGTAACCACCCCCCCCTAACGTGACACCTTAACTAAAAGCCTACAACACCCAAAACCCTAATCAGGATTCCGATTTTCCTTTGCCTAAAACTGATAATAACGGGAAAAAGTGTTAGTGTCTGAAAGCACTGTTACTGCTGGTTGCCAGCAGTAGTATTAGTAAGATAGTACTGCAGAAGGGCCCCCATAACTTATGTGCTTTATTAATGTGGTCCTCCACTGCCATCTTTATCTCTCACTGTACTGCTCTTCATCAATTAATAATCGTCACACAGCCTACCACTAATATACATATACCGATCCGAACAGTAAATTTCTTACGACTGTGAGAAAGAATCTTTTATCTTGGAGCTATTTTTTTTTGTTTTTATATATTGTAGAATCTTTTATCTTGGAGCTATTTTTTTTTGTTTTTATATATTGTGTACAGTTTTTTGTTTCGTTTTGTTTTGTTTGAGCTGTACTGAATGGCATTATTGTTTGTGTAGGCGCAATATGTGGTGTTATTATCGTCGTTCAAAGAACAGCTTCAGCAGCACGTACGGGTTCATGCCATGGAAGCTGTCATGGCCTGCTGGGAGCTCGAACAGTCTCTGCTTAGCCTTACAGGTATTTATCTATTGTCGCTGCTTTAACATTTCTTGTACAAAATCATTAATGTCATGCTTGTCTGTGCTATGCGACAAAAATAATACACAGCGTATCTGCTAAGACATTAAAAGATGCTCTCAGTAGGTATATAGGTATACATATTACAATAAAGCATTCATATAAAATTTTAGCCGGCGAGGAATATAAAAATAAGCAATCTTGCCCAGGCTTACTTTGATAGATACGCTGTGATTATCGGTACAACTGCCATTGTATTTTATAATGTAGTCATACAACAAGAAATAATTATGAGCGTATAGAATATTCGAACTTCGACGAATTCGCATTTTGTAAGGCCAAGAGAGTTTTATCAAAACACTACGTCGTTGTTAAAAGATTTATCCGTTAATATCCCGGAATAGTTAGGAAAGTAATGAAAAATAATGAAAAAATAGCATTGCACCATATTTCCTTTGGTAGATAGAATTAGCAGTGCTATCCAATAGTCTCACCATGTGATGGTAACAGATCTCATCAATATTTCATATGGCGCATCTAACATTCAATCATCTAGTCTACAAATTTTCAAGTTAATAGACTGAAAATTTTATGTCTTTAATTCAATCATTTAGTTCATACAAATAAAATGTGCTGGAATTCAGATCATCTCGATACAAAGTTTAGACTATGAAAATTGAATGGAATACAATATTCACGTAGAGTCAAATAAGAAAATAGACAATATTTCAAGTGAGTTGAAAACTGTTTTATTCTATATAAGTTCATATTCATGTAGATTTATTTATGTGTCTAGGTATATAAAATATGATGTCAATTCTTCTAGTAACAATTTGGATAAAAAGTATATAGCAAATTATATAATAATAGTTAATTTATTGTGATTAAAAAATTAAAAAAATTATTTAATTTTAATTGTCTTTATAAAATTAAATTTAAGTAAAAATTCATCGTCAATAAAATATTAATTTATTTATTTTAATTTTCAATTTATTTATTTTTATTAAATTGAAGCAATAAAATCATATATTATATATATGTGTTACCAACCAATGTTTAAGACATTTACATAAAACAATTAAAATCTATACACATTTTCAATTTTTTATATCTTCCCCAATAATTAATTTTACATTACAATCAAATATTTTTATAATATTGCACCTATTCAACCAATAAGTTGGAGGAAAAGGAATTATAAAGTAATAAAATAAGAAAATTGTCCTCTCAAAATATGTAAGAGGAATATTATATGTATGTATGTCTATATCTATGTATATATAGATATATCAATATACATATATACATATACATATACACATATATAAATTATAATGTTTAAAGGTCTGTTATGGTGTGGAACTTAGGAGTTGTGTAGATTATAAATATTCAACTAGAATAAATTAAAATCTTACTCATTAATATTTTCTTTTTGTTATCTAATTCTTATTATTATAAATAACATCTTTTAATATAATGATTTAGAAAACATAAATTACATATTTATATACCAAACACACTAAAAGTGCATAAAATATGTTAGATCGTAATCCTTTAAATATAATCTAGTGTTTCAATTGCTTCTTAATAAATTATATTTTATATTCTAATTAAAAAAAAAAAACTCTATAAAAGAGTCATAGAGCCTAAATACTACAACCACATATGTCTTTGTAACTACATACTTTTTATGGAGGCATACTAACAAATTTCTATTTGTAAACATTATATTCACTATTTCTTTAGATATTTCTTTACTAATAGAAGTTTAAACAAACTTACTTTACACAACCTAGAATTTAGGTAGGTGTTGTTTTTAATTCTAAATTTAGATGTAGAGATTGAAAAATAATAACACAAAACATGTATTCTCTAAGTGATATCATTGCATTCCACTTTACTTAAAAATTAAATTGATCTAATTCTTTTACTAGCTAAATGTTAAATTTTGAACTCAAGACATTAATTTTAAGATAGATAATTACCATTCCATCAATAATCTCATTTATGTACAAAAATGATAATAATATCTTTATTATAAAATAAGAATATTACCTTTAGCCATTGAACATTGATCATTAAGAAAATTTGTTGCATTCATATAATATAGTTAGTTAAAAATTAAAATTTCATTTAAACTATTAAACATAAAAAAGACACAATTATGAATATATAGAACCTCATATCTTGATATGAAACACAATGTCTCAAATTTATTATAAAAAATAATAGGATTAAAGATTAACATATCATAAGGGTTGGGAAGTATTACAATATGTTGGAGACTTTAAAGTATAGAGCTTCCCCAAAAATGATTGTCGAAACAATTAATTTTTGAAAGATTAATTAGAACTTATAAAAATCTAGTACTCTTTTAGTCCATTTCAACTAGAAAAAATAAAAAATATATGGTATTATATAAGAAAAAATTTAAAGGACACAAAGCATAGAACATTGTGCTAATACAAAAGAATTAAAAGAGGAATCAAAGGATATAATACACTATCTCTTAAATTTACTTGTTGAGGAGACTCTAAAGAAAAGCATAGGCTCCACAACGATCTATCACATTTTAAGCCCTTATAAAAAGTAAATAGTTAAGTTATAAAAGTGGCTGTTATATCTTCAAGTATGGAATATAGAATAATATTTAGTATTATATCCCAAATTTTTAAAGACAAGCATTGTAACATGTACATAAATGTCTAATAGAAAAAGTAAGCATTTAATGCTAGTTGTTATGTAATGTTTTTTTTTTTTTCATCTTCATAATCTAGAATAATATATTTAATATGGTACTATTACTTCCACACTTACTCAAGATGTAGACCAGTAAAATAAAGTACAAAAAATTAAAAAATATAGAAGATAAAAAAAGCCTCTTGATTATAAGAGAAGGCTCTTATTTGAAAAATGATGTCTAGGCTCTCACATTAAGAACCACCATTATCTTTATCTTTATATAAAGACAATAATTATCAATTACAATAGCTTGGTAAAGTATTATTGAGTAATTAGTATTTATGGTAATAAAAGTAAACCTTTTGTTGTAATTTTATATTATCTCCATAGTTACTTGAAGATTATTTCAAACCCTCTCATAGAATTGATGTTTACATTGTCCATATCACCTCAAAATTTTAAGGTGTATACTATGATTTAATCAAATATAAGTAAAAGAATAAAAATTGAAGATAAAAGAACATGGGTCAAGTATTCATAAGTAGTTATGAAAGTGAAGGTAAGGGAGATGGTAATGATGATGTAGTCATTTAAGTGAAGGCAAGGGAGATGGTAATGTCACTTACCGATCTAATTGTTTCAAACCTTAAAATAATGAATGTAAATTGGTCCCTCTATTAAATGAAACTAAAGATTGTGATTGGAGTAACACAAACAATAAAAATAATACTCTATAATAAACTTATACAAATAAATATGCTATGGCTTAACCCATTAATTGCTAAATATAAACTAGTTATAACTAAAAGTCTCTAAAATTATGAATATATATTCATACGAAAAATATTTAATTATTAAATTATTAAAATGTTACAATAACTTTTTAAGATTAATTTTTATTTTCTTTTAGAAAAATGTGAAAGATAATTTATTAAAATAATATAAATATATTATAATAGATAAGATTTTCAAATGGAGAATCATAATTAAAATAAGAAAAGAAAAAATCAAAAAAAAAAAATCACTATTTTGAAATCAACATAATTTAAAATAATACAAACAACCATAATCACTGAATAAATGAAACCCCTTATTTCCTTTAATCTAATAATTATCATATTTTCTTATATGAATTTATCTAATTCACACAACAACTACTATTGAAAATCAATTCTAGTCTCTAATTCAAGTAACTAATCCATCTGACGCACACAAAGAGAAAAAGCATATTAATAACGCATAATGGATGAGAGCCTATCATCTTGAGAACAGCTTAAACAACGGACTAATCCATCTCATATGCACAAAGAACAACCCATGATAAGAATGTCCAATACAAAAAGTTAAAACTATATCGATTTTCAGAACCTAACCAACTGATACATTAGGCCCTATGTATGGGCTCCTTAGTTTAGTTTCAGTTTCAATTTTCTAGCCTTATTAATTAGGAAAAAAGTTTATAGCCTTATTAATTATATATTTGCCAGCCATAATAATTATACCTTCTTCCAGACCCAAAAATAGTGAATTTATCATTGCATATTGGTATTGGGTAGTATAACAATAACTGCATACGTTCAAATTTTTACATGATTATAGCTTTTCATTGATCTTTATGAATATCATGCATTGGCGAGTCTTGTAGAAATTTAACACGTTTAACTTTCATGGGGTTGAATATAGCTATATTACTTTCTTGTTGCAGGAGTATCGCCTGGGGAAGGAACAGGAGCAACCATGTCCGATGATGAAGATGACCAGGCAGACAGTGAGGCTAATCTATTTGATTTAGCTTTAGATGGACAAGATGGAATAGGGCCATTTGGGCCATTGATTCCCACAGAGAACGAGCGTTCTTTGATGGAGAGAGTGAGGTTGGAGCTCAAGCATGAATTGAAGCAGGTCAGTTCTTATCACCTTTACTGCTGGCTAGTTGGTATGAATGTACATGTTGATAAAGCTCTTTGCCATATACAGACTGACATATAAGACTTCACTAATATAATGATGATAAATTGAACTAGAGCATTAGCTTTTATGTTTCTCAGTAAAAATAGAACTGAATGAAGCATGGAGTAGCTGTGCGAGGGAAAAAGGAATACTATAAATTGTATTAAAATGTCACTTGGTTCTGATAGCCGTTACCAGACCTAAACTATAAGAATTAGATGGTGCATTTGACATGGAGACCATATGTGATCTTCTTTATTAACAAAGCCCATAGACATTGTGACATGTCTAGACAATGGACTCCTCCATATCTTTCCATCCCTTTGTTCCTCACTTTGAATATTTTAGTCTGCAGGTTTGGTTAGGCTCTCACAAAAGTTACAATATGGAGTTCTAGTGTATGCATTTTTTGATAAAGGAAAAAGTCAAGGCGGGCTGATTACATTTTCTACCTATTATTTTGGGGGCTCGTCTCGCATTTTTTCCTATTTTATAAAGTATGAAATCTTGGATGATGGATAAATCTAACCTTTATAAGAAATTTGAAATTGTGGAGATGAGAAACAAGCACAATGAACAATATTCAATATTGTATTTAGACAACTCAAATTACAATGAGTACAAAGCCTTACATATATGTAGACAAGGAAGAGGCAATCCACCTATGATGTGGATTGACAAGTGCCCCATGAAGTGGCACAAATGAGCAAACAAGTGTCCTATAGGTGTCAACCTTAGGATCACTAAGAATATGCAAACCAACAACTTATTTGATAAAGTCATCAACCTTGATGCCAAGTGTTGAGACCTTTGAGGTGAGATAGAAAGTCTTCCAACCTCAAAAAGGTAGCACATGAGATTTACCAAATAACTTGGTAACCTCTAGAGGCTCAAAGGTTGCACATTCAGTTAGACAAGATGTTGTCTAACCTCATCAACCTAAGTACACTTAAATATAGTGAATAGATAAATTATTCACTCTATCAAATGGAATAAAGTTGGCTTCCTCATAGTAATAATATGTTTATACATTTTAATAAGATGTTTGGAAAACTAATAACTCCACTTGTGCATATTGTACCAAATATTTATTTTATTGTACCAATAAAATAATGTATTTATCACAATTTTCTCATCTCAAACTCTTGAGTCATTTCCTCTTAAATTTTTTTCATTAGATCTTTACATTTTCTTGTATAAATAAGATAATTAACATAAATACATACAAAATGATCTCCAATATAGCCTTTATGGCATAACCTTGAATCATCTATTATTTCTTTTATGCACTGGGTGGTTCTAGCTTTAGCGAAATATTTAATTTATGTCATTGCCACCTTTCCTACAATATAAGTATTAGAAAATAGGAAGATCTAGAAGATAAGAAACAAGCACATGAACAATGCATAAAATTGTATTTAGCTTAGTTTTGACAATGAGCTCAAACCCTCATTATAAAGAATGAGGATGAGAAAGTACATGCCACAAGTTAGGCAATCACATGCCATGGATTGAGAAGAGGATTGAATGAGGATGAGCAAACACATTCCATGGATTGAGGAGAGGACTCGTCATCCTACAGTGGTGCTTGTTTCTTATTTGCTTAAGGGGGGGTGTTAGTGTATTATATTCTAGTTAGGCTAACTTAAAGCCTAGTTAGGTGTTGGAGTTGACCCTTGACTCATTTCCCATGAGGTTTCAATGGTGTGAGGTATCTTGAGAGGTATCCAATCCCTCTCAACACCTCTCCCTTGCATTGAGGTTTCAAGGATGTTAGTGTATTCTAATACAATATAAGTATTAGAAAATAGGAAGATCTAGAAGATGAGAAACAAGCACATGAACAATGCATAAAATTGTTTTTAGCTTAGTTTTGACAATGAGATCAAACCCTCATTATAAAGATTGAGGATGAACAAATACATGCCGCAAGATTAGGAAATCACATGCCATGGATGGAGGAGAGGACTCATCATCCTGTAGTGGTGGTGAGTTGCTCTCCTCAATGCAAGAAAGAGGTGTCGAGAGGGATTGGATACCTCTCAAGATACCTCAACATCCTTGAAACCTCATGGGAAATGGGTCAAGGGTCAACTCCAACACCTAAATAGGATTTAAGTTAGCCTAACTAGAGTAGAATACACTAACACCTCCCCTTAAACACAGCTTAGGTGGGTATGGAGAAATGGGTCCCGACTACTAGCCATGTTAGGCACCCATGTACAAAATTTTCTTATAAGGTGGAGTAAAGGAGAAAACCCATGTGGAAAAAAAAAAACTCCTCTCTAGAAAGAGAAACAAAATGCATGAAAACGAAAATAAGTGAAGAAGGAGGACTTGTATCATGACCCCCCTAGGACAACTTTTGTCACATGTGTACAATAAATTTCCCCAAAATAGGAGATACAAAGAGAGACTTGGAAGCCACCCATCAGATATGTTGTAGTGCATGTAGATGCTCAATGAAGTATATTGAAGAGAATCCATGAACATTGAACCACATTTCTCCCCTTAGGAAGAAGGTGAACTACAAAAGTGTGCAAATAATCTCCCCATTCCTGATAGGAACATACAAAAACAAGTATAAAGCTCTCTAAATTATGCACAAGATTCAAAGACATAGATGATGCCCATGATGTCTCTGTAGAATGCTCAATGATCTCCAAGCCAAAGATGATCTGTGACAAAGATTCGGGAATAGGGACCACAAGGATCATAGATGTATGGTGATAACTAGAACCATAAGAATTTGATACTGTCACTATAGAAGCTGAAGTAGGAAAGGCATGAGCAATAATATCTGAAGAAGACAACGCTGATGCAACTTCAATGAAGCTGACATTGAAAAGAAGATGAATTTCCTCAATAGTGCCATCCAAATCAACAAGATGGGATTCTACGAAAAGACACGAAATGTCAAGTAGATATACATCCCAAAATGGTGGATCTGGAAAGACGATAGTAGTAGGTTATTTTGCAATCTCACAAAGTAGTGAAAAGATAGTGTGAGAGAAATGAGGACAAAATTCATCCTCATGTTGAGTGCTCCCACAATATGTACACTTGACTATACAGCATGTAGACATGGTCTAAATGTGCAAAAGATCAAATGCAAAAATCCCCTTGAAACTGTTGAAAGAGAGACCCCCCTAGATTTTGGTACTTTATAACTTAGTGCATTTTATAAAATAAATTTGACCAATACATGGAGCATGAGCAAGATATCTAAAGAAGACAAGGCTGATGCAACTTCAATGAAGAAGAATATCTTAGGAAAGGCATGAGCAAGAATATCTGAAGAAGACAAGGCTGATGCAACTTCAATGAAGCTGACATTGAAAAGAAGATGAATTTCCTCAATAGTGCCATCCAAATCAACAAGATGGGATTCTACGAAAAGACACGAAATGTCAAGTAGATATACATCCCAAAATGGTGGATCTGGAAAGACGATAGTAGTAGGCTATTTTGCAATCTCACAAAGTAGTGAAAAGATAGTGTGAGAGAAATGAGGACAAAATTCATCCTCATGTTGAGTGCTCCCACAATATGTACACTTGACTATACAACATGTAGACATGGTCTAAATGTGCAAAAGATCAAATGCAAAAATCCCCCCTGAAACTGTTGAAAGAGAGACCCCCCTAGATTTTGGTACTTTATAACTTAGTGCATTTTACAAAATAAATTTGACCAATACATGGAGCATGAGCAAGAATATCTAAAGAAGACAAGGCTGATGCAACTTCAATAAAGAAGAATATCTTAGGAAAGGCATGAGCAAGAATATCTGAAGAAGACAAGGCTGATGCAACTTCAATGAAGCTGACATTGAAAAGAAGATGAATTTCCTCAATAGTGCCATCCAAATCAACAAGATGGGATTCTACGAAAAGACACGAAATGTCAGGTAGATATACATCCCAAAATGGTGGATCTGGAAAGACGATAGTAGTAGGCTGTTTTGCAATCTCACAAAGTAGTGAAAAGATAGTGTGAGAGAAATGAGGACAAAATTCATCCTCATGTTGAGTGCTCCCACAATATGTACACTTGACTATGCAACATGTAGACATGGTCTAAATGTGCAAAAGATCAAATGCAAAAATCCTCCTTGAAACTGTTGAAAGAGAGACCCCTCCAGATATTGGTACTTTATAACTTAGTCCATTTTACAAAATAAATTTGACCAATACATGGAGAATGAAAAACCATTCACTTTTGCAAAAAAATGGTACTCAATTTCAAAGTATCGAGCAAAAGTTATTAAACAGTTAATTTCCTACAAAAATGGCCTAATTTAATTAACTGCACTTGAAAAGCAAAAAATAAACCTATTAAAAAGACGAATAGAATGTGTAACTTTATATATTAACTTTATATGTTAGCATTAGATGCTAACTTTATATGCTAACTTTATATGTTACATTTAATAGTGACTACTATGAAAGTCACGTAATCTTGCTGCACATACAATTTTTCCCAAAATAGTAAATACCCCTTACAAATATGACCACAACAAATGAGCATAAATCTCAGTGTGTTCCTGGTCAACAATTAGGAGGAGAACAAATGAGTTGCACTTTCAAAAAGGCGCCTCTATCCACCTTCAAAATTGTGGCTTCTGAGAAGAAAATCGGAACTCCAATCGTACCTTACACGGACTCTGCACAGAGACGAGCATCCAAAGAGAGGTTTCCCATATTTCAACAAAAGAAATTGTGAACCCTGCAACAGATATTCACGCCTATTCACACACAAAGATCATGAATGTCAGGTCAATCGAATACTTCTTTAGGTGAATCACAGATCTCAGCTAATTCACGCCTGGTAAGGCATGCAAAAAAAAATTAGGAAAACAACGTGGAGTGGATTTGAATTGAGCGAGCCTTCACACCAAAGAGTCCACCAAAGATTCCACCGATGGTAAGAGTCTTTGCACTAACACAGGTGGTATTCAAATAGTGCCTTTGTGAGGCACAACGCCTCTCAGTGGCGTCCAAACGCCTATGACTAGCATCCAAAAGAAGTTCGCTTGCATAATGCAAATCATTCCACTATTTTTCCTACCTTGTTGCACGTCGACCTGCAAATTTAGCCAGAATTCGTCAATTCAAGCCGTTGAATGGTCGCGTGAGCTCTCAGGATTGACAACAGAAATGTGGCACCTCAAACTCTTCATGCAAATTGATAACACCTAGTAATGGAGATCAAACTAAATACAACAAATTGGTTCACTTATTGACCTGAAACTATCTCCTCCTAAGCTCTGATACCATATTAGAAACTAGGAAGATCTAGAAGATAAGAAACAAGCACATGAACAATGCATACAATTGTATTTAGCTTAGTTTTGACAATGAGCTCAAACCCTCATTATAAAGAATGAGGATGAACAAATCCATGCCACAAGATTAGGCAATCACATGCTATGGATTGAGGAGAGGACTGAATGAGGATGAGCAAACGCATGCCATGGATTGAGGAGATGACTCCTCATCTTGTGGTGGTGGCGAGTTGCTCTCCTCAATGCAAGGGAGAGGTGTCGAGAGGGATTGGACACCTCTCAAGATACCTCAACATCCTTGTCACCTCATGGGAAATGAGTCAATGGTCAACTCCAACACCTAACTAGGCTTTAAGTTAGCCTAACTAGAGTAGAATACACTAACAATAAGACTAATTATATATTTCAGTTTTTTGTAGTAGTTATATTAAAAGAAAACTTTATTGCCATCTAATACTCATAATATATTGTATCTTGATTCTATTAGATGAGAATCATGAATATATGTTGTTTTACCTTGCTATATTTTTACAACAACCGTATCATTTCCTATAGCAGTAACTTCTTTGTCATTCTTCAATTTCACTTAACTTTTCATTATTTCATCTAGATTGAAAAATATATTATGAAACCTATTCATGTAAGTAGAGAAACCACTATCCAAAAAACACATATCTATAAGAGATTTTTTGGTAAGGTACATGAGAAGAATGTTGATTATTAAAAAAAATTGAATTTTATGTGTAGTTGTCCATTGAATTATTTAAATCAACTTTCTCTTTTCTACACTAAGACTCAATGACCATAACATTGTCAATACCAGCATTAATGTTTGTATGATCCTTACTAAAGATTCTTCCTCATGTCCTCTTCCTCTACCACATCCTCTACTAGTAGAAGGCTCTTTGTGAGTTATTTTTTGTTGATTTAAAGAGGGTGGAGTTTTCTCTTGACTTGTATCTTCAATATTCATTGGAGACTAAAAAAATTACACCAATGTTTCTATAGAATGTTGTGCACACTTCTCAATGTGTGATTATAATGATCCTACAAACTCCATTATGCTCGATTGAGATAAATATTTTCTTTCTTCAATGACTATAACCACTAGATTGTAACTTAAAATAAGATATATTAATAAATTCTCTTGTATTTTATGTGCAATAATGCCCCCCCTTGGAGACCAAGATGATCAACAATATTTTGAGTTCTTGTAAAAATCTCTTGAACATAGTCAAATTATTTCATTCTTAAATTTTCAAACACTATTCTATAGGTTTAAAGACAAAAGAATCTTACCTTATTAGATCCTTGATAAAAAAATTTAAAGCTATCTTAAATATCCTTCAATTTTCTCATATTGGAGAGTTAGTTAAATATTGAAACTTTATTGTAGATTATATTACAAATAATGCCTTGTCCTTTCTCTTATTTTCTTTTAATATTTTATGGGCTATCATAAAATTGAATTCTCGTCAATTTATAGGCTCAACATATCCTTATTCTACTAATTCCTAGGATCTTGAGATGATAACAAGGCATTAATTTTAATGCTCTCATATCTAGATTTTTTTCCTTTTGAATTGAGGAATTTGGAAAGATGTTTGCCATTATTCTTTTAAAAAAATGTAGGATATAAATATTTTTTACATTTATCTACTCAAAGTTCTTTACAACATGACTAATAATTTTGGAACCACAATTTTGATACCAAATGTAGGAAAAATAAAAAATATTTCTAGACACTTATGCTATAAAAATATAATGAAGAAAATAATAAATATAGTTTACCAATTAAAAAGAAATATAAAATAAATAACTTCTATAATAGATACAAAACATCTTAAATTTCTTCCCTATGTATAGATTAGGGGAATTTATAGCAAGATTCCTATTTTTACAACAAAGACTTGTCCTTTTTCTAAGAATTATAGAAATGAAAGTAGAACATGCAACGTGTTTAATCAAGAAGTAAACTATTGGAAATTAAGAAGAAGACATTATAAATTAAGAAGAAAACAAGGGTATGTACAATGGTTGGTTGATTTTAAAAAATAAAAATAAAATTATTCTATTTAATTTTATAATTAACATCAATTTTTATGATGAAATCAAATGTTGAGTCAATAATCATTATTTAGTATGATTAGAATTTTAATGTTATACCCAACATATATTAGGGATGGGGAAAAGACTCAATGTTTAAGATGAGAATAATAATAAAAAAAATACATAAAATTAAATTTATAAGTTCAATTTATATATTGTAAATACGATATATCTTATAAATAAAAAATAAATTTATGACACAACTTAACATTCCCTAAATATTTATCCCTAAAGATGTCCTTTTATTATTTTTATGATTAACATCTATTATAATTATTAAAAAATAGAAAAAACATTTATTAATTAAATATAAACATTGCCATCCCATACTTCAAATATTTTTTTATGATGATTGTCAATGTTAAGAGATAACTTTTGCTATTATAAGAGGGAAGTATTGTGATACTAAATCTACCAAATTCTTTCTACACATCACAATTAAAATATTTATTTGTTTGTATCTTTTATACAATCTTAATAACATCTTTAAATTGATCAAAACTCTCTCATAAAATTATACTTTGTTATCAAGCTAAAATTTACACACAATATAAATACAATCTCATTTCTAATCGATCAAATACTGGAAATACATTTTATAATTGAGTTGAAAAGTTTTTTTCTCCTATAATTAATCAAATGCAATATTTTTACTAAACTCATAATCACATACCATCACCACCATTTTTAATTTTCATTAAATCATTAATGAAAATAAAAAAGTTAATATTTTACTTATAAATTATTATAAAATTTAGTGGAAGATATAACCTAAATATTAAATAATAAAACTAATGTAAAAAAAATATGGTTATATAAAATCCATTGAAAATATATTTATATTTTAAAACTATTGCTTTTGCTCCCTAAAGTTAAAAAAATATTAAATTAAATTTTTATCCTTTTATAAGAATTTTTGAAAAACACATAAAAACATGTCTAATATAATATTGTATTCTTTCAATTTTCAAAAAATGTAAGGTCTTATCATTCTCCATAAACAAACTGAAATAAAGTTCTTTAGCATTCTTATTATGTAAGAAGAATTTGTTGGACAATTTGATTTGGGCCATTTGATTAGATATGTTCCTTTTGGATCTACGCTCAAATCTTCACATAAAATAGAGATGGTAAATGGTCTCTTTCTCTATTTTTTTTAATTAACTTTCATGGTTCTTCTTGTGGCACCACGAGTAATGTGGGGATTGGTAGAGTTGGATGGGATAGTGTTGGATTGGTTTATTTCTTTTTTTCTACTACTACAATATTTGATACTAACAACCAGATGGAGGCTTGGGTTCTCTGTGGCTCTAGAGAAAACTTTTAAGTAGGGTTGGAAGAATATAATTGGTGAGATGGATTTTAGGATTTTGTTCTTCCTTCTAAATGATGGAAGGTCTCAAGAGTATTTTTGGAGGTTGGTTGGCTTCTTATGTTGACTAAATTCTTCTTTGCAAAATTTTGAGTCTATATCTTCTGTTCATATCCCTAGTGAATGAAATGTTGTTGTGGATTATTTGCTCAAATGGGCCTCTACTGTTAATTGCACTTAAAAGGTTACAGATTGGGAATCCTCTTCCTCTACTCATTTTTTTGTAGTTTCTTTAGCTCTTTCAGCTCCTTCAACTCCTTCATAATGATTTGATTTGATTTGACTAGTTTTTCTTCTTAGAATATTTTATTTTATTGATTTAATGGTCTCTTCTAGATCATGAAGGTGGTGAATTTGGAATAATTTTTTTTTGGCCCAAGTGTAACTTCTTTGTTTGGCTTTTATGTCAGAATAAATGTCTTACTTAGGATAACATCAAAAAGAGTGGATTTCATGGACCCTCTAAGTGTGTCCTTTGTGGAATCCATGAGGAAGATGTTTCTCATCTTTTCTTTCAATGACCCTTTTCTATGAGTATTTGGCAGCAGTGGTGGTATTGCTGGAATCAACCCTTTATTCATGCTACCTCCTTATCAAAATTTTGGGAGCTAGTTTGGGGCGTCCTCCTAATTTTGCTTCTTTTGTTTGCTAGTTGCCTAGGATAGTGGCCCTTTATTTCTCCTTTTGCAAATTTGGTTGGAGAGGAATCATCATATTTTCCAAGGATATCAAAGCCTCATTGAGTATATTTGACACACTATCTTACTTTCTTTGATATTTTGATTGTGAAGGAGTTAGAGTTGGGCTCTTTGAATGGCTTAGCCTCTTCTAGTTTTCAAGTTAGACCTTCTTTTGAAGTTAATAGATCTGACAAATGGTGTCTTCCCCCTATGGGTGTATTAAAAAAAAATACTAATGGTTCTTTTAGGGGTAATCTTGGTGTTGCATGAATTGGCAGTCTTGGACATGATAGTGTTGGTTTAGATATATTTTTCTTCTCTATTGCTATTGGGTTTGGTACTAATAATTAGATGGAAGCTCATGCTCTTCTTGTTGCTTTAGAGAAAGCTTGTGATTTGGGTTGGAACATTGTTATTTGTGAGTTGGATTCTATGATTTTAGTGTCTCTTTTGAATAAGGAAACTTCTGATGACTTTTCTTGGCAATTGGCATTCATGGTGGTTCAGATTTGAAATCTTTCTGTCCACTTTCATTTTGTTTCCTTTGTTCACATTCCTTAGGAATGGAATTTTGCTACTGATTGTCTAGCTAAATGGGCTTCTACTACTCATCGAGAATGGAATGCTTCTGCCTAGGGTTCATTATCCCCTGAACAAGCTACTCATTTTCTTCATCTTCTTCAAAATGAACCTATGATCATGGTTTATTCATCCTAAGCTTTACTAGTTTTCTTGGTTCTTGGTGGTGGTGTATTGGTGGAAAACCACTTTGGTTTTTCCTAATCTTATTTTCCATGGCCGCTATTGTTGTTTGGAAATCTCTCTGTATTCTTCTAAGACTAATTGATTAATATATTTTTACCCTTTTTGCTAAAAAAAAATTGTGATAAAACTCCTTAAATTTTTGCCTTTTAGACTTTATTTACAACTATTACTGTTTTTTTTTTTTATATATATAATTTTCTATACTTAATAAATATATTTATCTTTTTAAAAAGTAAATAACTTAACGAACATCTCTAATAACAAGAATACTAATCCAACACCCAAAAAAAACCTTAAACTGTGTACTTGAATTATTTTATCTTTATTATTAAGTTGTTCGTGGCATGTGTCTATCGTACTATTCAAATTTACAAAGTAGTCTGCTCTGCTCTGGTTTAAGTATAGAGAGAAGAAGATACTGAGTATATGAAGATTGGTTTTGAAGGGATATAGATCAAGAATTGAAGACATAAGAGAGGAGATTCTTAGAAAGCGTAGAGCAGGCAAATTACCTGGTGACACAACTACGGTGCTCAAGACATGGTGGCAAGCTCATTCAAAATGGCCTTATCCAACGGTAAAACTAAGCAGTCACATTATTTTTTGAATCTATACTGTTTAAAGGTTATTTTTGGATCCAAATCTTTGATAGTGAGCGTATGAATCCTTGTTCAGGAAGACGAGAAGTCAAGGTTGGTACAGGAAACAGGACTTCAGCTGAAGCAAATCAATAACTGGTTCATCAATCAAAGAAAGCGCAATTGGCACAGCAATCCTTCTTCTTCTACAGCTTCAAACTCCAAGCGCAAGAGGTATATATACATATGCAAGGAAAACTGAATGAATCGAAGATTATGATGATACTGGCTATAAGTAAAATAACTACAGTAATATATAATCATGGAGTATAATTATCTTATTTTTATTTTGTAAAAATTTACATTTTAATCATTAAATTATTTAATAATACAGAATTGCTTTTTAATCATCCCATTTTTACTATAAAGAAGTAATAAATTAACAATATATCCATTATTTAAACTTTTCTGAAATGAAAATGAAAATATAACAATATATCATTTAATAAGATTGTTTTTGGTTTCGTTCTGTGTGTTTTTTGCATCGATGTTTCAGATCACATTCAGGATGGACTTTCCTCTTCCTGATGATGAATCACTAAATATGATCAAAACGTCCATAAAAAACAAAACACATGCAACGAATCCAAAAACAATCTTATTATCTCAACATGTACTATAGAAAATTAATACCAAACATATAACTCTTCCTTCAAAAATAACATAATCATTTTAGATTCAGATGTTATTGTTGTAATGTACCATGTTGCACACAAATGTGTAGTAGTTTCTTGTATATGGATATGGCACAGAGCAAGCTGTAGTTGGTTGTATATAGTCTATTATATATGGGAATTCTTACCATTACAAGTACAGTACAATTCATTTAAACAAATTTATAACATTTGAGTAGTTACTAAAAGCAAGAACACTGACTTTTTTTTTGTCCCCACAATATGTATTGCAGGTAATGGCCTTATTGAAGTTTTAAAATACATAGATATTGCACATCCTCCCCAGAGAAATAGAGGACGAATCTGGTAAAATTGTAATACTGTCATTGTACAAATCCTAGTTCAAGCTTGCCTAAGAAATCTTAGGTTTATACCACAAAACTTTGCTTAAAAGAGTTTGATCTGGAATGATCAAATCCGCTGTATATGGTTAGTTCAGTTGAGAGATCTTCTCGAATAATGGAAAAGAAAAGCACAGGTCTCCCAGAGCACCCAGAGGAAGTTACAGAGTAACATCGAGTATAACGTGTATATATAATACATAATATATCAGATCCATAGCCGGAGCAAAAAAATTGTTATATGCGTTAATATGGCTTGATTATATTTCGTTGCATCTAAGCATTATTTTATGTCATAGTATGTGCATCACAGCTTCTATTTTAACCATATGCCATATGTATTGGGAGGATTTAGTGAACATCTGCTAGCTCATATAGGAGATAATTTAGAGCCTTTTTAATCATTTGCAAACGATGTTGAATGTACACAATTTTATCCTCTGCAATGCCGGCGAGGTAATTGTTTCAGCTGCTTTCTATTAGATATATTGGTTAGCAAGTGTTTTTTTCAGCTCATAAGGATTTCTACTACTGTGGTTGCTTTGTTTTATAAAGGTTCATGTTGTATTTTTTATTTTATTTTCATATGTATATAACTGCGAACATATTTCTATTGTATTTCGGAAGTTTCCTTTTATTAAAGGAAGCATCCAATATCTTCTAATATAATTTATTGACATTATATATATATATATATACACACACAATATTAAAGGCCCTAGATTAGTTGTATTCATTAAATATTTTATATAGGTTTTTAAAAAATTTAAGTGATTTAAATTATTCAGGTGATATTTTGGAGAGAGTGGATAATAAACTTAGTTCCAACACTTCCACTTAAGATTTGATTTTTGATTAATCATATAGATAAACTCACTCTTAGCCATTCAAAGTCTTTTTCAAACAAGACTTTGATTAAAACATCTATAAACTGTTCTTTTAATCTTTGAAACCCAAGCTAAATTTCCCTATATGAGTTCTGTTATGAAGTGATATCTCTTATCAATGTGCTCACTCCTTTTATAAAACACATTATTCATGGAAAAACTTTAAGTAATTGTTGGCACACAAGATTTTATTTCTCCTCGTTCTTCCTATAAATCAGATAACACTCTTCTCATCCATACTATTTGACATGTTGTCGATCTGTAGTTACCACATATTCTACTTTTGTTATAAAGCCCATGGCACTATACAAGAACTAAGGTGGAAAGCATAACCAAATGTGCCTCTTTTTTTTGTCATCACCACTTCCTCTCCAATCACTATTAGTGTAACCAACTAAACTAAACATATAAAATACCATATCTTTTGTGCCACTAACATATCTCAAAATTTTGTTTCTAGCTTGCACTTGTTTCATTTGGAGTCTCCATGAACATTGAAATCAAAATTACTACATACATAATGTCAGGCCTAGTAGCCATCAAATACATCGAACTACATAGCAATCTCTTATACATGTTGAGTCCACATTGTTGATGTTGTCATCTTTGATCAATTCCACACATGTGAGAATATGTGTTGATACAAGAAAATGCATAGTTTATCATTATGTTTATTTTGTGTTACTTTATAGATCTCTTTTAAGGAATGGTGTTAAAGAAGATGAAGCAAGACTACTTGAAACATTATAAAGTTGGTACTAGCAACATGAGGCTAATTTGAAATACTTCCACTTGATTCTTTCATTTCAAGTTTTTATTGCTAATGTGTTTCCATTCCAGTTCCATTCTTTTTCTTCATCAAGTATTACATTTATGCTTATTATAACTTATTTTATAGTTATATTATATAACTTATATGCTTTTGATTTCTTGTTGTAACCAACAAAGATACATTTCTCTCCTTTATCATCTACTTTTATCCTCTTCTCATTAGGCGCATGTGCATAAACAATGCACCCAAAAAATCTCATGTGTGAAACACTATGTTTCTTCTTACTCTATTATTCACATGGAATCTTATCTTTTAAGCTTTTAATAGGATAATAGTTCAATACATATGCTAAGCATGCTATGCTTTAGCCCAAAAATCATGTGGTAAATGCTTTGCCATTAACATGCTTCCAACCATTTCTATGTTTTTTCTATTCTTTCTTTTAACATCATTTTTCTACAGTGCATAACTTGTACTAAACTACTTGATTCCATTAATTGTTTACAAAAAAAATAGAAGTTCATAAAAAAAATATTGACCACCTCTTTCTATTCTCAATTTAAAAATAAAATAAAATTCCAACTTTATTTTTCAACCAAATCTTTAGACTACTCCAATATCTCAAAATATTTTCATTTTAATTTCTTTTTTTTATAGTTAAATAGTCGCTTTATGGGGCAACACCTTATATTTATCAAAACCAAAATTTGTACACTCATTTGAATGGTTCTGGCCATCAACCCTAGACCATCCCTATACAGACATTCTTTCAACATCTTCTTCTATCCCCACCCTTAACTGATTATCCAAAAAATTACACTTCAAGTTTGGCTAGACTAGCCTCAAACTAACTACAGACATATACTATAGACCCATACTACCAAACCCATTTCAAAAAATTTGATTATAGAGCAAAAAAAAAATGGAGACTTCACTAGCTACCAATGGTTTCATTCAACATTGTCACTGGCCGCTTGCATTTTCCTGGCCTTGATTGCATTCAACACCACAGGGCATTTCATGCCACATGTCTGATGTGCAGGGTGGCTGGCCTTTTCTTCCATGTTCCTAAAGTCATTTTCGAACCACTCTTCACTAGCTCCTAGTGTCTAGTCATCATCTATTGCCCAAACTTTCCCTTCCAACCCTTCTACCTTCACATATTCCTACACCCACCCATCCGATCGGTTCCTAGAAATTTATGCTACACGCATCATGAATGTGATGCTTCTCTCAATTTTTCCCCACAGCTTTTCGAGCTCCACTAGCTTCAGCGTCCGCACCACTGGAAATTCTGACACCTCCAACCTATTTCCTAGAGATATGTAGTAATTTTGTGGCAGTGGGATGAGCAGGTTTCCATTCACATTATCTAGGGCTTCATCGATTTCCCCCAATAGAGAATGATGGAATACCATATGACAGAGCTTCTTCCCTTTGGCTTTACAAACCCCCATGTAGAGTAGCATCACCAAAAAACATAGCCGTGATATCGATGTTAACCCTAAACCTCTGGTGAGTGAGCAAGAATTCTTGGCCCAGAATATTTTTGACAACACGAATCACCAATGGGTGTGAAGACACCATAATTCCCTTCATCTGCTTATCAGTGATTTGTCTATGAAATGCTTGTTGTTTCTTAGTGGTATTCAAGAATAGTGGCATTTCCATTACACTTAGACATGTGAAATGTTAAGAGCCAACTGAATTTTGGTTACAATGCTACCACCCTCGCCTATTTCAAAAAATTCACCCTACTATGTCATGATGGTCATCTCGAGTAGTGTACCGTTTGATGCTTGCAAACAGATCCACAA
>VDFB02000003.1:309049710-309076955 GCA_007258455.2 Sequoia sempervirens | reverse complement strand
TAGAGCCTTTTTAATCATTTGCAAACGATGTTGAATGTACACAATTTTATCCTCTGCAATGCCGGCGAGGTAATTGTTTCAGCTGCTTTCTATTAGATATATTGGTTAGCAAGTGTTTTTTTCAGCTCATAAGGATTTCTACTACTGTGGTTGCTTTGTTTTATAAAGGTTCATGTTGTATTTTTTATTTTATTTTCATATGTATATAACTGCGAACATATTTCTATTGTATTTCGGAAGTTTCCTTTTATTAAAGGAAGCATCCAATATCTTCTAATATAATTTATTGACATTATATATATATATATATACACACACAATATTAAAGGCCCTAGATTAGTTGTATTCATTAAATATTTTATATAGGTTTTTAAAAAATTTAAGTGATTTAAATTATTCAGGTGATATTTTGGAGAGAGTGGATAATAAACTTAGTTCCAACACTTCCACTTAAGATTTGATTTTTGATTAATCATATAGATAAACTCACTCTTAGCCATTCAAAGTCTTTTTCAAACAAGACTTTGATTAAAACATCTATAAACTGTTCTTTTAATCTTTGAAACCCAAGCTAAATTTCCCTATATGAGTTCTGTTATGAAGTGATATCTCTTATCAATGTGCTCACTCCTTTTATAAAACACATTATTCATGGAAAAACTTTAAGTAATTGTTGGCACACAAGATTTTATTTCTCCTCGTTCTTCCTATAAATCAGATAACACTCTTCTCATCCATACTATTTGACATGTTGTCGATCTGTAGTTACCACATATTCTACTTTTGTTATAAAGCCCATGGCACTATACAAGAACTAAGGTGGAAAGCATAACCAAATGTGCCTCTTTTTTTTGTCATCACCACTTCCTCTCCAATCACTATTAGTGTAACCAACTAAACTAAACATATAAAATACCATATCTTTTGTGCCACTAACATATCTCAAAATTTTGTTTCTAGCTTGCACTTGTTTCATTTGGAGTCTCCATGAACATTGAAATCAAAATTACTACATACATAATGTCAGGCCTAGTAGCCATCAAATACATCGAACTACATAGCAATCTCTTATACATGTTGAGTCCACATTGTTGATGTTGTCATCTTTGATCAATTCCACACATGTGAGAATATGTGTTGATACAAGAAAATGCATAGTTTATCATTATGTTTATTTTGTGTTACTTTATAGATCTCTTTTAAGGAATGGTGTTAAAGAAGATGAAGCAAGACTACTTGAAACATTATAAAGTTGGTACTAGCAACATGAGGCTAATTTGAAATACTTCCACTTGATTCTTTCATTTCAAGTTTTTATTGCTAATGTGTTTCCATTCCAGTTCCATTCTTTTTCTTCATCAAGTATTACATTTATGCTTATTATAACTTATTTTATAGTTATATTATATAACTTATATGCTTTTGATTTCTTGTTGTAACCAACAAAGATACATTTCTCTCCTTTATCATCTACTTTTATCCTCTTCTCATTAGGCGCATGTGCATAAACAATGCACCCAAAAAATCTCATGTGTGAAACACTATGTTTCTTCTTACTCTATTATTCACATGGAATCTTATCTTTTAAGCTTTTAATAGGATAATAGTTCAATACATATGCTAAGCATGCTATGCTTTAGCCCAAAAATCATGTGGTAAATGCTTTGCCATTAACATGCTTCCAACCATTTCTATGTTTTTTCTATTCTTTCTTTTAACATCATTTTTCTACAGTGCATAACTTGTACTAAACTACTTGATTCCATTAATTGTTTACAAAAAAAATAGAAGTTCATAAAAAAAATATTGACCACCTCTTTCTATTCTCAATTTAAAAATAAAATAAAATTCCAACTTTATTTTTCAACCAAATCTTTAGACTACTCCAATATCTCAAAATATTTTCATTTTAATTTCTTTTTTTTATAGTTAAATAGTCGCTTTATGGGGCAACACCTTATATTTATCAAAACCAAAATTTGTACACTCATTTGAATGGTTCTGGCCATCAACCCTAGACCATCCCTATACAGACATTCTTTCAACATCTTCTTCTATCCCCACCCTTAACTGATTATCCAAAAAATTACACTTCAAGTTTGGCTAGACTAGCCTCAAACTAACTACAGACATATACTATAGACCCATACTACCAAACCCATTTCAAAAAATTTGATTATAGAGCAAAAAAAAAATGGAGACTTCACTAGCTACCAATGGTTTCATTCAACATTGTCACTGGCCGCTTGCATTTTCCTGGCCTTGATTGCATTCAACACCACAGGGCATTTCATGCCACATGTCTGATGTGCAGGGTGGCTGGCCTTTTCTTCCATGTTCCTAAAGTCATTTTCGAACCACTCTTCACTAGCTCCTAGTGTCTAGTCATCATCTATTGCCCAAACTTTCCCTTCCAACCCTTCTACCTTCACATATTCCTACACCCACCCATCCGATCGGTTCCTAGAAATTTATGCTACACGCATCATGAATGTGATGCTTCTCTCAATTTTTCCCCACAGCTTTTCGAGCTCCACTAGCTTCAGCGTCCGCACCACTGGAAATTCTGACACCTCCAACCTATTTCCTAGAGATATGTAGTAATTTTGTGGCAGTGGGATGAGCAGGTTTCCATTCACATTATCTAGGGCTTCATCGATTTCCCCCAATAGAGAATGATGGAATACCATATGACAGAGCTTCTTCCCTTTGGCTTTACAAACCCCCATGTAGAGTAGCATCACCAAAAAACATAGCCGTGATATCGATGTTAACCCTAAACCTCTGGTGAGTGAGCAAGAATTCTTGGCCCAGAATATTTTTGACAACACGAATCACCAATGGGTGTGAAGACACCATAATTCCCTTCATCTGCTTATCAGTGATTTGTCTATGAAATGCTTGTTGTTTCTTAGTGGTATTCAAGAATAGTGGCATTTCCATTACACTTAGACATGTGAAATGTTAAGAGCCAACTGAATTTTGGTTACAATGCTACCACCCTCGCCTATTTCAAAAAATTCACCCTACTATGTCATGATGGTCATCTCGAGTAGTGTACCGTTTGATGCTTGCAAACAGATCCACAAAATACCCTTAAAGATTTCGCTACCACCTCCACCATTCATCCATAAACAACCACACCAAGAATTAATTACCAAATTCAACATCAGTATTTTCCAATGTCATAAGTTTAGCAGTCGTACTTGGAATGTAGGTTGTCATGTTCCTTCTATTTATGAAACTTGTCCTGTCATTTATGTACAATGCCAACCATGTCGCCATCATTACCTTGTGCTCTTTCCATTATCACCTTGGCCAGCCCATTGGCTACCTCATTCCCTTCCCCGTATACATGGCTTATTTAGAAGGCATCAAATTTCGTTAACACATCACTTATGGGTAGTAGCCAATGGTTGAGTTTCTAGTTTGGTGTAGAGTTGAGTCAGATGGCGTTAACCTTGATGAGTGAATCCCATTCTAAATGTATTCATTTGGCACTAACTTCCAAACCCATTTGCAATCCTAACAGTGTCACTTTAAACTCTACTTCATTGTTAGTGCATTCCCATAAGTAGACGGATTTGACTAGAAGGGTTATTCCATGTTTGTCATGTGCTACACACCCAGCTCCACTTGACCCTTGGTTTCCTTTGGAGGCCCCATCAAAGTTTACTTTTATCCACCCATCCTCCAGAGGTTGTCATTTGAATTTTGACCTATTTTTTAGATTTTGATCGTTTCCGCTACTCCTGCCTAAAGTTGGAACTTCCAAACTCATGAAGGATTTTGAAATTCTATCATCCCAATTTGTAAACACTCTATGTTTGTTTGCTTTTCCCCGCACAACTTCATTAACTAGCTTTTTGATTACCCCTTCTATTTTTCCACCTAGCCTCTCGAGCTCCATTTCCTTTCCTTGAAAGATTCTTCAATTATATTCTTTCCATACTTCCCATATAATGGATGATGGGGTGACTTCCCAAATGCTTTAAAACACTAACTTCTTGTGTACGGTAGTGGCCACATATTGAACCACTCCACAATGTTCACTGAGGTTGGGCATTGAAAATTTAGCTTGGACATGAAGAATTTCCAACACCTATTCGTGTATGGACATGTCAAAAGAATGTGGTTTGTTGACTCATGTTGCTTTTGTAGAGCACACACCTACCAAGGCCTTGTTTCCCAAATGCAACTAGCCTATCTTTTGTTAGAAATTTATTTTGCATTGCTAGCCATGAGAAGACCCCAACTTTTGGTAGGTTTTTTCCCCAAATAAGCTTACTCGACCAATTCCGCCTTTCCAATGCAATTTCCTTAATCCTGTAACCCAATTTCACTTTGTATGCCCCTATGCTAGAGATCCATACCACCTTATTACATCCTCCTAATCAACTGGGATGAAGGTTATGTTCTTCAAAATCTCTACTAGAGCCACTTTTTGTGCCTGAGGGGCATCTACATCATGTAGGGAGTGTCATTCCCATTCTCACACCCCATTTCACTATGTTATTTTTCCATAGTTACACACCTTCATGCCCCAAATTTTGGTTGTCTCTACCTTGATGTCTTCCAAATTGGAGTGTTTTGCAATTGGGTTCTGTCCACCACAAGAGTCCCCCCAGAAAGATGTACTCTATCCATTTCTTACCTCCCATGTTACATGTTTGGCCACTATGTCTCTACACTCTAGTATGTAATTCCATATTGCTAACCCCCTTAGAGGGTCCACTGTAGTTAGGATGTGTGTTAGGCAATTTGAATCCAAGTATTTATTTTTGAGCACTTTGACCCACCTTTGCTCTCCTTTTGCATACATGCCCCAGACAAGTTTATCCCCCATTTCTAAATTCATTAATGTGAGTTGCTTTATGCCTAGACCCCCAACCTCCCTGGAGGTGCACACCTTCTCCCATGCTACTAATGGGAACTTCTACTACTCCTCAATCTCGCTCCAGAAAATCTTCTTGAATATCTGATTGAGGCATTCTTCAATTGTTTTGGGGATTTTCAAACATGCCATTGAATATACCAGGATGGCAAAAAGGGCTGCCTTAACCATTAGAAGTCTGCCCACCGAAGATAGCCACTTCCCCTTCCATGTCCCCAATTTGTTGTTGCAGTTGTTTACTAAACTTTCCCAATAGTTTCTTTTATTGATCCTAACAAAAGGTGGCATTCTCAAAAAGTGACCAAGAAATTTTGCCACCCTCAGGCCTTGTATCCTTGTCAAATCTCGTTGGAGGCTTGGTTATGTGTTGAGAAAAAATACCTCTAACTTTCTCCAATTAATGCTTTTCTCGTATGCTAGACAATACCCATCTAGGTAATTCTTGATGGTTCTAGCTTCCTTTCTACTGGCCACTCCAAAAAGGATTGTGTCATCAACAATTTACTGATGCATTGTTGTGTCCAAGCCATTCACCACCGGTACCCCCTGCCACTTGCCATCTCATCTCAAGGAATTGATGCCTCTCCCCAAGGCCTTCATCATGATGATAAAGAGAAAAGGGGATAATGGATCTCCCTGTCTTATTCCTCTAGAGAATACAAAGAAGCCATGAGCTATTCTAGTTACCATGATTGAAATTTTGGCTATTGAGATGCAACTTTTGATCTAGCTAATCTAGTCCTCTTTGAAGCCAAATTTCCTCAACACTTCTATTATAAACTATCTATCCACCAAATCATATGCTTTTAGTATGTATAACTTTAGGATCATCTAGGCCTCTCTTGCCTTCCTGGCCAAATGCAAGGTCTCATGTGCAATGATGATACCCTCCACTATTGATCTCTTAAGGGGAAACCCATTTTGTTCTTCTAATATGACTACATTTAGCACCTTCTTGAGTCTATTGGCTATGATCTTTCTTACTATTTTATACACAGGTTACATAGTTCTATTGGCCTAAAATCCCCCATGGATTGTGGGTCCTTTTTCTTGGGAATTAGCGCCAAGAAGGTGTGGTTAATTTCTCCCAACATTGTCATCTTTCTCCTCGACTCTTCAGCTGCCAGGAATAGATCATTGCCCACTATATCCAAAAACTTTTGAAAGAACCCAACTAGAAATCCATCTAGACTTGGAGCCTTGTCCGGGTTGAGATAAAAAAGTTTCCGCCCTCACTTCTTTCTTGCTAATCTTTTGATATAGAACCCTATTTAGCTCCTCACTGATTATGTTGGGGATAGAATTGAGGAGCCTATCCTGCTCCATTATGTGCTCTGGGGCCTCTTTTTTAAGAATTGCTTCATTGTTTATTTCTTCCAAGGATTGTGTTGAACTCCCATCCTCCTTTATTTCCATTACTCTGTTCTTTTTTCTATTTGCCATTGTTGTTCTATGGAAATATTTTGTGTTCTTGTCCCCTTCTTTTAGCCATATTTCTCTGGATTTTTTTCTTTAGAAGCATTCTTCCCTTTTCAAGACCTTTGTCAGTTCCCCTTTTAGAGCCTTCTCTACTTCAAAATCTTCACTCCCCATCCGCTTCTCAATGATATGCTCATTTAGTGTTGCCAAATCTTGCTCTATCTTTTCTTTCTCTTGAAAAATATTCTTGAAATGTTCCTTGTTCCATTCCTTCAATTTGTTTTTGACAAAGTTTAGTTTTTAGCTGATCTTGAATAGGTGTGCGAGTGATTCCCAATCTTGATTTCATCCCACCATGTGGCAACTAAATCAAACAGTCTATCATCTCTAAGCCACATGTTCTTGAATTTGAATGGATTTCCCTTTGGTGGCTCATCAGGCTAGATGGTTAGCTATATAGGGTAGTGGTCCAACCCCTTGTAAGGGAGTATCATCATCTCCCATAGCTCATTTTATCCTCCCCACTCCCCAAAGAGGAGAAATTTTTCCAGCCTCTCATCTATGCTAGTGAAACCTTTCCTTCTGTTTGACTAGGTGAAGACCCCATTTTTAGCTTGTAGGTCCAAAAACTGATTATTGTCTACAAAGTCTTGAAAGTCCTATTGGACATTCGTGATTCGGCCTATACCTCCCCTTTTTTCTTCATTGTTCAATGTGGCATTGAAATCTCCTACTATGATTCCCTTCCCCCCCTTAGATTGATTAATCCATCTGTATTTGTTGCCATAGATTTGTCTTTTCTATAGTGGAAACTAGCCCATACACATTTATGATGAAGAAATGCTCATTTCTCTATAATAACCTACAACTCAACATAATTATCCAATTTCCATGCTCCACTACCACTTTCCCTGTAACAACTAGCGGGTTCCAAATTACACCAATTCCCCCAAAATCAGGGAAAAATTTAGTGGTGAATCTTCGCCAATTGGTGAATAATTGAAATAGAGACCTCCATAAATGGTGAATAGTACAAGCTAAAAAGGAGACTGAATCACCAAGTTTTACAAAAAAATATTTTTTTCTCGATTAATTCACCTATGCATTATTTTTTAAACTAATAAATTGAATTTGATTTTTCATGTAAACAATGCATCATTGGAACTAATTCGCCAATAGTTTATAATGTAATTACAAATATTAATTATATTCGCCAGTAATAGGGCGGGTGCATGAAGTTGGGTTACAATTTGGTGGCCAACTTCAATTTTTTTTTGAAAAATCATAACGTGAGCACATTATAACACGCTCACGTTATGTCAATTTAAAAGAAAAAAAAATGTGAAAGTGATTCATTTTATGTCGACTATTCTTTTGCTCTGCCCGTGGCCAAAAATCCTCATTTTCGCGCTCGCATTCTAGGAGGAGGGATTGAGCAAAAATCTTCAACAATGGTTGCTATTTCTTTGCAAGGATGGCGCCACAATGATGAAGAGGTGGGAGAGGTAAGTATTGTTTTCTATTTGTTTTGAATTTCTTAGTTTTAGGTTGATTTTGTTAGTTTAAGGTTATATTTGATATATAAATTTTTGAATTTATAGGAGATGCAAATGAACCCGCAAACCCACAAAATCCTCAACAAGAAGAGCAACCAAATCCTGAACAAGAAAATCAACCTCAACAAAAACCTTGTCCACCAATCCCTCAACACCCTCCTAGCACTCAACAAAATTTAATGAGTGAGATTGAGAGAAACAAAAAACAAGTTGAGGATTTTATTAGTAGGTTGAGTGATCCAAATGGTTCAACCACAGAAAGAATGACCGTTTCAAATTCATTGAAAGATATGTTAAAAAATGTGGATTCAATTAGCAAAAAAATAACTAGATGGCAAGATAGGAGGCATGCGGCTAGGGCATATTATGTAGATAAACTATCATATAAACAAGTAAAGGATTTAAAAATTACAAAAGGTGATTTGTGTTCATTATTCACTGACCCACACACAAATCAAAATCTTACCCTCAATGCGAAGATGTTTCCTATTCATTGGTGTCACCACCAAGAGATTAGGAACCATTTTTATGATAGGTGGTACATGGTCTTTGATGACCGACCATGCAACAATTGTGAAGTCCCCTAGTATTTTCTTAGGAAACTATACAATGAGTTCATATTGAAAAAAATCCCAAATTATTTTGATATGAGGGACTTCCAGGGGAGAGGTGGGGGGTCGACTCAGGATAGGATCGGTGCACAGCCAGATCCTACGTGGCAAGGGATACGAGCTCTTGCTAGGCCACCTCGTGAGCACATTATTATGCCTTCCATCGCGAAGGAGAGTGTCGATGAAGAGACATTGCAGGCAATCAACACTTTGACCCAAAGTGTCATCCATCATACTATCCCTATTCTACAACGCCATGCAGGGGAGTCTTCGAGTGGTGGCCTTTGAACCCATGTGTGTCAATCTTGCGGGGTGACTTGTTCATATGACCCCACCAGCACTCAAGAGGCTGCTGCAGAGGATCTGTATGTAGCTACGAAGATGGAGAGGGCGGCTGGCATTTTGCATGATGCATATGGAATTGATACTTGGGTAAAAGTTAGCATGTTCATTGAATTTAATTTATTAAATTTTGATTTTGAAATGTAAGATTAACTAATTTAGTTTTATGATTTTAATAAAATTGTAGGGTCACAATGTTGAGACTGGATACACTAGCCCTCCACCTACTTATTTCTGCAGTACACCTATCGGTGGGGTATGCAACTAGTAAACAATTATAAATTTATTACATGTTAATAGCATTGTCTTACAAATGGTATTTTAATATGTGATTTTGGATGTTGAATAGGGTAATATTGGAGGTTTCAAGGGAACACCTCCCAGTGCCAGTGGATTTACTCAAACCTTCACACAGGTAATAGAATAAAAACTTTAACTAATGAATTATACTTAATAGATTTGTGTAGTTTATATTCATATCATTGGTTACATTACATTGCACATCATTCAAACTCAAAGCATTACTTCACATTCCATAACAAATAACTAGATGTTGATAGATGACAAAATTTCAACTTCAATATATAGTTGTTTAGAAAGTCAACATAAGCAACTTGATGCAATTTCTTCACATGGCTCGTGATCCCACAATAGTGGTTTACAATTTTTGGCCAAACTGGACATTGAAATTATTATTTTTAACTAAATATTCACATTCAGGCACCTATAGCGGCTAAACTGTGAGGAATTTGAAGATGATGCAAACTAGAGTCTAGTCACATTTTCTCTATAGATTCTAAAAATATTTTTTTCAAAATTTTTGGAATCAAATTGTACTTATTTTTCCATCTCCCATGAAAATTGGCTTTTTTTAGAAAACAACATTTTTAAAAAGTGACACACACCGTATAATACATAACTTTTTTTCCATGAAGGATAAAATTCTAAATATTTTGAATTTAGATTTGTAACTCTGATATCTAGTGCTTCCACTTGGTTAGATAGTTTTTCATTGAATATTTTCTCCTTAATCAAGTTTTGAAGTCAAACTAATTACAATTCAGACATAGCGCGACCGTATAACTCGTAACTTTTTTTGTATATACCAAAATTCATTTTTTTTTTGTTGGATCAAGGACTTCAATATCTAGTGCACTTATATTTTTCAATTTTTTTTTGATAATCTACTATTTTTCCATATGTGCAGAACAAAGACCTTCATTTTCGATGAAAACCTATGTTTAATAAAACTAAAAAAATAAATACATAATAAAACCAAAACATATTAAAATTATATTCAGTTGATAGCTCGCTCAGGACTACTTGATTCTAGGTGGGTTTGTGAAGATTCCTCCATTTTCATCCCAAGCTTTGAAGTGCCAAAATTTAGGTTTTTTGTCTCTGTGAGGGATAAGGGGGGTTCGTACGAACCCCTAGGGGTTTAAGTGAACCTCTAGGGGTTCGGTCAAACTAGGGTTCGACCAAACCCTGGTTCGAGTGAACCCATTCAAAGGGGTTCTATCGAACCCCTTTGCTATGCATTTTTTTTGTTTTTTTGGCGGTCAAAATGTAAAGGGGTTTGGTCGAACCCTGGTTCGAATGAACCCCTAATGGGTTCAGTCAAACCAGTAGGTTCGTACGAACCCCCAAAATCACTTTTTTTTGCTTTGGGGTCATTTTTGTGAGTTTTCCTTCCTCACATGAATTGTAAACCACTATTGTGGCTTCACCCGGAGGCATGTGCTTGCAAAGGTGCACCTACACGACAAACTATGGATGCTTGGAAAAAATCAATGAAACCATAATAGTAAGCAATATCATAGACACGAGAGTTATTAGTTTCAAAAAATGCCTCGAAGAAATGCGGTCTCATGGCACGATGGAATTCCATTCCATCACCATGAGACCACATTTCTTTGAGGCATTTCTTCAAAATTCTCACCACCTTTTCTATGATACCACATTTTTCATACATGTGCACCAAAGCATTTTATCAAACTACTTGTGCTTCCTTGTTGTTATGGCTAAAATCCTAAAATAGGTGCTTTCCAACAAACTACGAATTCTTGGAAAAATATCTATCAAAGCATAATAGTAAGCAATAATTTACCATAGAGAAGGCAATGAACTTTTTGAAAAAATTCCTGAAAGAAATGCATTATTATGGTGATGGAATTCCATGACATGCATTTGTTTGTAATGTCATTCCATCACCATGAGACCCCATTTCTTTTGAGGCATTTTTTCAAACAATTCAAGTTGCCTTGTCTATGCCACCACATTTATCGTACATGTCTATGAAATCATTTAATCAAACGATTTAGCGGATTGTTGCTATGGGTAAAATCCTAAAAACATGTCCTTTCGAACAAGATATGGATAGGGAAAATAGTAAGCCTGATAATCAGAAATATATAGTTTAATAAACTTACTCAAAATTTTGTTCATTAGATCTCATACACTATAAGTCATGACATGGATCACTAATATGTAACTTTTTTGTGATTAAATAATGTTTTGTTTTATTTTTAGATGTTGGTTATGGAAACACCTCCAAATGTTACGAGGGCAATGGATATCGGCATTTCATCCACTATACAATCCTCGATGGCTTTGACAGGGGAGGTATGAGGAAAATTACTAAATTTCAATTTACATTCGTTGTTATAGATGTTAGTTCAAGTGAAAAATCAAACCAAATTATTGATTCGTAGTCTAATTTCTATTTGGAGAGTTAGACAAGGCTTGAGCATGCCTCAGCATTAGAGTGTGAATATTTCTCTCATGGAGAGTGACTGTGAGATGGCCGTAAGTGATTATTTTTTAAAATTTATCATTTTTTATAACGTAATTTCTATATATTAATGTCTTTACTTCTTAAATTGTAATAGTTAAAACTTCACCAAGAGCTTAACGCTAGTAGGAGGAGTACCAGGAGCACTCCTCGAGTGTAGCCAAAATGAGTGACAAACCTATTGCCATCTAATTGACCAACAAAGGGCAAGAGTTTATTTCGAGAGCCTGGAGAGCAATGAATTTTGATTCCAGAGCCCTTTGTTGTATGCCTACATGGAAATTTTGTACATATTTTGTATTGGATATATTTGACATTGTATGCCTATATGGCATTCTTGTAAGCCTATATGGCTATTTTGTACCTATATTTTATACTTATATCGACATATATTGATGTATGTGTACATGGCTATTTGGTTAATACAAATCTTTTTTATCGATGGTGTCCATATTTGCATGTTATAAATTCATGGTTCAATAGATATGAGTTACATGTATTCCAGTGTATACTTTACAACGTACGTGTATACATTGTGACTTACGTGTGTTCCAATGTATACTTTGCGACTTACACATGTTTTCATGCATATACCTTGTATTTGTGCATATACGTTGTATTAAGTTGTGTATACCATGTATTCGTGTGTATACTTCAAGACATATGTGTTTGTGACTACTTGTGCTTCCCTTATTCACATGTACATGCTTGACTTATTCACGTGTATACTTATTAATTGGTTAGCCATAACATTGATCATTGTTGTCCTTCATGATTTGTCTTGAATAAATTAATTGATTGATGGTAAACGACTTTATCTAAAAGAAAAAAATATGTTTTCAATTGGTATTCTATGAAATGATTGATAAAAAGATTCCAATCTATTTAATCCTTTGATTGGAACAACTCAATTAAGCAAAGGATATGTATAATACTTTTCCTTTTAGATTAGCAATGCATGGAAGTTTCAAAAAGTATCCTTGATATTACAAAAAGATATGTGTTTATGCACTTCAATTGTGCACTCACCCTTTGGTTCTTTGAAAGAAAAATCTGCCTATGCCATTGTTACACTACACAGGTAAACCATATTTTGTATTGTGGAGCTATATTAAGCTACCACTCTCAAGACCAATGCAACAATGATATAAAATAATGTTTGAGACTGCAAGAAGACATCAAAATGGCTAGTGTACTAAAAAAATTCTTATGATTTATGAAGAAGGCTGATAACTCTACTCAATTGGCTTCTTTTTTCAAAATCATACAAATTGAACCCTAGCATAAATAGATTGTGTATATCAAGCTACCACAATTCAAGTTTCAACGATGAATGTTTATGATGCATGTTTTAAATGACAATCAAGTTTATGGTGGTTTTGTTGTTTATATGATGTTATGTGATATTCTAATCCTAATGCATGCTTCTAGGCTGCATATATATTTATATTTTGTTTTTACATAATTTTTATACCAACGAACCCAAAACGAACCGAACCCCCCTCCAAAAAATTTTGGCCTAACCAGCGAATCGAACCCTTGAACCTGAACCAAAACCTCAAAACCTATTCCAACACTCTTCATTTTTCCTACACAAACTTAATTGACCACCAAATTATGATGCCTCTTCACTTTACCCACTTTTACTCCCTCAAACATCTCTTTTTCATTCAAAACCCCTATTTTCCCAACTAGGGCATCATGCCATAACATACTTTTGACCTCCCCTATCCTTCTAGACCTTTTGAACACATCAAACTCCACAACCTCACCCTATTTCCAACCTATTCTAACTTATTTTCAAGCAATTTCTTCTTTTCACCTCTTTTAGGCTTGCTTTTAAGGGGCCTCAATTTTGAATTTTGAATAGGGGCAGCATTAGTAATCTCTTTCAATGCCTTTACCAATGATATTTTCTTATTCATACTCCCTATCCTACTTATATCAAGCCCATATCATCAAGACACAACCTGAAGAATAGATGGAATGGCCTATTTCAACATATTACACTCGAACCCTTAATGGATAGATCTGGTTGAACGTAGCTCAGAGTGATTCCGTGTGTTTGGGTGCGAAAGAGGACCATGCTTAGCATAAAAATACCTATTCAAATATGTTGGAACAGTTCGTTTGGTCACACAAGTTGTAGAACAAAAGTTGCACCACTTTGCAACTTTCCACTACTTCCATTTGACACTTTTTACATCAATTGAAAAATGGACACCACAAGAAAACCACTCCAAGATAACAAAAACCAAGAGAGGTTATTGTAGAGGGGCCCAAAAATATCCCATAGGATTATACAAGAAGTTTCTAAGCATCACGACATCCGAGTAACAACATGTTGAAGTTTGTAGCCATTTTGCACTTTGGACCCTTAAGGGATCAATCTGGTTGAACGTAGCTCAAAGAGATTCCGCGTGTTTGGGTGCAAAACAGGACCATTCCTTGTGTAAAAATACATATTTAGACGTGTTGGAATAGTTCGTTTGGTCACACAAGCTGCAGAACGAAAGTTGCACCACTTTGCAACTTTCCACTGCTTTCATTTGACACTTTTTCCATCAACTGAAAACTAGACACCACAGGAAAACCACTCTGAGATAACAAAAACTGAGAGAGGTTATTGTAGAGGGGCCCAACACGATCCCATAGGATTAGATGATAATTTTCTAAGCATCACGGTATTCGAGTAACAACATGCTGAAGTTTGCAGCCATTTTGCACTTTGGACCCTTAAGGGATCAATTTGGTTGAACGTAGCTCAAAGCAATTCTGCATGTTTGGGTGTGAAAGAGGACCATGCCTAGCGTAAAAATACCTTTTTGGATGCGTTGGAACATTTTGTTTGGTCACACGAGTTGCAGAATGAAAGTTGCACCACTTTTGAACTTTCCACTGCTTCCATTTGACACTTTTTCCATCAACTAAAAACTGGACACCACAGGAAAACAACTCCGAGATAACAAAAACTGAGAGAGGTTATTGTAGAGGGGTCCAACATGATCCCATAGGATTAGACGATAAATTTTTAAGCGTCATGGTATCCGAGCAACAACATGCTGAAGTTTGCAGCCATTTTGCACTTTGGACCCTTAAGGGATCGATCCAGCTGAACGTAGCTCAGAGCGATTCCGCATGTTTGGGTGCGAAAGAGGACCATGCCTAGCATAAACATACCTATTCAGATGCATTGGAATAGTTCATTTGGTCACATGAGTTGCAGAACGAAAGTTGCACCACTTTGCAACTTTCCATTGCTTCCATTTATCACTTTTTCCATCAACTAAAAATTGGACACCACAAGAAAACCACTCCGAGATAACAAAAACTGAGAGAGGTTATTGCAGAGGGACCCAACACGATCCCATAGGATTATATGATAAGTTTCTAAGCATCATGGTATCCGAGTAACAACATGCTAAACTTTGCAGCCATTTTGCACTTTGGACCCTTAAGGGATCGATTCGGTTGAATGTAGCTCAGAGCGATTCCGTGTGTTTGGGTGTGAAATAGGACCATTCCTAGCATAAAAATACCTATTCATATGTGTTGGAGTAGTTCGTTTGGTCACACGAGTTGCAGAATGAAAGTTGCACTACTTTGCAACTTTCCACTTCTATTTGACACTTTTTGCATCAACTGAAAAATGGACACCGCAGGAAAACCACTCTGAGATAACGAAAATTGAGAGAGGTTATTTTAGAGGGGCCCAACATGATCCCATAGGATCAGACGAGAATTTTCTAATAATCACGGTATCCGAGTAGCAACATGCTGAAGTTTATAGCCATTTTGCACTTTGGACCCTTAAGGGATCAATCCGGTTGAATGTAGCTCGGAGCGATTCCGCATATTTGGGTGTGAAAGAGGACCATGCCTAGAATAAACATACCTATTTGGACATGTTAGAAAAATCCATTTGGTCATACGAGTTGTAGAATGAAAGTTGCACCACTTTGCAACTTTCCACTACTTGCACTTGACACTTTTTCCATCAACTGAAAAATGGAAACCATGAGAAAACCACTCCGAGATAACGAAAACTGAGAGAGGTTATTGTAGATGGCCCCAACATGATTCCATAGGTTCAGAAAGATATTTCGTAAGCACCATGGTATCCGAGTAATACCCCATCAAAGATTGCTACCCTTTTGCACTTTGGGATTTGATGTTTCATTAAACTGTACAATTTCGTACAAGGTGACTGTGCTCTATTTTCAATGGAATTTGGTGGGCAGTAGAATTAACTCCATTTTAGTTTTGGTTTGGTTGGATTTCAAGTGATTTTGTGCATTTTAGAAGCCAATTACTGAGGGTCAGTTTGTATACCCTATTTTAAGGGTTTTGAATGCATTTAAATGTCATATTAAGCCTTTCACCCACTATATCCTTCTATAACTCAATGGAAAGGCTTAGTTATGGTTATAAAACATGTGTGTATAGTTTTGTGTGCAAGGGAAGTGAATAGAGGGTTTTTAGGTGATGCCCTAGATGTCAAATGGTGCATTTTTTAGTGGAAAATGGTGGTTTACTGCTAGGGTTTGAAGAAATATTTGGGGGCAGCGATATCTCTTAAAATTTTAAGCTTGTGCAGACCTTTTGAACATGTTTTAGGCTTTGGTTGGTAGTGGGAAGTTTCGAGTATGGGTTTTCAACAAACCCTTTCCTAACTTATAGTCTCCAAATCTCATCAAATGGGCTTATCTTTTAGAGAAGGTCATCCAATGGCCAACCAAACATCAATAAAGCTTTAACATAGACCCTAAGACAAATTCCCAAGAGATCATACCATGTTTCTTTGTACCATCATTAAGATCCAATAGACCACCTTGCATAAAGGCTACTAAATTAGCCCTATTTACAAAGAGACAACCTTTTAAACACTAGATCTTCACTCAAACTCCTCAAATAGTAGTATGTTATGTGTCAAAACCTCCAATTCCATGATTTGTTTCCAGGTCCAAGACCTCTACACCCCTAATACACCAAACCCTCTATTTCAAGCAAAATACTTGGGGTTTTAATGAAACTCCTATCTCCCACACCTTCCATACCCAAAAAAAGCACCAAACACACTTATCAGACCCTACACATGGTGAATAATACATTACATGGATAGTCCTTCCCACATTTTGTCAAAACAACACTTGAAACCCTCATTTTCATCATGAAAATACCCTGCTGGAGCCCTAGAACATCATCCCAAACACCCAACCTTGAATCCAAAACATTATAATCAGGTTAGGCATGTATTTTAAAAGTTAGAGGACCCATTCCACAAGTTACAGTAGGAAAAAAAAGTGGAATGGGTCAAATTACATCATGAAACCCTTCAATCCAAGAACAGTGTGGAAGTAGGTAGCAACAGTAAAAACAAGATAACCTTCTTGCTTGTCCTAAAGTTTGGACCACATCCATTACCTTCATATAAAACTCAAAATCCTTGGTCTTCTTGGTTCCCATGCCTTGATATGGTTATGCAAATGAAAATGAAGGAAAGTAATCATCTCCTTCTCCGCTGGCTGGAAGAATGCATGCTTAATGTTTTGATACATGATATCAACTCCCTCTTTTGCTATCATGGTTGAATATCAAAATCCAGTATGGTGGGCCTCTAGAGTTCCAGTCATCTTTACTCCTCTTCCACCAAATGTTGGCTTGATCCACACATCTGCCAGCCTAATTGGATTTGTTTTTGAAAGCTGAAGTTTCTCTTGAGTCACCAATGTAGCTCTCTTTTCCTTTTCAGACTCTTTCATTGCTACAAATCGTCTCTTGGATTTAATCATATGTACCACATGGTTGATATGCTTTGAATCCTTGCATCTAAAGGAAATTTCCTTTACATAAATACTACTAGGGAATTTCAATGTTTCCACTATAGTTGGTATTAAAGTCGGTACCTGCAACATGAAGAGTGATTCTCATTCCTCTTCTACATTAGAGGGTTCATATCCTTGATCTAACTCTTCCGAATTATCAGAATCAAAATCACTAGCAGAGGATTTGAAAGGAACTCCATGAAAATCAATCTCTCTAAATGGTATATCAAACTATAGTTCAAAATCTTTTAGATGAGGCTGCTCCCATAGCTCTCTTACTTGCTTGACAAATCCTTGAAACTCTGTATTGATTTTATTTTTCTTGTCCCTCTCTTGTTGTTCTTCCTCAATTTCATCAAGATAATTGATGAAATTGGGGTAGGTCTTGCAACACAACTAATCACAAATTCAACAACCAACCAGGTATTAGATCATCAAGCTCTCCATTTCACTCTTTCTCAACCAAATCACACTATTCCCTTGTAACATAGGAAACCCACTAAATCGGGTACAAATTCTCAACCAAACACTTCTAGTTCACAACCTAACTCAATTCAGGGACCCATTATTGATATTTTTAACATATCAACATATCTCCATAAGTTTCTTTGTAACAACTCCTTCAAAACTTGAAATTTCACTCTTTTTAGGCCTTAATTAGGCCACTTTTACAAAGGGTCTATACTCTAAACTTATCCAAATATTACCAAATCTTGGGGAAGCAATTATAAGGTGTCAAAACTTCAAAATCCACAATCAGATCTTAGTTATACCACCATACAATGGGCAAACCACAAAACCCTCTATTGTAGCCTAAACCCTAGGGGTTTATTGAAAATGATACTTCCAAAGCTAACCACAACCTAAAAATTACTCAAAAGAGTTTGTGATACCCTGTACAAGCTCAAACAATCATAAAATAATGCTTCCCTACACAAAAACACAATTTGACTCTTCAAAACCACCATTTTTCTTAAAGAAAACTCACTTTTACACACATGGGTTTCACACCCATCTCACTTTCAGACCTCCCCAACACTAACACATCATTCCCAAACCTTAATAATGTTAGTGCAGACCCATTCATCAAGTTACAGAGGCTAAAGAAAGAGGAATGGGTCAAAAAGCCATTTTTATTGACTCAAAACCTTCAAGTGTACAAGTTCAGGCCGGTTTTAGTAAATTGATGATAAAATGCACAAAACGTTATGGAAAACCTTCTAAATGGATTCAAAAGAAAGGTAACTCCATATAATATGAAAATATCAATAAATATGGATCAACTAATTGAAATACAGGCCATACAATCTACTGCTACAGCTGAAAATACAAAAAATTATGAGTTTTTATTGTTTTTGCTTCTTCAAATCACAAAATCCAACCTTCAATTCGATTTCTCCATGTTTTTAAACTCTTTCCCACCAATTAAAAACTTATTCAACTTCATAACTGACCTTTGAACTGGTTTGACTCTTCACATTCCCTCCATAATGCAAATTTTGCAATTTTACAACGTTTGAGTTTGGAAATTTTGCACAATTTTGCAATTTTTAAACATTTTGCACTTTTTGAAAACCCAACCTCCTAAACACCTAATACAGCTCAAATATGACTAAATACACAATAGAATGGTCTCATAGACCTTATTTTAATACAAAACTCAAAATCCTATATTCTCCTCCTTATTTTCCTTGATGAACAAAACCTACTGAATGGTGCTCCTGCACCAATCATACATTGAACTTCTTGCCCCTCCTAAATTTTGGACCACATCCATTACCTCCACATAAAATTGGACATCCTTGGTCTTCTTGGTTCCCATGCCTTGATATGCTTATGCAAATGAAAATGAAGGAAAGTAATCATCTCCTTCTCCACTGGTTGGAAGAATGCATGCTTAATGTTTTGATACATGATATCAGCTCTCTCATCTACTCTCATGGTTGAATACTGAAATCTAGTATGGTGGGCCTCCAGAGTTCCAGTCATCTTTATTCCTCTTCCACCAAATGCTAGCCTGATCCACACATCTGCCAACCTAATTGACTTTGTTTTTGAAAGCTAAAGTTTCTCCTGAGTCACCAGTGTAGCTCTCTCTGCCTTTTCAGACTCTACAGATCGTCTCTAGGATTTAATCATTTGTACCACATGGTTGATGTGCTTTGAATCCTTGCATCTAAAGGGAATTTCCTCAACATAAATACTACTAGGGAATTTCAATGTTGCCATTGTAGTTGGTATTAAAGCTGATACCTGCAACATTGAAAATTATCCTTATATAAGAATTCCCTCCATCTTGTTGGCTTGTAATACTCTTAATGGTGGCTACATGAAATCTGATTCTGATTCCTCTTCTACATTAGAGGGAACTCATATATCCTTGTTCTGACTCTTTTGAATTATCAAAATTAGAATCACTAGCTTCCATATTCAAAAATTCCCAACCACCATCTTCAATAAATTGGCCACCAGTTCAAGTTCATTCTGCTTTCATAATACTTTATATCCATGGAGTTCAGCCATTCCTTCATGCCATCAAGTGAAGATTGAGGAATGACGTCAATGTAGAGTACATCCCGCTTGAAGACTTTAAAAATAATAGCCATATCAAATTCCTTTTTCCCAAGTCATACTCTCTCAAGGTTAACAATCTCAATCTTGAACTAATAGTGATTACTAAGAAAGGTAATTCCATCAACTCTATCAAATAGTTTACCGTAGGAACAATAAAAGCAAAGGCTTTGAAAGGAACTCCATGAAAACCAAACTCTCTAAATGGTATATCAAAATCTTAGACCTAATTCTTGCACATTTACAACCAAATTCAAAGATTTTCCTTCAAAAGGCTACAAATTCAAATATTGACAATTTTGCAGAAAAAATGCATTTTTTTGCACATTTGACCATCGAGACTCAAAAACTCACCCTAATACACCTTAAATGGTCTTGATTGACGTTATTTAGCATAAATAAGCACAAAATACCTTAATCTAATCTATTGACCACCTATCAACCTTCAAAAAGTGAAATTTTGCAACTAGGAGACTAGGTGCTCCTACATGAAAATTACATTGTGTCCGAGCCTTCAAGAGGCTTTAAAGATAGCCTTTACAAATGATTCTACATCTTTCCAATCATGCCTAACTGTTGAGCTTGTAACTAGCATAACTTATTACATTATAAATTAATTGACCATGTAATATGACCTTATTCAATTGACAATTTACTCAAAACACAATTTACTAACTTAAAATAATTCCATGAACCACATTTGTTCAATAACCTTGTTGCCCTTGCACCAAATTTCAATATTTCAATAAATGTCATTACAAGTACAAATCTCATTACAATGCCTTAGGTACTCTGTTCTCACAGATATTTTACAATGTCACTCATACATTCGATATTTTCTTATAATGTCTACATCATAGGTTCTCATTTAGAGGTTAACTTCAAATGCGTAACTTGAGATTCCCTAGCAAAGCTTCACACGCTCTTTTATAATGGCTTCAAATCAGAATTAAAAATTTTCAAGATCATCAAAATAAGGATGTTGCCTTACTTTTTTGGCTAAGATTCTCTTCTATGGCTAAAAAATTAGCATTTTCTGCAAGGAGAGACCAATCAATTTTTACTAGTTTAGTTATAGATGTACGCAAAGTAAAAGAATAAAAAGAAACAACTCATCCAAAATGGAAATGAAATGAAAATAGATGGAAGGAACTTATAGATAGGCATGGAAGTCTCTCAACTTAGTCACTCTTGGTCATACATCTTCACTACAAGTTCCAAGATACCTATTGCACACAACACCTCTCACGAATCTAGAATATCTTGAAATTCGAGATGCTCCTATAATGTCTACATCATAGGTGCTCATGATAAGGTTAACTTCAAATGAATAACTTGAAATTCCCTCACCAAGCTTCACATGCACTTTTGTAATGGCTGAAAATCATAATTGAGATTTGTCAAGATCATCAAAATAAGGATGTTGCATTGCTTTTATGCATGAGATTCTCTTGGATGGCTCATAAATCTGCATTTTTGCAAGGGGACACCAATCAATGTTTACCAGGTTACTTACAGATACACAAAGTAAAATAAGATGATAGCATTGGCATCAAATAAATTAACGTGGATACAAATATAAATTAATAAGAACCATTGTGCATATACTTACAAATTAATCCAATGAACCATCCAGATCTACTCTATTCTTTATTGTGTCAAGTATTGCCTCATGGTTAGACTCATGAACCTTCCATGAGGTCTTGTTCAAAGGTCTACCCCATATTCTCTCAAATGAACATTGGATGCCACAACAAGGTTCGAGTAATGAAGAATCTTATGATGTGTGTCAAATTCCTTAAACAACCAATGTTTAACACTCTTATGTGGGTACCTTCTAAGCCACATTCCAGTAACAACAACTAATCCTATAGGGTATTCGATGTTTTCTCCATCTATAACTGGGGCTTCCAATTTATTTTTGGCCCCAACACAATGACACAAGTAATAGTTTGTTCCCTCTTTGTTTTCTTCATCTGTAATAACTGCATAAACATGCCCTACATTGATATGTGCAGAAAATCAATTGAAATTAGTCAACATTACGAATACAGTACAAGCTAAGATAACAATATGGAATTTCAAAAACTAAGCAAGTAGATATATTACCTGGTTGAACTAGATCTGATACGTAGTCAAAGTCGACCAATGATTCCATTTGTGTTAGTTCCAATGCCGTCGAAGGGTGATATGTGTGAAGTGGGCTAAGATAACTTGTCAACCATTTGTCAACCTACTCCCCTAACTCACAATCATTCCAGGCTTGCATTATACATGAAGAACAAAAGCATGCCATCTTATGTGTATCAATACTCCATGAACCTGCATTTGAGCTAAGAAAAGAGTGTAGCTCACTCGATCCTGTTAGTGTACAACAATCCTCATATGGTGCAATGTTAGTATCATCCATCAACCAAAAAAATCTATGAACTGAAGACGTACCTTCATTACCTAGACCCATCAAAGCATTACACCACTCAACGATTGAACTTGCATCTGTCAAATTTGCACTATATTTATACTTTAACTCTTCTCATGCTAATGCTCTTTTCACACATGCTCCTACACCATCATGCTCCCCCTTTCCATGCCTGACCTCACAAAAGTTCCACATATGTTGAACACCTGTAGTGAGATGCATCCTGCACAACCAATATAACATGCACGTGTTCTTGAACTGTGCTACACAGTTATCCGACCATATTATATGCCGACCGTATGCTATGCCCGTCCGAGCCAAATCACTATAGAACATCTGGAAGCAACCTTGCACGAACTTTGGAGAATGTGTGTGATCATCACTAATATAAAAGTGATATTCCCTCAATACCTTCCTTTGGTCCTCTGTACTATCAGCTGCATGAATGAATGCTATGTGCACAAATATCAAAACCTATGTGGAGTAGTAATACTGTGACTGCACCTCACACTGTGGCTGTAGAGTGTAGTTCACTTTAAATTCAACCATTGATACTATGCTACCAACTAGAAGGGTGTCCTTTCATAGCTTGAATTGTGTGTCCAGCCATCGGGCTCTATGGGTATGCCTTGCATACTCATACACTAGATTCTCATGAAACATGGACATAAACTAATACACTGGAATCTTCTCAAAAACCAAATCACACCTTTTTTCTTGAGACCCATCTTTTGTAGCGTATGCCACTTTTTTATACTTCCCAAAATCTACTAGTTTATGTCCCACCTCATATGTGCTTTCCATATGTTGACATACTAACATTCATTGCAAGCCACCACAATGCTCACATGAGCCATCCAAGCATGTTGTCCTATAGAATATTTTCCCATCCTCTATTTGACATAATTTTTTTCATAAGAACTCTCTTGAAGATTTTGGTGGGGCTTCTATGCCACAATCCTGCAAAACATCGTTAGTATGAAAATATAAACATATAGAACGATAAACATCATAATGATTAGTGAATTCAATATGTAGTCTACAACAACAAGTAGTGTGTGTGTGATTTATCTTTACATAAAAAGGTTTAAGCATTTCCTTTTTTTTTTGAGAAATAGTAATTTGAGGATACAAATTTTTAAATTTACGAAAAAAATTGGATTTGAGTCGTATCTAAAAAATGCTTTGGATGTGGCTCACAGTTCTGACTACCGATTCTCCTTCTTATGACATCCCTTTGATTTGGAGATGGACTTGTATTATTCTTCCAATAATCTTCAATTAATGTTCTCAATGATTCAACAACTTTTTTATCTTTATCTGGCAGTCTTCCCAAGAATGCCCATAATTCATTTGAATCGGTGCCCTCAATTCTTTGCCACCTTTGAATGAATTTTGATAAGTTTTTTCTACTAATTCCCATTTGTTCACTTGTATTTTTAATGAGATGAGATCTCTTTGTTTGATAGCTTACGAAAGTCGATGTAATGATACATTGGGTGACATTACTATCCTTTAAGCGTGAGGTCTTACCCACACTCTCATAAGCATCCATTAGATTCTTCACAATAGTTTTTTCACTTGATGCATTCGATGTTCTCAACCCAAGAGTCTTCATGATGTTTCTATACTTTAAACCCTGCATCATTTGAACAAATAGTTGACATCTTGTGGTCTCATTTAGCCTTTTAAAGAACATTTTCCAAATCTTATCAGCATATCTTCTACAAGTGAATTCTGGAATCTTACCTTCCATGTGTTGCAAAATATCCTCATCAATATTAATCAAAAACTTTGGCTTTCTACACAAAATTCTAGGTGGTGTTCTCCTAGGTACATACATCTCAACATTAGCAATTTCATCAATATTTAATTGAGGTGGGCTAGATTGCGTACCTTCGACCAAGGGTGGAATAGAAGACATACCTTGAGGTTCACATGGGGATGATGGCATACCTTCTTCATCAAATCCGTATGATGATGTACTCTCAACTTTAGATGTGGTGGATGGTGTCCAACCATACTCACTTGCGGTAGATGGTGTCCCTCCATATTTGCTTGTGCTTAATGGTGTCCCTTCATATTCACTTACGGTAGAGGGTGTGTCTCCAAGTACAGTATCTACATCTCTCCTAGCATGACTCTTTCGCATTCGTGCCCTTTGTGCTGCCAATTTATTTTCTCTTTTTGATGGTTGAGGTTCCTCTTCAATTGGCTTGTTTTTGTCAATTGTTTCCAATTTCTTCTTTTCACAATATGTCGCCACCCGTTCTCTCTCCTGTTCTTTTAAGGTTTCATACTCTTCGTCTTTTAGATCTTACTTCCTTGTTCACTTCTTCGGCATGGTAGATAATTTTACCTGTAGCATGGTAATGAGATGAATATTAGCTCCTCAAAAATGTATCCATGAAAATAAATGAAATATATATGTCATTCAAGGCTTCATAAATAGACAACATAGGTGATAAGGTAGCTAAATACTGATGAGGTAATTTAGAAATAGATGGAAAGCATGGAACAGGTCTTGGGGAACTTGTTGGAGTCTTTTAAAGGAATTAGGGGTGTTGGGGTGTGCCTTGACAAGTTGAAAGCTTCCTTGTACAGGCCTAGTGAAGCCTTGTTTATGCCTTGTAAATCAATATTTTGATACATTTGTTTTGGGTGTTTGATCCTATTCTTTTGGGAACTTGTGGAGGATGGTTTTAGGAGTCTAAAACCATGTTTCATTTTTGGTTAATTCCTTTAATTAGGTTTTATTTTGACTGTCCTATTGGTGAATGTTGCAAAGTTGCATGGGCTTGTGTAGGAGCGATGGAAGAATGGATGTTTTTGGGTGAAAGGTCTTTTTTTTTGGTCATTTTTTGTTGTGTGAAGAGTGTTTACATCATCCCCAATTCTTGTTCAGATTTCTAGTTGTGTGAGTCAAATTGAGTGGTAAAGTTTCATTGTTGAGAGGAATAGTGAAGTTGGTGTGTGCATATAAAGTATTTGAGAGAAGCTTTTGAAAAGAAAGTTGCTTCCCTTGCCACTCTGCATCATTTTCAATAGTATTTAGGGGTCTAGGTAGTATAATTTTCAAAATGTGCAAAAATTCCTAAGTTGTGAAATTAACAATCATTAGAAGTTAGATTTCACACGTTCACCCCTTGAACCCTAGTAGTAGTGGAAACTCAGTTTGTGCCCAATAACTCAAATGTTCTCCCAAAAACTAGAGAAAATATTGATGGTTTTAGACACCCATTTCAAAGTTATTACACATATCTCAATCTCAAGTACAATTCCTTTGGACCAAACCCCCCAAAACACCCCTTCTAGGCTGACCTAATAAGCTGATTAGGCCTAATTTGCAAAGCAACATGCCCTCAAACTTATCAAATGACCTTGAAACCTTGGTGAAAAATTTATTAGGTTCCCAAACCTCCAAAACCACAACTAGATTCCTCTGGTATGGACAAATTCATGCCAAACTTGAAAACCCTTATTTTATGCACTATTCAAGAGGGTTTATTGAATATGCTACTTCCACAACCTCCCAGACTTTAAAAACAACTTGAACAAAGAAAATTAACCCTGCACATGCCTAAAAGTTCAAAACATCATGACCTCCCATAGAGATTCTCCCAAACCCTAGGCCTAAGCCCTCATTCACATGCATTTTTGTTCACAACAATATTACTCATATTGTAAGTTTGCACCCCTAACACCTATAACTCACTAAAACCAAACCAATGGCTTGAAATGAGCCTTATTACATCCAAAAAACACTAATCTTGCACACTTTACATGTAAATTCAAAAACTTTCCTTCAAAGGCTACAAATATACTTTAGTGCAAGATCACCATTTTTCACATTTTAACACCTAAACTCAAAAACTCAGCCTAAGACATGCTTAGTGGTCTTGATTGACCTTATTCAAAACAAAAAATTCTCAAAGAATCATCCACCTACCTATTAACCTCCTAATTACCATCAAATGATCAAATAAGGAGGATGAGGTGTAGGTGCTCCTGCACTAGGGTTGTAAAAGTTTATTAAAGAGGAAGACCAACAGTCACCTCTTTCAAATGTTAGTTTTGGAAGTTGAAGTGGTTTGTTTTAGGAGGGAAAAATTATAAAAGGCCATGAGAAACTTGAATTGAGGATGATACTTTGATTGGGCATCAAACCAAATGAGGAAATGTTGAGTTTTCCTTTAGAAAAATGAGGTTTTGGTGAGTGAAAGTGAGTTTCTGAGTTGGGCAGCATTGTTTTATGTTATATTGAGCATGAGCAGGGTATTTTAGGCTTGTTTTAATAGTTTTCAAGTATTGGAGTGTTTGGCAAGTGCTACTTTCAATAAAACCTACGGTTTCTAAGCCTAGGGAGAGGGTTTTGAGGTTTGGGTGGTAAATGATTGAATATCTGCAATCTAACATTGTAATTTGAAGTTTTGATAGATATAAAATGTTTCGCCAAGGTTTCAGGAGATTACACAAAGTTTTGAAGGTGGTCCCTTTGTAAAAGTGGGCTAATTTGGGCCCTTAAAAGCATAGAAAACCTGATTTGTGGAGTTTGGTACAAAACAAGCATTGGTGATTGTTGGATAAGTTGAAAGGCTCTGTAATGGGTCCCTAATGTGTGTTGTGTTGTGAGTTGAAAGGTTGTGTGAGTGGAATTATACTCGATTGAGTGACTTTGATATGCTACAAGGAATAGTGTGAATATGTTGAATAAAGAAGTCCTGATGAAATTGTAAATTGAAAATTGTGTTTGCATATTGGAGTTGTGTATTTGTGTGTTGTAGGCCTGCCCCTACTGCATTAGGAGTATATTC